>JAJJWX010003745.1:0-493465 GCA_023529315.1 Papaver bracteatum | reverse complement strand
TGAGATCAATGGTGATCTGAGATTGTAGGTGGTGCCGATTTTTGTGGAGTGAAATGCTCGAATGATTGAATGTGTTTGATTTAGAGATTTCACAGTTTGCAGACAACATTGTGAGTATGAACTATGATGAGAAATTGTCACAGGGAATGTTGCTTGAATGTTAGAATTGTTCTAATCTTGTTCAACTTTGTTTAGATGTCGTTGATGTTGTTGCTTTTAATCAAGTTCTAAGTATGATTTTATAATGCCGTAGTTCTAACACCTGTGATGGCCATGGTGACAATACTGAATCGTGAGAGAGGGTCGATGGAAATCATGTTAAACCAATTACTCATCGCAAGTTCACTGCTAATTTTCCACCGACTATGTTTGTCGATTCTTAGAATTGATTGTAAACGACTTGCTCACATTCTCATCGAGGGTGAACACACTGTCGTAGACCGCTAGAATAAACTCACAGGATCTGATTTAATTGTATTGAAATCTCGTGATAGTTGGAGCGATCTGTTTCCACTTTCATATGATTTGCTGAGCCATGTAGTGCTTGATTGAATGCGTTTTAAAAGTTAATTTCATGAATTAAATGAAGGTCTCAAAGACGAGGTACCATTATTGCCGTTTGAGAATATTATTAATTAGAAAATATTGTTTGACCACAAATATTTTAGCTTGATTAATCTCTATTGCTGGGATTGGATGTTAATAAAATAATAATTGAATTTACTGATATGGTCGAAAGTAAAAATAAATAAGAATGTTGACCATAAAATCAACATAAATTATTAGAGTGTTTGAATCACTTAATCATGTTTCAATTTAGCATTGGATTCAAAACCCTAATTTTACCGAGTTATGATTTATTGCAAACCAAAATGGACTGCTACAAGGGATGACGGGTTCACAATATAACGATGTCATTAACGAAAGTAAAAATTAGTTTTAAAGTCTATCTAGAACTAAGCAGACATAATGATTAAATGCTGATTTAATCATTTATCATTTAATGTTTTGTTAGCAACAATTAATAAAGTTGGTATTATAAAACTATGATTAATCAAGATGTTATAGATGCTCGTGCGTACAAGTGATCAGCGCGGATGGTCGCTTTCAGCAAACTTCCAATAGTTTGAAAAGTGTTTGAACCTAGTAGAGCAGCTGAGCAAATTAGGTTAAAATCTCGAGAAACATGATCATTGTTTGTAAGACTCAGGGTCACCTTGGTCGTTTCAAGGTTATGTGCTTTTGTCTTCATAATGTTTGTAGCTTTAATTTGAGAATTTCATATTTTCGGGTACGCTGAGTAACATTTGGGAGAAAATATTTAAAAATCCATGGTTTTCTCGAACTAGGAAAATTTACGAGATCTAGGGAAAATAAATAAAAATAAGGAATTAAAAGGTGGAAACTAAATACCACCAGTAATGGCCATTTCACGACACGCGTCCAACATGCTTTTCCTGTTTTATGTAATTTTATGTATTTTTCTATGATTTTAAGGGAATTTTGATGAAATGAAAGGGATTGGTTGAAAACCAAAACATTTTGTCGAATCGTGAAGTTTTCAAGAATTGATGAAACAAAATACCAAATAATAATAAAAACAGGTGGGACATGGATAGTTTGAAACACTAACTAGCATCATTTAGTAGAATCAATGAGAATTCTCATACTGACTGTTTATTTTGATGGTTCGCCTCTTAATTGCATCTAAACTACTTGGATGTCCCTACTCGGAATATTTCGGTTTTAAATTCGCCTGGAGGAAACAGCCCGAGAGTAAAATTCAGAAGAATTCAATGATTAGTCCGATGGCATTTGGTCCTAATTTATCATGTTTGAAAAAATCATGCGTAAAATACATGAAATTAGGTAATTTATTATATAACTGTTATAAACGTCATTTATGTTAATATCTAGGGTAAATCTCATGACATTGGGATGCCCTTTGTGTCTAGCCCCATAAATAGAGGCTCAATATTTGTCTATCACACTAATGAATAGAATTTATTCCTTCTTCTTGTCCTCTATTTTTTGTAACTTTGCACTTTGTCTTCTATATCAGAACACGTCATCAAGAACGTAGCTCTAATCAAAATTTGATTATTTTTATTTATTTTTTCACTTGATTTTTTAGCACTTGTCTAAAATTGTGATTCAATTTTTTTGAATCGCTGTCAGCTTTCCGCTCACATTATAATTGGGATGTGTTTATGTATATCATCGATCTCGACTCAATTATAAACAAAGAGGCTACTACGATTTTAAGCTCAATTTTGCAAGAATATAAGTTCGCTTTTGGCACTCAAATATTAATAAAATAATTAATCTCTGTTATTTGTATACACCTATTAATCTTCCATTTAAATGAAATCTCTCCTTATAAAATTTTATCGTATTATAGCTACCCATTAATATCCTACCTGTTTAATCATTAATTGGATAAGATTTTTACATAGTTTCAAATACACGACTAATGGTTTACTTTTGTTTTTGCATGATCCTAACTGCTTCATGGATGTTCCATGGATTCATGTTTCAGGATAAGATTGACGATGGGGTCCTAATTTGCTTACACAACAAATTGAGTTTTGACGGAAAGCATCCATGTGCTTATATTTATCATCAAGTAATGGATGGTGGAACTCAAATTTGCATCTGTCCCACCCCTAAACTTTAATATTTCGCTTATGTAGATTAATTCTTCTTTTTCTTTTATATTTTTTGAGAAAGATAACTTTTCTTTTATAAATGGAGTATTTGAATTAATCTTCCATAAATTTCCTCCCTATTTTTCTTTCTTCTCTAATTTTTTTTCTATTTAAAAAGAAAAAAATCCATCAAAGATGGCTTCATAGTTCTATTCCTTTCATGAAACTGTAATCACCAAAAATTGTGTTATCAACATACATGGTTGAAAAAACCTTACTACTTTAAATTATTAATTTTGGTATCTTTGTCTTTTTGCATAAGGATCATGTGATTTACATATGGTTGGTATTTTTTTATATGCAAGAAACCATCCGCCAACCTCAAAATAGGTTTCCTAAGCTGATAAGCTAAAACGACAATATTTTTATTTTATGTTTATTAATGAAGTTTGATAAATCGAAAAACTAATTTGTGGAATTTTCCTTATTGGTTTCTATAATACAAGAGAAAATGATTGGCATATTTTTAAAAATTTTGCCAATAATGGTTTGATTTTTTCCTATTACTGAAGATTGATCGCTTCAAACAAATTTTTACGATCAAATATGTATGGTTTTATCTAATAATAAACCATTGGTTTCTATTTTCTTTTTACATGAAACCATTCATCAACTGTGGAAGAGTGGATTTTATCTCTTCAAAGAAAAATAAGAATTTTAATTGTTTCTTTTTATATTATTTGATTGATTATTTTATTACTATCTTTATTGGCTATGTATGTGTATATATTTATTATATATATGGGTGATTAACTATTCCGAACAAGTTAATTTCTTTCTTCTCTATTTTTTATATAGAGAGAAGAAAAAAAAAGACATTGAAAGATGGCTTACAGTTTCTATTCCTTTAATGAAACTGTGATCACCAAAATTTGGTGTTATAGCAATCTAGATACCTTTACGGTAACTAATCACGTGCATGGTTGAAAAACCTCCGGCCAGTTAATTTGGTATCTTTGTCCATTGGACAATGATCATGTGATTGGTAATTGGTTTCTATTCTTTACAGAAACCATTCTTTTACTACGCTATGGATTTTCCATAGCAAACGACATTTTCTTTTTTCCAGTCGTTGATACGATTTTGGTATATCGTTCGGTATTAATTTTTTCCGAAAATTCTCTATTATGAGATGTAAATTGGCATTCTTAGTATTTTTAGCCAATTTTTGGTTTGTGATTTCTATTCCTCCAGAGAAATCTTCATCAACCAAATACCAATAAAACGAGGAATTGCTGCATTCTTGTTGGATATTTTTGCAATTTTAATTTTTCTCATGGTAATTTTCTCCAAGTTTTTGGATTATTACAATTGGAATTAGAATATAATTGGACACTCAAGATCAATGGGTGCGCACCTGGCTTGTTAGCCAATATTATTAGTCCTTGTAGTGTCTATATTGATCTTAAAGAATGTGTCCATAATTTCATTCTAAAATGAATGATTATCTCGTCGGCCCTATAGGTCACGATTTTAGTTTTATTTTGGAGATTTGTTTGCATATTTTTAATGCCTTTTGTTAAATAATTTTTTATTTATTTTTATTATTCCAAAAATAATCCATGGTTGATGGTGAATATGTAGGTCTACTAAGACTACATTTTCTTTATGTCGAAAGACATGTTTCATTATGAGTATATGTCTTCGAATTAATCGGATAATACTTTATGAAACTTGTTTTTCGATTTTATGAGATGAAAATATATCCGCCATAATCAGGGGGAGATTATACACTACCAACAAAAGTTGGTGTTAATTAACTTCAATGTTATATCAGTTTCTCTCCCATCATGATCAAATTGAAAAAGGATGCTATTGATTAGGCGTAAAATGTCTCATTTGCTTTTATATAAGTTTTTGCCTCTATAGAAGGAAAACCCAGTTACATATAGCAAAATAAGTAGCGTTCCGTAAGAATCTTCTGGTAGTGCTCCAATTGAGTGTACCAAAAACACGATTTACATTCTCAAAGTTATTATCTCTCATTTGAATATAAGGAGATTATAATACCCGTGGGCGCTGGTGCCAGTAATTCTGTGAATATTTTTTCAAGATATGCATACAGTTGAGAATTTCGTGGGATCGTGATAAGCTAAATACTGTCGAATATTCATTTATAGTAGCTACTCAAATAAATGATAGTGGTTTCGAACCCCTTTGCAAAGGAATGTCGACATATGTGATTGGCTGGCATACAATCCAAATTAAGTTGGATTAGTTTCTCAATTAACGCAATTTTCGGATCCAAAACTTAACACTTTAAAAATGCCTAGCCTATTAATTACAGGCTAGTGTAGTCATAATGCGTTATACAAGAAATATTTCGTTGTAAATACGATTTTAAGGGTTTAAGTTTTTTTCTCAGACCCTAGGATTGATTCATTAATTGTTCTCTTTATACAATGCACTTGGCGTGGTAGTCCTTGAAGGACTCGCATTACATTTACACACGAAATGTGGTTGGGAACATATTGAGGCAACCACCTAATTTGATTATGTCAGGTCGTACAATCCTCTATGTGTTTTTAGAATTTGGTATAAAACCAAGAATCCAGATTAATTAGTTGATGTTATCAACTTTATGGGTCTCTTGAGGAGTCCTTAAAAACACTAAAATCCACGCTTTGGCAGCATATATTTTATTATTTTTCTTTCTTAAATCTGCAGTTAGAATTATGCTAGCTTAAACTCGTCGTTGAGATAGACTAGAGTTGTGATTTTGATGCTCATTTTCTGTAATACTCATATAGTTGAGTTAGCATCCATAACTCTTCAAAAGTTGTACTCTTTTTCCTTCATTTCAGGTTTTGTCCCATGTGGTTTTCCTGACAAGGTTTTAACGAGGCAACATGACATTTATTTTATTCCAAAATGTTGATATTTGTGCTCTTTTTCCTTTGTCCAAGTTTTTTCCCATTGGGTTTTACTGGCGAGGTTTTAGTGAGGCAATTTAATTCAACATGGTGGTCATCCAAGGGGGAGTTGTATCGATTTCGGTTATTTGGTGGATTCCCACCATTAACTAGATCATTTTGTTAGACCACATCAACATAAACATTCCCTATGAATTTGGATATCATTCTGATCCATATAAGGTATGATCACAAATTTTGTTCACCTTTGGTACTCTAACTACATATTGGCACCTTGTTGAAGAAACTACATCAACTACATATGCAAATCATCTCTGAAGATAGCAAACCAAGACACAAGTTCTCAGTGCATTAGGAGAAGCCTAAAGATTCGAGTACAATACTATTAGAAGACTAACACAAAAGAAGACTTCGTCAGAACAATTAGTTTTTACATTCAAGAAATTTGTTCACCGAAATTGGGAAGTCTCGACTCAAAGATTTGCAAGCCAAGAATATGACTGAAGTATTTATTAGGGGGAGCGTCATCATCAAATCAAGGTGCATTCAACGGACTTTATCGTGTTGTTCTCTTTTTCCTTAGTCAAGGTTTTGTCCCACTGGGTTTTTCCTTGTCAAGGTTTTAACGAGGCAACATATGCGTGTCCAGCACTGTTTCAAGTCTTACATGCTTGTGGAATTTCAGGTTTTTCTCTTTTGAGTTTTCCTGATATGTTTGTAATGACTTAGCCACAATGGTCATCAGGGGGAGTGTTATAAACTAAGTTTATTTACCAAGATGCCCTTCGTGTTTAAGTTTAGGGTTTACATATCTTGGACACCAAGTCTTCTATCTATATAAATAGAGGCCTAATCTCTTGTATTCTACACACATATTAATAGAATTTCTCTCCCTTTTCTTCCCCTCTACTTTGTGTTTCCTTCTCTATTTTCTATTTACAAGAGAGCTACCCAAATTGCATTAGTTGGCAAAAAATTGTAATGAGAATCTCTTTCGCATTGAGTTCTTGTTCCGGTTTCGCTTTGGTGGAAGCCCAAGCTCTAGTGGTGTCTATAATGTCCTTGTGTACTTTGATGGTTGATTTTCTTATAATGTCCTTGTGTATTTTGATGGTTGATTTTCTATTCTTGAAAGTTTCTTGGAAATTGAAAATATGTTGATTCCTTTGGTGTGTGCCTTGTTTTTGTACCATTTTTACATAAGCTTGGTGTAGAGATTCAAACTCAAACAGAAGATCTTGTTTGGGTTACAAAAATTTAACAAATTGTCACCTGCATGTTCTTGTACATTGAAGGTCTTTTGTTGGTCGAGGGCCTAAAAATGAGTAATGACGAATATGCCGATATACTGAGGTTGTTGTTTGAATATTGAGAATGTTAGTTCCAAAAAATAAAAATAAAACATTTTGAGTCTCATTTTTAGTTCAACGCTATAAAGGAATTTTTGCCATGCTCGTGTTTCTAACTTTTTATGCAGTTTTTTATTTTCAAGAAAATCAATACGATGGAGGTTGGAAACCACTAATCTGTCTACTTTTCTTTTTCTTCACAGTTCATGGAAATGGAGACGACCAAGATGGAAGACGTGGTCAAATCTGTTCATGACGAAATGATTTATCTCCGTATTCATGTCCATAGAATTTATTTTTCTATGCATATAATGAACTATATTGTTTTGCTTCACTTTTTTCATACTTTCATTACATTCTAAAACCCATTTATGAGATGCTAGTCCATTAAATTGGTGATACCCCTGGGTAGATTTCTAAATAGTGATAAAGATTTCTGGGTAGCTTTGGTTTTGACACAATCTTTAAGAAGTGTGTTAGTAATCGGCGATACGTTTGATGCTTGACAGCTGATTTTAACAGCAGAGAAAATTTCATGAAAGCAAATTCTCTACCGAACTCTAGAAGAATTTTCTAGAGACCTGTTTTATTTATCGCAGAAATGTAAAACTACCGGAGTGCTTACACAAATTCATATACAGATGTAATAACAAATGGTTTCTCCCAGAAGAATTTTATTCTTGCATAATGGTGTTACACAGATTCATACTGATGCTGTGAAGGTTAAGAAGGTAGTGGTGCAGGATAAGTTGGCACATGTGTGTACTTTATGCATAACCTATGATGTGAAACTGCCTCAGGCCATCACTTCATCTCAGCACCATGTCAACAAATGTACTAGCCAGAAGAATGGGTCTCACATTAAACCAAACCAAAATTTATCCATAAAAAAAGAAGAAGAGCTTCTTAGTACATTATGTGACGTGCCTATATCTATACGATGTCACAAGATCAAACTTTTGTGTAATTCCAATTCCCATATATATATACCATACATGGCGGCAAAAGAACACTGCAAATTTAAATTAAAGAAAATTACTAACACAAGTGACATACTTCCAAAAAAAAAAAAAAAAGTGAGTGACAAGGTGCGTAAGCCTATATGGGGAACTTATAATTTAATATGTGCCACAATTTTTGCGCCGCATTTATATTGCATTGTGCATTTGTATCGATGCTTGACAACAGCTGATCTTAGCAACAGAGAAAATTTCATGGAAGCAAAATCTTTACCCAACCCTAGACAATTTCTAACAGCACCTGTTTTCTTTTATTGTTGAACAAATGGTTTCTCCCAGAAGAATTACATTTTTGCATAATGGTTTGTAACACTCAGCTGTACTGTGGCGCACGATAAGTATGAGTTAGCAAAAGACTAATCTCAATTTTTGTATCCTTGGCAAAGTGTTGACTGTCAAGAGACTTGTTTGACTGACTTTAATATATACAAGCCACACTTAGTGATAAGGGCACGCATTAGGGTTCAGGTTTGTAGTTATAAAAGCAAGAGAAAGTTCCTGTTTATCATCTCACTGAGACTATAAACTTGGCCGCCTTCATCTCTCTCTGGTTTTTCAGATCTCTAGAAGAATTTTTGAAATCTCTGTTTAGGAAATGGAAATGGATGATCTATACAAACAATCAAGGATCTCTCACCAGCAGCGTTATGATTTTTCCTCTCAAAAATTGGTCATCAACAAGATTCATGCAACCATGATAGGAATTGACTATCCAAAGCCAGGCATTTGCATGAAGAGTTCTGGGTTAAAAAGGTTTGCCAATGTTTTATAAGAAGTGTTTGGTAGAGGCCTGAGTTATCATCTTTCAGTTAAGATTCAATTTGTATATCCGAACCAAAATGATTCTGTCGTTTATATATCTATTTGAATGAAAAATACATGTCAATACTATCTGTGATTATATCCCGACCAAAATGAAAGTTTTTTTATTTGCTAATGTTGGATTTATTTTATTTTATTTTAGTGTTGGAAGTGTTTTAATGTACAGTATCAAAACATGTGATTCTGTCCACAAATTGGATCAAATTTTGATTATACCAACTACGTGGCTATGATAGTTGAGAAGATTCAAGTTTATGAGATTTGGAACTTGAGCAGGATATACTACTAGGCCATGAAAGATGAATTCAAGTTTCTGTTTTGTAATTATACTCATGGTAAAATTGTTGTTGAGAATTTGCTTTTACTGCTGTTAAGGATCGAGCAAGAGAGAGGAGAGCATAAACGCGGAAACGTAAAAGATTACATTGATAATAATTTTGGTGTGTTTTTTCATTAATTCTTCAAGATATTTATACAATCACAAGACTTAATTCTCAAGACAATTCCTAATATAACTCTCACAACTTAGAGTGCATATCTCCTAAATATACTCTCATATATTATTTCCTATTACCCTCCCTCAAGATGGAGCATGTAGATCACGAATGCCCATCTAGGACAAAAGATATTTAAAGTGATCTTTCAATGACGCTTTTACGAAAAAAAATAATCTTCCAATCGTAGTTTAATGACGTTTTGGTCCCATTCGTAGTTTAAGGACGTTACGGTCCCATCTTCATAGTTTTAGGACATCTCGGTCCCCTTCGGAAGTTTAAGGACATTACGGTCCCAATCATAGTTTTAGGACATTTCGGTCCCAATCATAGTTTTTGGACATTGCGGTCCCAATGGAAGTTTAAGGAAACTCCGGTCCCAGTCGTAGTTTTTGGACATTGCGGTCCCAATGGAAGTTTAAGGACATTCCAGTCCCAACTTTTCCTTCAACAGCCAAACGAACAAACCCACATGAATGGAGAAGATGCATCACACTTCTTTGCCGGTACCCATCAGGATTTCAAGTTCAAGCCACCGATACTCTAGATTTCTCCATAATCATGAGTTTTGATCACAACCCAACCAAAATCTCTTGTTCTATATTGGTTTCAAGCATACTTTTTGATCCATGTGAACAAAAACCAACACCACGATCTTCTTTGTCATCACTTGCTCGTAAGAAACCTAGTTTTACAAGTGTGGTGTTTAGGTGGTGAAAACAAACACCTTAAACCCATAGCCTCAGCAAGTTTCTTCACGGTAACAATATAATTTTTTTTTTTTTCTTGGGTTCTTCTCTTCTTACGATTTGCATTGGAAAAACATATCTGATTTCTCTCCCTCTCCTCTCTCCCTCTCACCTTGCTCTGGTACCATGTTAAGGATCGAGCAAGAGAGAGGAGAGCATAAACGCGGAAACGTAAAAGATTACATTGATAATAATTTTGGTGTGTTTTTTCATTAATTCTTCAAGATATTTATACAATCACAAGACTTAATTCTCAAGACAATTCCTAATATAACTCTCACAACTTAAAGTGCATATCTCCTAAATATACTCTCATATATTATTTCATATTAACTGCACTTGAGGCTGGTGATTATATGAGGGGGCTAAGCGGGGCTTTACCCCCGCCCCCTCACAGGTTGATATTTTTTTCTACCATATGCATTTATCAAAAATTATACTTGTAGCCCAAATACCTATCCCACTACGAACGCCCTTTCGACTAGGAATGTGAAACGCCTATGGTATATCTTATCGATTGAAAAATGAAAACTATTCTCAGTTGTTAACACCCAAGAATTAGAGAGGTTGAAAGGAATTTGGAAACATCTCGAACTCTTGATCGCCTAATTGATTCTCTGAACAGACCTAAAGGTATAGTGATTTGTATATTTTTACTTTAGGTTGTCAATTTAGATTTTCTTGAGAGTGTTTCAGTTAACTCTTCAAGTGATGGGTTCATTTGCATGGAAAAGGTACTGTCTACAACTTCCATTCTATTTAAATTTTTTTTTGATATCTCAGTACAACAAAAAAAAATAAAAAAAAATTACATGGTTTTCCTTTCACTATAGTTCTTAGATAGTTTAGCCCTGCCCAACAATAATTTCTGGGTCCGTCCTTGATATTATATGGCTTGGTTTTGGGCACATGACCAGAAGCCATCGGTTAACTGTTGATTTCCATTGGAGAAGTGGTGTTGCTGCTAAAGATTAGCCTAATGTTGCCATGAAAGACCAAATTGATGCAAGTCATTTTCTCGCTTTTTCACGCTTGTTCTTGTTATGTGGATTTGTATAGGACCGTTAGATTACCCCTTGTGTAATTCTTTCTTTGCCTTTTAAGGTTAAAATTGCCCAAATTGCATTACTTAGCAGAAAATTGGTCAGGGTTGGAATTGGATGAATGTCTGTATCAAAACCAGCCTCTTTTCCCCTTTTGTAACTTCTAGTTTCTGTTAATTATATGTTGCTTTCAAAAATAAAAAATTCTGAAACCCATGTATCAGATGAGGTTAGGTTTCTGCTCACTATTCGTATGTTTGTCAGTAGCAGGCTTGCAGCTATGGCATCTGAAGAACTTCTTTGAGAGGAAGAAGCTCCTGTAGTTAATTAGAGCTGACTGAAGGAAGATTACATTCTGACATGTTCGCCAAAGTAAGGCTTTACACGGTTATGATATGACATGTTCACTTGAAGACCTTGAACGCGTTGGGATATGACCTTGTTTCCGGTGGTACTGAGAACCATCTAGGCTTGATCAATCTTAAAAACAAGGTTAGTAGGAAAAAAGTTCCACTTTAGTTCCTCGAAGTTCAGAGAGAAGGTTGCTGTCTATGGTCATGTTTTGATTCTCCTGCCAAGTCTATATTGGATTGAGATGTTATGACCAGTTTAGGCGTTTTATTAAGAAATCGTGAGCTTTATTATAGTCCGTGTTTGGGAATTATGTGTATTGTTTCTCCTTTTCCTTTCCAAAAGGAACTCTATCATTTCAAATTTTCAATACTAATAATTTGGGTTATAAGGTAGGTTTACGAAACATGAATATTTTCTTTCTCTTTTCAACTTTACTTTCTGTCATACGCTTTTGTGCAGGATACCTTTAATTTACACGGTAATAGTGTTAGAAATTGAAATGTTTTGGAGCTCTTATACCATGTTGATAATTTATATTTTTATGAAAAACTTTGAACACTTGAATAATATTTGCAGAGGTATACGAGCATAGTGGTGTTGCTCGTATAGAGCTCCCTGAACCTAGTAGTGAAGGTGATGAAGCAAGACTAAATAATTTCTTAAACTCTCTTTTTTATTGATGTTTCTTGCTTGTTTTTATTGATGTTTCTTGCTTGTCCACAATGTTAAACTTAAGGTTCAACTCAAAAATAATTGTTATTCTTTATCTCCAAAATGGGAGGTATTTATAACCAACATTACAAGAATTAAATAATTACATTAATTAAATAATGGAGTAGGTAAATGAAGAAAACAAGGAAGTCCATGTTAGGTGAAGGTTGGTGGAGTAGGTGTAGAATACAAGGAAGTCCATGTTAGGTGAAGGTTGGTGGAGTAGGTGTAGAATACAAGGAAGTCCATGTTAGGTAAAGGTTGGTGGTGTAATTGGAGGAGTGATTGGTGGAATTGGTGGAAGGTGGAAGGTTGATTCAACACTCTCCCTCAAGGTGTTGCATATATGTCACAGATGCCCAACTTGACAAGTGAATCGTTAAATATATTATTTGATACGGCCTTAGTCAGAATATCTGCCAGCTGTTGTGTTGTTCAGACATATGGTACTTCAATAATTTTTTCTTCAAGTTTCTCATAAATGAAGTTCCTATCAATTTCCACGTGCTTCGTTCGATCATGTTGCACCGGATTCTCTGCAATTTTGATTGCTCACTGATTATCACAAAACAACTTCATAGGTTTTTCAGATGGGAAACCAAGCTCTCCCATAAGCCTTTTCAACCATAACAATTCACAAATGCCTTTTACCATTGATCTATATTCTGCTTCAGCACTGGATAAGGAAACAACATGTTGTTTCTTAGATTTCCATGTCACTAAATTTCCTCCAACAAAGGTAACATACCCAGATGTTGATCTTCTCCTGTCACCTTTACCTCCCCAGTCTGAGTCAGTGTAACTTGATACATCAAGATGTCCATGTTTTGAAAACATCAAACCTCTTCCTGGTGCGGACTTCAAATATCTTAGTATCCTGGTTACTGCATCCATGTGTTGCTGACCCGGATTATGCATAAATCTGCTTACAATACTTACAGCATAAGCAATATCTGTCCTTGTATGAGAAAGATAAATCAAGCGACCAACTAACCTCTGATATTGTCCTTTGTCTGTTGGTATTTGATCAGAACATTCTTCAAGACCATGATTTTGTTCCATAGGAGACCCAATTGGCGTACAACCAGTCATACCAGTTTTCTTCAACAAATCAATCACATATTTTCGCTGACACAAGAAAATTCCCTTTCTGGATCGATTAACATCAATACCCAAGAAGTACTTAAGTCCACCCAAATCTTTCATATCAAACTCAGAATACAAGCAATTTTTCAGATTACTCATCTCTTCAGGGTCATTTCCTGTTACCACCATATCATCTACATAGATAATAAGAGCAGTGACCTTGTCACATACTCTTTTAAGGAACAAGGTATGATCAGCATTACTCTGTATATACCCAAACTTCTTCATTGCAATGCGAAATCTACCAAACCATGCTCTGGAAGATTGTTTCAAACCATATAAAGCCTTCTTTAACTTACACACAACATTTGCATTGTTTGGAGCATTATAACCTGGAGGTAGTGTCATGTAGACTTCTTCTTGCAAGTCACCATGTAAAAAAGCATTTTTTACATCATACTGTTGTAGAGGCCAGCCTAGATTTGCTGCCAAAGACAATAATACTCGAATAGTGTTGATTTTTGCAACAGGAGCAAACGTCTCCTGATAATCAATACCATAAGTCTGGGTAAACCCTTTAGCCACAAATCTTGCTTTATACCTGTCAATAGATCCGGTCCGGCTAGTATGGATCCCGTATCCATACTTTATATATGAATCCCCTCTTGCATGCATGACACGTTATCTAAAAAGTAGTTTTTTTCTTTAATGATTCAAATTAAAAGCAATTCTAAACATGATTGGGAAAAAAAGTGATGAGGTGTCATTGCATGAGAGAGGATCCATACACTAAGTATGGAAATGGGTTTCATATTAACCAAAATCCAATAGATCCATCTGGATTATGCTTGATAGTATATACCCACCTGCAGCCAACTGGTTTCTTTCCTTCTAGTAGTGAAACTATATCCCATGTACCATTTTCTTCATGTGCCACCATCTCCTCTTTCATAGGACCATCCCATTTTGGATTAGATAGTGCTTCTTCTACTGTTCTGGGAATAGTAACATCTGCCATTTGACTGACAAACGCTTTTCCCTCCATTGATAATCTATGAGTTGACACGTAATTCGCAATAGGGTATTTCACCTTCCTTAATGCTTTAGGTGAAAAACGATCTGGTGGAACTCCACGATTACTCCTTGGTGGCAACTGGTACATGTCGGTGTCAGGTAGTTCACAAGTATCATTAGTATTAATCGAACAATCTATGCTTACCTCAGGGACATCGGCACCGGCTGGAGGACAATTAGATGTAGGTACTGTTGATGAAGAGAGATATGGATCTTCAAGAGCAGGGGTGTCAATTTCTTCGAAAACAGGAATATCGAACTCTTGAACCGGCTCCATGACTTGTATGTCATCAATTCTTGAACTACTGACAGTTGGATGTGTACTTATGCTTGTTTCATTTGCTGTCATATTTATTTCACTATTAGTCGGAAACAAATCCATCCAATTCAACTCTTCAATAACACTCTCTCCCTGAAGAGGAGAATCAGATACATCGGATGAGTAAAACATTTCGTGCTCAGAAAAGGTGACATCCATAGTAACATAAAATTTATGACTTTGAGGATGATAACACCTATAACCCTTCTGGAATGGATGATAACCAATAAAAACACATTTGATAACACAAGGATCTAACTTTGTACGTAGATGTTTCTGCAGATGTACAAAAACAACACAACCGAATACTCGTGGAGGAAGCTTAAGATGAGAAGGTATTGTTACAAACGAAGCCAATTTGTCCAAAGGTGTCTGAAATTTTAAAACACTTGTTGGTACTCGATTAAGAAGATATACTGCACTAGTAATAGCTTCTTCCCAGAATTTTGGCTTCATATTTGACCCAATCAAGCATGCCCTCGTAATTTCAAGTAACTGGCGATTTTTTCTTTCCGCCACACCATTTTGCTGTGGCGTAGATGGGCAACTAGTTTCATGAATAATTCCATGTTCTCTAAAGTATCCTTGTAATACTTCATTAACATACTCACCACCATTATCAGAACGAAGGACCTTTAAGTTAGCCGAAAATTGTGTCTGAATCATTTTATGAAATGCACGAAATCGATCAGCCACATCACTTTTATTCTTCATTAAATAGAGCCAGGTCATACGAGTACAATCATCGATGAAGATAACAAACCACCGAAATCCAGAAGTACTGGTAACACGAGAAGGTCCCCAGACATCAGAATGAACCAAATCGTATGGGACATATCTTCTACTGAAACTATCTGGGTAAGTAGTACGATGACTCTTCGCAAGAATGCAAGTATCACATTTAAAGTCTGACAGTTTGCAAGACTTAAACAAATCAGGAAACAAGTGCTCCAAATATCCAAAAGAAGCATGTCCTAACCGTCGGTGCCACAGTAAGATCTGATTTTTAGATGCATAAGAAGACCTTTTAACTGAAAGAGATCTCCCTTCACAAACATCGTCGATGTAATATAAACCATCTCTCTTAGTACCTCGCCCAATTATCTCCCCGTTGCCGAGATCCTGAAGAAGACATAAAGTGGGGTAGATTAGTACTAAACAATTTAATTGTGCGGTTACTTGCGCTGTAGACAGGATATTATTTGAAAGAGAAGGAACCAATAATGTGTGTTCTAAGGACAAGGAAGGTGTTAAATCAACTCTCCCAGCTCCGGTAACCGGATACGGTACACCATTGGCGTTGGAAATAGTTGTATACGCATGTAGGAACGGATCTTTCAAAATAGAGGCATCGAACGTCATATGACCCGTAGCACCAGAATCGAGAATCCAGCCATGATCTTTTCCAGAATCAGTAGCAATTAAAGCGACGTCAATCTTACTTGATTGCTTAAACATGTTCAGATTAACCAAAGAATGAGATTCCACCACGGAAGAATGAGTATCGGTCGTCGTAGTCATCATTGAAGTACATGTATTTACCCCTCTTTGGTCGATCTTTATTTGTATTTTATAGGCGTCCCACCAATGGGGATAGCCAATTTTCTTGAAACATTTCTCCACGAAGTGTGAATTGCCTCCACAGTAAACACAACGTTTAACGGAAGACATTATCACGATTAGAGAAGAAATTATATGAAGTATGAATACAGGTCGCAAGCAGCTTGCGAAAGCGTTTTTTTTTTTTTTTTTTTTTTTAAGTGAGATTAAAAAAGGGACAAATGAAACTGATTGTGTATACAACTGTTTATGGGGGGGCGAAAAACAAACCAGCTAGATACTAGCTAGTAGCTAAAAATTATATGAGTAGTCGAATAAGAGGAACAAGTCCTATAACGGTAAAAACGGTAAGAGTTTAAATTCAAATCAAGTTTTCTCTCTTGCACAGAGAAATTAAGTTTGACAGATCAACCAAATATATGAAAACAAACTTAACAAGGGTTTGCTTATAAGAAAAACAAACTCAATAAAAAAAATCTTGATCAAAGATGATAACTGTTTGTACGAAACAAAAAACAGCAGTACAACTTACTTAGTCCAAGATAAATGGATTAACAAGTTTAAGTAGGATTTAAAAAGGAAAATCATAAACTCAACATAACAAGTTTATCATAAAATCGGTAGTACAACTTACTTGTTTCAATAAGTGTATAAAGAAAAACAAGAACCTTAAGCCAGCGGAAGAAGGATCAATCGAAGTAACGAAGCACTCACTATTACTAAGAAGCACTCAACTCACCATGGAGCTCTGATACCATGTTAAACTTAAGGTTCAACTCAAAAATAATTGTTATTCTTTATCTCCAAAATGGGAGGTATTTATAACCAACATTACAAGAATTAAATAATGGAGTAGGTAAATGAAGAAAACAAGGAAGTCCATGTTAGGTGAAGGTTGGTGGAGTAGGTGTAGAATACAAGGAAGTCCATGTTAGGTGAAGGTTGGTGGTGTAATTGGAGGAGTGATTGGTGGAATTGGTGGAAGGTGGAAGGTTGATTCAACACACAAATGATACATGAAATGCCTATTTATAGGCTAACTCAACCGACCACTTACTTTCTAGATAGTTCTAACAGTAGCTTTCTAGGCTTTTCTTTACACTAACATATTTGACCGACTAACACAAGAAGACTCTAGAGATAGAATTTTCTAGTCTAACACGTGACTAAAACATTAAAGACTCTAGAGCCCAAATATTCTAGACTTTACTAGGCTTGTAGATAGCATGTCTTTTTTGACCATCTAGTTGAGGGTTGTTTTTGGGCATACCAAAAAATTATTGGGCATATATTTTGTCTAGGTTTGGCTCACAACTTGTGAGCCGAACCTAGCAAACCTAGGCAAAAAAAAAATTGTGAGCCGAATCTTGAGTATGCCCGGTAATTTTTTGGTATGCCCAAAAACATGTCTCATCTGGTTACACTTTCTACATTTCACACTAGCATTTTTTTTTCACATGTTTACATTATGTTACCGACCTCCTCTAGAATTATCTAGTAGATTTTTATACTAGGACATCTTTTGACTGACATTTCTAACTTTGCCAAGTCTTGAACGACTTTGGCACCTCTAGTACATTCTAGAGACTTGTCTTCTACATTTTTCTATACTTGTATGGAACATTTTAGACTATTACAAATTACATGTTCCAACACCCCCTCTTAATTTGTAATGGTTTCGAATTTCAATCTCACCCAATTTCGGCACTTGCCCTTTTATGTTCTCCCTCGCCTGCTTATGCCCGTGGTAGTCATTTCTGCCTCGAAGCCACGTCGACATCATCTCGACTTGATTTCGCCGTTTACTCATCTCCCTAGCTTTTGTACTTTTTCTTTAGATTTAGTTGGCTTGGTAATGGTGGATACTTTTCCGCTTTTAGGAAGCTTGATCATCGTAGATTCTGAAGCTCCATTTTGTGTTGGATTTCTCCTTCTCCTTCTCCTTCACGGTTTAGACCGAAGTTGACCGTCTTGAATTCAGAGGCTTTGCCTTCTGTTGATACTCCTCGCCTTTCACGAAACTGAACCGTTATAGGTTCAGAGGTTCCGCCCACTCAACTTTGTGAGTAGAATATTTTTACAGGGTGGCTATTTTTTTTTTTTTTTGCCATCTCTGTTATTTGAGGAGGCATTCCTTGATGCTCTCTTCCCTCAAATTTTTCTTTAGAAATGCACTCTTGTGTGCATCTCTTTGCGAGGATGAATTTTTTTTTTTTTCTATATTTTTAACAGAAGGAGGAGATTTCACTTGATCAACAATTTTACAGAAAATTTTGGTGTAGCTCTTGGGCTATCACTCTTATAAGGCAGTCACTCTTGCTCTTAAACTGACTAACTTTTTTTTTTCCAGGCGTACGGAGACATTTTCATTTTTAAGGGCTACTTTTAACTCACTGAATTTCACGAGCTGGTACCATTTTTTGTTCTTTTTCTTTTCATATTTTTGTAAACATAGAATTGGGTGATAACTAGTTTCTATTGGGGGATGTAAAACAAGTAGGGAACTTGGATATTTAAGACGTACCTTGCGTCTTCTCATCTTCTTTGAACTTCATTTTGCGAAATTATCACCTTCAGCTTGTAGCGGAAATTTTAACGCCCATTTGGATCGAACCCGCTCTGATACCATGTTAGAAATTAAAATGTTTTGGAGCTCTTATACCATGTTGGAAATTTATATTTTTATGAAGAATTTTGAACACTTGAATAATATTTACAGAGGTATACGAGCATAGTGGTGTTGCTCGTATAGAGCTCCCTGAACCTAGTAGTGAAGGTGATGAAGTAAGACTAAATAATTTCTTAAACTCTCTTTTTATTGATGTTTCTTGCTTGTTTTTATTGATGTTTATTGCTTGTCCACAAATGATACATGAAATGACTATTTATAGGCTCTCAACCGACCACTTACTTTCTAGATAGTTCTAACAGTAGATTTCTAGGCTTTTATTTACACTAACATATTTGACCGACTAACACAAGAAGACTCTAGAGATTAGGGGTGAGCAAAAAATCCGGAACCGCGAATTTCACCCGTATCTCTCCGCAAAATTTCGGGTGAAACCCAATCCGTAAGATCTATGGGCCGGACACGGGTGAGATTGTCAAATCCGCAACTTTTAGCGGTTTGGTTACGATTTGAATTTGAAATCCGCGGATTCACCCGCACCGTTGACTAACAAGTTGAACTTGGGGAGGATCAGAAACAAATGCTGAAGATACCTTGCAGTGTTATAAATAGCGGACATTTGGATTGTGGTTGCGCACCATTTGATCAAGCAGGTGCACCCAGTTGAGATATACATCACTGCAAGAGACAAATACTAAGCAGCTGATCCTTATCCAACGTGATTTCACTTAACTAAGTTGGCACTGAAACGTAGAAATGAGATAATATCCCTCCCTTACCAAATGTTGTTATTTGTTAAGACTCAGGAGTTAATTAATATATGCTCTAGTACTTCAAACATCCTTTTGAACCTATTATAGGTACCTACTGAGTATAAAATGCAAGGAGGTTGAATCATTTTATAAAATGTCGGAAGTTTTCTAAATTTTTTTCTTCTAATGATTAAATCCGCGGGTAATCCGTATCCGGTTCGTATTATCCGTTGATCCGCGGATGTTAAATCCGCGGGTGATTGGGCCGGACACGGTTTGATTTTCCAAATCCACAACTTTGATGGATTGGACGCGGGTGACCCCTAATCCGCATCCGTCCGCCCGTTGCACACCCCTACTAGAGATAGAATTTTCTAGTCTAACACGTGACTAAAACTTTAAAGACTCTAGAGCCCAAATATTCTAGACTTTACTGGGCTTGTAGATGGCATGTCTTCTTTGACCATCTAGTTACACTTTGTTGGATTATATGGCACACATATTATCCACCGAGGTGATCGAGGTGGTCAGTTAGCTTATGGTGCATTCAACGGACGTGTGGAGAAGATAATTACAAGACCAAGTCATGCATAGGATTACGCATTCTGGCTAGTAACTCCTTTATTCTAGCTGGATAAGTTAGTTTACCTAGTCAATGTATTTTGCTACTCTAGGTTTACTTTTGATTCAATAATCCTATAAATAGGACTCATCGTGTAACTGTAACATGATCCCAGAATTATCAAACATCTGGAGATCAATAATAATTCTCCCTTCAGGGATTTGTCCGTGGACGTAGGCGTTAGTGCCGAACCACGTTAAGATCTTGTCTTCTTATTGTCTTTGATTCATTTTCTCTAATCGATGATCCGTCTCGATACCCATAATTTATTATGGTATCAAAGCAGGCTATTTGCGACGAGTCATTGACCGCGCCTTTGCTCCGCGTCACCCGATTTAATTGTCCACGTGTTAGACCCAACGAGGCTACACGTGAGGGGGCGTGTTGAGACTATTAGTCCCACATTGTATGGGTTTCCAAGATCCCGCTGTTTATAATCCTATGGGCCTCTCCACTCATTGCCAATTGGTTTTGAGTTGGATGCCCGTATTCTATTATGGTATCAGAGCGGGGAGATCCGCTCAAATCGCTTCCGCAATAACATTACAAATTTATTTTTCATTGCAAATCAGTTTCCCTTTGGGTTTTCATCATCTACTACTCACGGCCATATCACAAATGGTTTATGTAGATTCTATTAAAAAAAAATAATCTTAGGGTTTACTAGTCTAAATAAATCTCTGGGATTTACTCTATTGTTGGTCATTATCTTTTTCAATAGGTAATCGATTCTCAACTGTGGTGGAAATAAATCTCTCTGGAAAACCTTTGATCTTGTTTGTCAGAGTTAATCTTGTTCACCAATTCAATCGGTGTCAGTTCCGAAATACTTTAAATTTTCGAAATCCATGGTCAACTATTCCATGTGCTCATACGTTGAGTTTCATTTTTGATCAACGTAATATATCTTTTTCATCATACTCATTATCTGAGTTTATATCCATACCTTACAAGTCTTCATGGTAGTATGGGTCTTAATTGATTTTCACTATTTGGTTCACTGCATCTTTGTAATTCTCTGTAAAAGATGCAAACTCAGTCGTATGCAATTTCTATCCATCATATTCAATGCCGAATATTGTTCAAAACAAAAGATAACGTTAGCACGATTTTCTATGTTAATGTCAAAGATGTTATTTCCCAAACTATTTTTCATTCCATATGTTCTTTGCATATATTAAGCACTCGTTTAATGATGATATGAATGTATGACGTCGTCATTTATTTTGACCATTTTTCTGTTTTAACCCTTGTTTCCAGTTGGACAAGGAATTCATGAAATAGAACTCTATCTAAAGTCTGTGAAAGGATTCATCTGGCGTGATTCTTCCATTTCATAGAGAACTGAATTTTCCTTCAAAGCATGGATGGAAGGTACTGCAAAATTTCCTTTGTTAGTGTCGGTACGTTCATTGGCACTTTCATTTAATCAAACATCTTGATTTTACTCAGTATTATTCAATTGTTTCACATCCAGAACAACTAGTTGATCTGACTAATTTTGTTTTGTGATACTGCCATCATCTATTGGCTCTCTAAATTCTGATCCAATCATTTCTGCCAAAGATACTTTCTATCTTTTGGAATCTCTATCTCATGTCAATTCATGTCACGTTTTTCTCTAATGAGGTTATCTCTGATGATAATCTACTTCTCTCTATTGCATTTATTTGCTATCTTTGCTACGGGTCATCTTGGACCTTCTTTTTGTTGCCTGCTCTTGACCAATATCTTGAGGGTTTATTCAATCTCAACCCATTCATCATGGGTCTTCCTCAAAATATTTTTCAATTCAGTTTTCACTGACGAAAAGTCTGTTTGGTGATCAAATATACCTTCTTTTTGGTCTTTATCCAAGATCTTATTATTCAAATCTTACTCTGATTTTATGAGCTAATATTCCTCAAATGTTTAGTTGACCATCATCCTGTCAACCAAATCATCTCGTACATCTTTGTTATGCGTCAAAGATGTGTCAACATGTTCTATTGATTGTGTCATTTGCAATTTCGCATGCTTGCATCACCACCCTTGTTCTTAACAAGGTTTCGCCATATATAACCATGTGTCGTCTTGATGAGGCTATATCCGTTATCATATCATATATATTTCGCTTATATCAAATATTAAATTCTCCTTTTTAAGATTTCCTGGGAATTTAATTCCGGATATATTTCCTATTTTTTAGAATATCCAGCTATTTTGGTAATCTATTTTACACCAAATATTTTCTCCATCTTCTGAAAATTTTCAGTCTAATATCAAGCAACGGTTTTCTTTCACGAAAACTCCCTTGCAAACCTTAGTGCAAGACAATTATTACTGCATCAGAGTACTTATTAGTTGTTTCATGCGTTTCAAACAACTCTTTGCATCCGAGTACTTATCATATCGTTGTCAAACTGATCGATCTTTCCTATTTTGAAGATTATTTTTTTTATAATTTTCACATTGTTTCCATCATTGGATAATTAAACAATTAATTCCTAAACCATATTTTTAGGATCTCCAGTTATATTCCTTCTGCCATGATGGTTTGTTTTTGTGTTTAAGATTTGCCTCAGGATCTTTGTTTGTCAAATCTTAATACTGTTTGTATAATTTTCTGTGCGAACTTGATTCGTTCTCTAAACTTCAAGTACAACTACCTTGGTGGATAAATTTTCACCACCTTGGCGTCTGGACTTTCAAGCAAGAGCCTACATCGGAGGCACTTCTGGACTCTCCCTATCACTTTGCCGAAGATGCTTGCTATTTTGATATCATTGTGACCATCTCTTCAATCGTCAAACTTGATTTTTTGCCGGTACTTTTTAATACTCATCCCATATCCAAGGGATTCGTCATAAAATCACAATCCAACATACAAGAGGCTGTATCAAGGTATCAATAGCTTTCTTTGTTGTGTTCTCAAAAATAATTTGTTCTTCTCTCTCAAATCATGAGTTTCTTCTCATAGTTTTTTTACTACGTGTATCTATTATCCTTTGCTAACACCACCGAATTCAGTTGGTACTCTTCCACAATTGTGGCTTTTATTCTCAAGATCAGATGATTGATTTATTCTCAATATCCTAATCATAATCTGAAACATATCTTTCACCAATATTGGTTTTGATCGATCAAATCGATTCGTCATTTTTTATGCTTTTCCAGCATAAGTTCCAAGGAGACAATAATGTTCTCTTTCTTCTTGAGTATGATCAGTTCCACTATCTACTGGAGATTCTCTTAGTTTCTTGAACTACATTTCTGAGTTCTCCTATACCATTGTCATGGAAATGTACAGTACCCATCACCTTGTACGTACATCATCTTTGAATTCCAACTCCAGTTTTCAATCACTTATAAAGAGAAATGGTTTGAGCATCAACAAACTGTTTTAGCTATTGATAACTTTTTGAAATTATAGTTTTCATTTGTGAAAACTTTCTTAAACAACCATCTGTTGATTCTATTCCAAGCTGTTGGTTGTCTACATTATCTTGTCTTGGTTAAAAAAAAAGATGTCTTGTCTACAATGGACAATACCAAAATGGTGCTGCTAAAAATGATGAATGTGAAAAGAAAAGAAGACAAAGGAGCCTAAATCAAGTTGCTGGCGTAAAAGAAAAAAAGTCAGCTCATAAAGTTCAAGTGCCACGTCCAAGTACATGAATGAAGCATCCATGCCATGGTCGAAGTACGTCATACAGAGTTTAGTTTATAAAGTTTCTTTACAAGATATCGTCCAAGTTGCACACTTCATTTCTCTCTCCGTGTCCAACTTGGGGGGGGGGGGGGTGTTGGATTATATGGCACACATATTAGCCACCGAGGTGATCGAGGTGGTCAATTAGCTTATGGTGCATTCAACGGACATGTGGAGAAGATAATTACAAGACCAAGTCATGCATAGGATTACGCATTCTGGCTAGTAACTCCTTTATTCTAGCTGGATAAGTTAGTTTACCTAGTCAATGTATTTTGCTACTCTAGGTTTACTTTTGATTCAATAATCCTATAAATAGGACTCATCGTGTAACTGTAACATGATCCCAGAATTATCAAACATCTGGAGATCAATAATAATTCTCCCTTCAGGAATTTGTCCGTGGATGTAGGCGTTAGTGCCGAACCACGTTAAGATCTTGTGTTCTTATTGTCTTTGATTCATTTTCTCTAATCGATGATCCGTCTCGATACCCATAATTTATTACACTTTCAACATTTCACACTAACATTTTTTTTCACATGTTTACATTATGTTACCGACCTCCTCTAGAATTATCTAGTAGACGGTTATACTAGGACATCTTTTGACTGACATTTCTAACTTCGCCAAGTCTTGATTGACTTTGGCACCTCTAGTACATTCTAGAGACTTCTCTTCTACATTTTTCTATACTTGTATGGAACATTTTAGACTATTACAAATTACATGTTCCAACAAATAGCACTGCTCTTTTAGAAATGTGTCAATTGGTTGGGTGTGTGCCTTTTTTTGTACAATTTACATAAGCTTGAGAGCTTCGACCTCCAACAGAAATTCTATTATGATTGTTGCCGTTAAGACAAGGTCACTAGTTATTGCCTTCACATGCCTTTTTAGTCCTAATACTTGTTCTTGTACATATGAGAAACAATCAATGTTTGTTGGCCGAGGGACTAAATTGAGTAGTTCTTTGAATGTTGAAATGCCTGCCCTCGTTTTTGCTCATACAATAGGAAACTTTGCCATGCTCGTGTTTGGAATTGTTTATGCTGTTTTTTATTTTCAAGAAAATTATTAAGTTAGAGTTCGGAAACAATAATCTATCACCTTTACTTTTTCTGTACAGTTCATGGAAATGGAGCTGAGGAAGCTCGAAGACGTGGTCAGATCCGTTCATGACGATCAAGAAAATTCATATTCCTAGAACTACTTTGTTTTGCTTTACTTGTTTCATTACAGTCTGAAACCCATATATGAGACCATTAAATTTTTCCTGTTGCTTGTTTCAGGGAGGAAGAAATGCAGGGCATCAATCGAGCAACCAATCCTAAAATGGCTTGGTTAGGTTTCTTGTCGCTGTTGGTCTGCTTATCAGTAGCAGGCTTGCAGCTATGGCATTTGAAGAATTTCTTTGAGAGGAAGAAGCTCCTGTAGCTTTGTCCTGATTTTTCTACTGATGTAATTTTTTTATAGAATAATTCACTCCCCGAAGAAGCGTTTTTGACAGAAGATAATAGTTGACTGTAGAATGGAGGTTATGTTTTACAGTTGTTTTAATATTACACCGCGCAACTATCAGACATGTCCATACCCATCATTCTTTATGTTGTTCATAATACATTCGAGAATTTCGTAAATGGCATTACATTTAGGATGCTTCTTATTTTGCACAACAAACTCATGAACTTCACAGTCAACCTCATGAAATAGGTGCTGTTGCTGCCTTCATAGAAACAATTGGGGATCCGGGAAGCTTAGGAACGGAAGAGGATACACAATCTTGGATAGGAGAGACCAATGGAGATTTCTCAGTATCTTCATGTTACGAGATGATCGACGGTCAGCTACAACAACAAGGACAAGATCGAGAAAGCCAAAGGAAATTGCCGTCAAAGTATGTATGGAATTCAGCCGTCCCACCAAAAGTTTCATTCTTAGTTTGGTCTGCGGCAATGAATGGGTTACCGACTGTTGATCGCTTGCGTCGTAGAGGTATGACGATTACTAATATCAATTGTTCTTTGTGTCGTCAAGAACCCGAATCAATAGCGCATATCTTTATTCATTGTGACTTCGCAAAGAAGCTATGGGAGCACTTCCTAAACCTTCCGGGTATATGGCGATTTGGGAGGAAAGGAATTGTTGGAAATTTTGGGTATAAAAACAGAGGATGATAACACTAAAAGAAATTGTTGTTGTACTCAAAAGCTTTCAAGGGAGCTTTTCATGATGCTTTAGATGGAGAGAAAAGCAGGTTGAATTCATTCTCAAGAATGCCTTCACTACTTATAGGGTTATTCATGCCTATTGGAGATGCCTCTTCAAAAAGACACATTTTGACGGATTCACTCAAGTTTTCCGTGGGATCAAGCAAAAGCACAATTGGGACTAAAAATCATCGTGGAACCTTCACTCTTCTTATGTTTATTCCATAAGACATGTCTCTCATATAGGTAAGTTTGTTTAAACATTTTAATCACAGTTCAATTCTGAAAGCGTTATAGATCATATCTGATTCACAATTAATCAAGACCTCTACAAGTTAGGTTTTAAGCCATTTCTTCTCATTAATTGCATCTACTAATGCAATCAATTAAAAACATTACTAAAAATGTTCCTCTTTGATTTTATTCCTAATTAACATTTACGGTTAATTCACAAGAAGTCATTATAGACTTGCATCAACTTAAATTACATAGACAATTCTATTTAACATTTTACATTATGTAATGCAAATGTTTAACATCGCTGGATATTTGGTCGGCCGCCCAATCTTCCAATATGTTACATATTCCTTTTAAGACATGCCAATTTCCATATTTTGGAACCTATATAATTCTTATAGCAAGAATTATGTTCATGCCATACCATTGTTGTCTCAACAATTATGACTATAAATTCTCCCCTATTTCATGATAATTCTCAAATGCCAAAATGCAACTCAATATCATGAAATACCATTTGTGTCAAACATGGCGGCATTATGATTTGGAGAATCAGTTTTAAACCACGTACATCGTAACAAAAAAAACTTCTAATACATTTATTAGGTATCATAAAAAAATAAATATATGGATTACTAACCCCAATCAAGAGGACTAATTACCAATCATGTCAGTTGAATAGTGGATGTAAAAATCTTGTTTCTACATTCTTTGCATTAATTAATTAGGATTTTTGAATGATCAACTATTAATAAATGATGCCTTCCGTCCATGAAGGACAAAATTCTTGTTTTTTTAGAAAAGAATTGAATGGAGGGATGTGTCTCTTGATTTTAAGTCTGTTTAAATGATAAAGAGATATATGTTTCGACTGGAGAATCTTTCGATTAAGAACACCGGTTGATCTCCGTTGTCAATACAACGATTACTTTTCATTGTTTTGTCGCTTTTTGATATAAAAACAGATGTTTTCTTTCCTGTTGTAACTCATAAGTGCTTTCTCAGCACTTTATTTTTCAATGAATTTAGCCTTTTTCCAAAAAAACCAGGAATTGTTCGTTGCTTAACCCGATCTCTCGCTGTCATCTTCTCATCCCACATCCCTGCAGCAGCCTAAGTGTTGGATATTGTCACATCATCCCCAGCAAGCATAGTCGGGTTCCAGCTCAAGCAACCGATGTCGAACATTTTCTGCTAATTTAGTATTGTCTTGGAGACTACAAGCACCCAACAAGGTATGCCATCATAAACTTTCTGCACAAACCTTGCGCGGCATAAAAGGTCAACAATGTAGCCGCAGTGAGAAATTCTGGGTTTCAGTTAATACTTATTTCTCATGCTCTGAAAATGATATAAACCTTCTTCAACCAGTCCACCACGACTGCAAGCAATTAGAACTCCAACAAACGTGATGTCATTCGTACGAATGACACTTTTCTTTGAGTTAGTATCATCATCTGTTGTCATCTCCCTGAAAAGTTCGAGAGCTTCAACAGCTTGCCCATGTACTGCATGACCAACAATCATCGACGTCCAGGTAGTGACATCCTTCACATTAATCCTGTCAAAAATTCTCAGAGCCATTTGAACATTCCCACATTTGGCATACATATTTATGAGAGCATTATTCAAACTCAAATCTACATCAAACCCTTGTCGACGCACATAACTATGAATCCATTCACCCATTTCTAATGCTCCAAGGTCTGCACAAGCCGAAAGCGCCACAGTAACAGTAACCTGATCCGGTTCCACCGTCTCCATCTGCATCTGTCTGAATAGTTTCAGAGCTTTACTAGGCCTCCCATTATCCACATATGCCGAAATTAAAGAAGTCCAGAAAAACAACATTTTTGGCCACAATTTCATCACACATTTGTTGTGCATCATCAAGACTCCCATATGCTGAGTACATTAATCAGAGCTGATTGGAGAAAGATTATATTCTGAAATCCTAAGTGAACAATGAGACCATGAAACTGTTTACCTTCTCCCATTGCTCTACCTGCAGATGACCTTATAGTGCATGACTTGAGTACAAAAAATAATGAAAAACTGTCAATAACTTTATTCTTCTTACTCCATAGATTTCTGAAGAGCAATAAAGCTTTCTGGGTAGCTTTAGTTTTGACATACTCTGTAAGAAGTGTGTTGGTACTCGGAGATCCGGGGTGAGTATGAAAATGATGATTTTGATACTTGGCATCTGATCTTAACAAGAGAGAAAATTTCATGAAAGCAAAATCTTTACCCGACCACTCCAAGTCTCCAACAACAGCTGTTTTCTTTATTGCAGAAATCTAAAACTACCGGAGTCTGGAGAGGTTACTGAGATTCATACGCGGATAATAACAAATGGTTTCTCCCAGGAGAACTGTAGACTCAGATGTACTGATGCAGTGAAGTTTAAGAAGGTAGTGGTGCAAGATAAATCACTTGGTGTGTCTTAGTTTTGACCGAAGCTCAAGTTTTTAGTACTATCAAACAACTTGGGAAAAATGTTGACTGTCAAATGACATGTTTGACTTACTTTAATATATACAAGCCACATAGTGATAGGGGGCCGACATTAGGGTTGAGGATTGTAGTTATAAAAGCAACTATATATTGCGTAAAGAAAGTTTCTATTTCTTATCTCACCGAGACTAAAAAGTTGGACGCCTTTAGTCTCTCTGGGTTCTCAGATCAGTAGATTTTTAGATTTTGAATCTCTGATTACTAAATGGAATTAAATGATTTGGATGTATCATACACGCACATAAAGGATCCCTAAGCAGCAGCACTATCATTTTTCCTCTCAGAATTGATTATGCGATCTTGGTTTCATATTCTAGTGTTTCTTTCAAGGATATTATTTCTTAGTAAGAATGGCTGGGAAAGGTGTGCATGCTTTGAAGTATATCTTAGAGGCCGGATGGTTTATCAAGTTTCAGTTTAGATTCAATTGCAGATCAATGATTCTGTCTTTTGTATACCTATTTGAAAAAATTTCATTCCAATACCATTTTTGATTATGTCCCAACTAATACTTCTGTTTTTAAATGAAAGTATATATTTTGAACCCCCAATTTTTGGTTTGTTTGTTGTGGTTGTTGTTGTAATAGTGTAGTACTACTTATTATTGGATTTTGGAAGTGTTTTTGTGATTCTATCCACAAAATTGGATCTTGGGTTTGTTGAATTCTTGTGAATGAGTTTATTAACAGTGAGGTTTGGACCATGGAAGACGAATTCAAGTTTCTGTTTTGTCATGGTACTTGTGTGAAATTGTTGATGATATTACAAAGCAATTTGTTTTTGATGCAAACAATGTTGTTGCTGACAAAATTGATGTAAGTCATTTTCTTACTTGTTCTTGGATCAGAAAGTAATATTTTCGATCTTTCGCAATCATGAATTTATGTTCTATGGAGTTGATTGGATCAGTAAAGGACCATTAGATTACCTTTGTGCAATTCTTTTTGTTTATAAAGTTAAGTTTCCCAAATTGCATTAGTTGGCAAAAAATTGCTTATTTACAATTGGATGAATATTCGCACAGAGAATCTCTTCCGCATTGAAATGGAGTTTTTTTGTGGTGGAAGCCCAAAGCTTAGTTTGTGATAACCGAATGATT
Source organism: Papaver bracteatum (assembly GCA_023529315.1). Taxonomy (NCBI): domain Eukaryota; kingdom Viridiplantae; phylum Streptophyta; class Magnoliopsida; order Ranunculales; family Papaveraceae; genus Papaver; species Papaver bracteatum. The sequence continues at coordinate 463,547 of JAJJWX010003745.1, read as the reverse complement.
AGTTTCACCAACTGAATGTATGCATCAATGTTTGCAGCAAAAAATGACAATCTTTCTTCTAACTTTCATCTTCATAGAAGCCCTCGACTCGTGGGGAAGGCTCAATTTCAACATTCTCGGCATGCACAAAATACAATATGTAAGTTTTCTTTTAACTATTTTGAAACGGGTGTGTATAAATATTTTGAAATGGGTATATGGGCATATATGTTCAGAATGGCTTGATTATATTGGTGAATCTACATTCATCATTAATGTCTCTGTGTTTTTTGGAATAATTATTAGACAAAGATAAGAAAGTTGGTTCCCGAAAGATAGAAATACATGTTAATAATTGTTAACATGAACACTGTTTCACTCCGTTTTATAACTTGGTATACAGTTTCAAAAATGTTTAGATTGGTTAGTCAGTGTATGCTGAAATATACGTAGATTCTGAGTTGTTTGGGTTATGTGCAGCAAATCCACAAGGAGTTCAAGTCGGAAGAGGGAGAGGTCGTCCACTTCGAAGTGTTGCAGGAAGATCCTCATTCTTGAATTGTGCGAGAGGCATTACCTATAATGTTGGATTCAAGAAGCTCCATCTGTCACCGCCAGGGACATGTCGAAAGTGCCAAGCGATGCTTTTTTATCATGAACAAAAAGGCTTTTGTTGTTCATATGGGAAAGTTGTTTTATCGTTTGTTTCACCCCCTATTGAGCTTCTGGAGCTGTATGAAGATCAAACTGAAGTAGGGGAACACTTACGGAGGTACATACGACGCTACAATCAATGTTTCTCATTAACATCAATTAGGATAACGAATTAGATGATAATAGGGAAGGTGTATATACATTTCGTGTTCAAGGTGATATCTATCGTAGAATAGGAAGTCTTCTACCTCCTGTGGTTGAAAATGAAACAGATCCTCCAAGAACAGTTCGTCCAAGATATATATTTATGATACCGATAACGAGATTAATTGGAGGAGGGAAGAAGGTGGTGACGATCTAAACAAAGAGGTGATGGAGAAGTTGAGGATAATTCTGGATACTCATAATAGGTTCGTACATGTAATCAGGCCATTTACGCAACGAGAAGATATCCAAAGATGTAGGTTGGTGATCAAAGAACAACCTATGACCGAGAAGTAGTACACACTTCCAACTGCTTCACAAGTCGCTGCAATTGTAATTGAAGTAGATGGGTATGAAAAAACTGGAGAGCGAGACATTGTAGTCCGAACAACGGCATGAAAGTTGTTATTTATCAATGAAACATCGGGTCATTATGATCCTCTACAATATCCACTTTTGCTACCATTTGGGAGTTATGGATGGGATCTGAATAGTATGGATGAGAACGGAAGACACTTTAAATGCCTTGAGTACTACTCCTACATGCTACATGTATATATATGATATAAATATTTAACAACTACACTTTACAACGGAACTTACACATATTATATTATGTTAACACAAATGATATAAATAATTTATATATTTGCTGCCGCTGTTGTTTGACATATCTTATACTAATATAAAGAAAAGAGTTATTTTTGGTAGGAGACCCCCTAAATTACTTAGTTGTCTCTACTTTTTACATATTTACATAAATACCATTGTTTTAAAAATAGATCAAAAAATTTAAAATTTTAATATCTTTCAAAATATACACCGGATTTTTTTAAAATTTATATATTTGAAAAGATCTTTCAATCATCTACGTAGCGAGTACAAATAAGAATAGTAAATTTTTGTTTTAGGAAAAAAAATTCATAGCTTTGAAATTTAGTATTATTGTTGGATGTGTAAATATTCAAACATGTGCATCGCACATGTGTGCTTACTAGTTCGAAATAATACACTTCGCTTTTTCTTAGATAGAGGTGGAAGACTACTCCGACAACATGCACTTTCCCAACGGTTCAATTTCTTTTAACGGATACCCGACTCCTCCCAACCCGATCCGGATTTTAATTCCTAGCTATAAAAATTAAGCAAAATCAAACCCACCAAAATTGAAGCTTGTTCCAGGCAAGTTTGAGAGGGAACAACCTTCCATTGTCCTTCTAAAATTTCAACTTAACAGAAAAAAATTGTTGACTGGTTTTCTTATGTTTGAAACTTCCAATTCTCTTTAAAGCTACATAATTCCAACTTCCACTGACGTAAGTTCTTGTCTATAGAATATAAAACTGTACAATGCTCATCGATGTTTGATAAAATTGCTGAAAGAAGTGCCTTGAAATTGATTCTAGTTTTAGGATTTTTAAAAGATTTTGATCAGTGGGTATTGTTTATATACGATTTTAGAGTAACCGGTCTTCATAATATGTTCTTTTTACTCACAGTTTTAGATATTGATTGTATTTCTACATTATGTTACAGCTAACGGTGAGTATGAATATCATCTTTTGAGAACGGGATCAATTGTTGTCATTAAGACTTTCCTCACAAAAGTAAGTGAGATTTTTTTCTTTCATTTTCACCACATTACAATAGTAAAGACTTTGGAGTGATTTTTTTTTTTGGTGGTTTAAACTGTTTTGATTATCTTTTACTTACAACAATTGAGATACGGTGGATAGGATGCTAATTGCCTAGTACAACTTCCGCTCAGTGTGATTGTGGCAAACACAAGTAAGGTATTATTGGATTTCATTTATCATAATTTATAAAGGGATAATTAGTGTTTGGTACTCAGGTTATGACCAACACTAGGCTTTGGTCTAACATTTGTCCAACATTAAGGCTTGGTACCTGGACTGGATGTTGACTCGAGTTGACTGTCTGTGACCTGATTTTAATTAATTTTGTAATATATAAAAAAAAAATACTAAGTTTACAAGTCTATCCCTAAAGAGGGACTAAGATCCGGCGATCGGAAAAAAAAAGAGTCTACGGCCAGGATGACCAATTAAACCTAATTCCAAACTCTTCTTCTTCCGCCTCCATCCTCAACTTGATATTCTTCTTCTGCAACAACCAGTTTCTTCAATTGCACCTCAACCATCACTGATCAATTCCAGTAACACCCATTCTCTTCAATTGCACCTCATCCAGAAACTTATCAGTTTGTTCTTTGTAATTTCTCAGCAACAACAAAACCATAGCAATAACTTCATCTTCCAAATTCCTTAATTTTATATCATCAACAAAGAATCAGTTAGAAGATATATTTTGGTGAATGACTTCCACAGTTCTGCTCGTGGAGTCTAGATGATATTTATATCAAGAAGAGTACAACTGAGTTGTTACAAAATTCAAGCTATTCAATAGCTAACAGAAGGCTATTCTAACGCTAACAAAAGAGACTGAAGATAATGCAAAGACTATCCCTGTGAACTCGGTCTTGTAGAAGTTATCTCAAGATTTTCGTGAATCTGTTGAGAGTCTTTAGCAGCTGAGCTATTAGTCTTAACACCCCCCCTCAAGTTGTACTGTAGTTGACGAACGTGCAACTTGTTTCGAATGATTTGAAATCTAGGCGCAGGCAGCCCTTTTGTAAAAATATCCGCTAGCTGATCTCTGGAACTTATAAACTTGGCTACAAGACGTTTATCTGCCACTCTTTCTCTGACAAAGTGATAATCGATCTCGATGTGCTTGGTTCTTGCATGGAATACCGGATTTGCTGTTAAATATGTCGCCCCTAGATTATCACACCACAGAACTGGTGTAGTATGAGTGACACACAATTCCTTCAGTAAAGACTGTATCCAAATGAGTTCAGAAGTTGCAATTGCAACGCCTCGATACTCAGCCTCTGTGCTTGATTTAGACATTGTCTTCTGTTTTCTCGCACTCCAAGAAATCAGGTTACCACCATAATAGATACATTAGCCGCTTGTAGAACGTCTGTCATCCAAACTGCCAGCCCAGTCGGCATCAGAGTACGCTTGGAGGGAACTGTCATTGGTTCGTTTCAGATGCAGACCCAAATTAACTGTATTCTTCAGGTAACGAAGAATTCTTTTAACTAACTCCCAATGCTCATCATAAGGATCATGCATGTACTGACAAACTTTATTGACAGCAACAGAGATATTCGGCCTTGTCAAATGTAAATACTGCAACGCACCAACAATACTACGATACAACGTAGGATCATCAAATTTCTTTGTACCAACCTTTTGTATTTTTGCAGATGGAGCTAGCGGAGTGCAGACAGGTTTTGCACCATCCATCTTAGTGCATTTAAGTAGATCAGTAACATATTTCCTTTGAGTCAGCACCAACTCATTTGATTGCCGCAAAACCTCCACCCCCAAGAAGTAGCTTAAATCACCCATATCCTTTAACACAAAAACAGCACCAAGGTTTGCAATTAAGTCCTGTATCTTTGACAGATGCGAACCGGTGACTATAATGTCATCAACATAAATTAGAACATAGGTGATGGAATCAGCATTTTTTAAAATAAACAAAGAGCTGTCAGAGATGGATCCCTTAAATCCTAATGTTTGCAAATAAGTACTGAGTTTTGAGAACCAGGCCCTCGGTGCCTGCTTTAGACCATAAAGTGATTTATGGAGTTTGCAAACATGGTTTGGATAATCAGGATCTACATAACCCGCTGGCTGGCGCATATACACATCTTCTTCTAACTGACCATGGAGGAAAGCATTCTCCACGTCAAGTTGCTTGATATGCCACTGATTCATTACTGCAAGAGAGAGCACAAGCCGAATTGTACATGGCTTAATAACAGGACTAAACGTCTCTCCATAGTCCAAGCCCTCTTGCTGATTATACCCCTTTGCCACGAGACGAGCCTTGTACTTGTCTATACTGCCATCCGGGTTTTGTTTGACACGGTACACCCATTTTGAACCTACAACATTCATGCCCTTCTCATATTTTACCAGAGAAAAAGTCCCATTTCGAATCAAAGCATTAATTTGAACATCCATTGCCGTCTTCGACTTTGGATTTTTTGAAGCAACACTATAACAAGTAGGTTCCATATAATCGTCATCTGGAAGTGGGTGTTTAGTTGCCGTCAAACACAGCTTGTTGATCGGTTTAACAATACCAGCTTTTGACCTTGTCACCATGGAATGGGTCACTGATTCGGTCTAAACTGAGGTTGCAGCAGGTTCACTAAGTTGCGTCATTGCTGATGCAGAAGGAGTAGCAGAATTATCTGGCGAAGCTTGCTGACCAGCTGATGAAGTATTGGCTGATGGAGTATCCTGTGGTAGAGAAGAGCTATACTGCGATTCAGAAATAGTTGGTGACGCGTGCTGAATAGATTGACTCTGAACAGGTGATTGTTCAGAGGCAGTTGTCGAGCCTGCCGGTACAGTGCAACTAACAAATGGTGGCGATAAAAAATCACTAGTACTAGTTGGAGAAATACCTGGACAAAGCGTAGGATCTTGCTGCTTGAGAGACTGAAAAGGGAATGAACTTTCCTCAAAACGAACATGCCGCGAAATGTAAACCCTGTGCGTGGCACGATGAAAACAAACATAACCCTTGTGCGCATTGCTATACCCTATGAAAACACATGGAAGAGACCTGGGCTCTAGTTTTGTGGCATTGTACTGACGGAGACACGGGTACGCTAAGCATCCAAAAACACGAAGGTATTGATAGTCAGGTTTCAAACCAAAAAGTAGCTCCAAAGGTGTGGTACTGTCTGATGCATTTTTGGGTAACCAATTTATTAGAACACGTTGTTGTGAAAGCATCTGCCCAAAAATTCTTGGGCATATGAGCATGATATAGCAAGGCAAGACCTGATTCAGTGACATGCCTAATTCTTCTTTCTGCAATCCCATTTTGAGGAGAGGTATGTGGACATGAAAAACGGTGTTGAATGCCGGAGTCATTTAGATAAGATGTAAATTTCTTGTATTCTAAAGCATTGTCCGACTGGAAAACCTTGATTTTATGGTTTGTTAGATTTTCAACTTGTTTATGGAAATGGATAAAGGTTTGCAAAGCATCAGATCGTTGAACAAGAGGAAACACCCAAGTAAAATGAGAAAAGACATCCATTGTGAGGAGAAAATAACGAAAACCAGACCTAGATATATTAGGTGATACCCAAATATCTGACACAACCAAAATCAAAGGTTTGTCATAGACAGTACTACTCAGAGAAAATGGCAACTTCTTGCTCTTACTAAGATGACATGAGTGACAGTAGTCAAACTTATTATTGTCGATAGAAAGGGAATTTTTTAAACAAATACGAGACACAGTTCGTAACATAGGATGCCCTAATCGTTGGTGCCATAACGGGAAGGAAGAAGATACATGTGCTTGCGGCTTGGATGGATTATCCAGCATGTGTACTCCTTCAAATACGTACAGCCCATTCCTATTCAGTCCTCGCAGCAGAATGATCTCCGTACGCTTGTCCTTCACAAGAAAATGGGAATTGTGAAACTCAAAATATACATTGTTATCTTTACAGAATTGACTCACAGACAACAAATTAGTTTTAATTTGAGGTACATGATAAATGTCATTTAATTGAAAAGTTCTGGAGTTGTGAGAGAATGACGCAGTACCAACATTAGCAATGTTAAGAGTATTACCATTGCCAACGTGAACAACTTCCGTACCATCATATTCATGGGGTATAGTCAGATTTGCCAGATCTGACGTAAGGTGGTGTGTTGCACCAGTGTCAGTAACCCATGCATTTCCAGAGGCACCATTGGGAAGGGCAATATACGCAGCAGGTTGGCGAGGTTGACTGTTACTGGGTTTATATCGAAACCAGCAGCGAGTAGCCTGATGGTTATCATTTTTGCAAATCTGACAAGGTTGTTCAAACTTGGAAGCTTTTCTTTGTCTCGGTTGGGAGCGAAGATGTGCTAGAGAATTGTTGGTATTGTTTGTGGGCCGAGAGGAACCACGATATGCATTATTGTTATGTTTTGGTGCAGATCTACTAGATGAACCGGAGCTGGAAAATGCAACATTTGCAATAGGTTGTTGTATAGTAGAAAGATGTTGTTCCAACCTCATATCAAACGTGAGAAGATGCGCATAAAATGTTTGCATATCCATGTTCTCCATCGTGCTAAGTGTTGTAACAATTGGATCATAAGTTTGGTTTAAATCATTACTAATGCACTGTTTCTTTTCATCGGCAGTAACAACATAACCAGTCGCTGCAAGTTGATCAAACAATGTTTTTGCATCGTTAAAATAAGATTTGAGAGACTTATTACCTTTGGTAAGGGAATGAAGTTGTTTCTTTAGGTCCATTTGATGCGCCTTTGTTTTAGGAGCAAACTCTACCTCCAAAGCATCCCAGACTTCCTTTGCTGTGTCTAAACCCCTTACTATTCCTAACACTTCAGAAGAAAGAGTCGAATTCAGCCAACCAACTAATAATGAGTCTTGTTCCTCGTATGCTGTAAAATCAGGATTCACAGTAGTTGAGTTTGGCAACGTGGGAGCTGGTTTTGTTTTGGTTCCATCGATGAACACTACACCATATTAGCTAATTTGTAACACAGGTATTTGTCATGCTTTTCTTTTAAATCACATAATAAATAGGTCACAAGTCTTATAACTATTGTCTAGTGTGATAGAATTTTTCAAGTGTCACATGTATTTTTGAGGTTATTTTTAAAATAATTGTATAACACTTTTTATTCATAAGAATTATGTGTAGTTGATATTATCTATCTAAAATTACTAGGTTCACCCATATTTCAACTAGTGAAAAGTGAACCCCAATCGCTGTCACTCTTGAAGTTGAATTTTTTTCACATATATTCATAAATTACACTTTCAAGACGATTATAAAATGAAAAAAAGAAAAAAAACAACTACCTTAAAAATGTACGTTGCTTACACCCGGGGTACACTCGGTGTCTCTTTGGTCCCTACAACTAACCCTAGGCAATCTTTTCTTCGAATGTAACTCAGCCTGAAACTTCTGTAACTCATCCTCACAGAAATTTTTCATCGACCTGGAACTTCTATCACAGAAATTTTTCATCGAAAAAGCAATGTCTTCCCGCCATCATTAACTCCTCCTTCCTGATCAATCAATCGAAGAAACGTCCCAAAACCTCAGAGCAAAATCCTATCTTCCCTGTGCTTGATTTTTCTTCGCTTAATTTTTTTAATCTCACCAACTAGAGATAATTAAGATCCAGTTTCGGAGAATGATATGGTGATCGTCTTCCAGTGAATTTTCGCTTGTTGTGGTGGTAAGATTTCTAATATTTTTCTTCAATTTGATATTGCAATATTTATTTTGAACCAAGGGTTTCAAATCAAAATTAGGGATTTTAATCAAGTAGGGTGTTTGAAATTGGGGGTTCGTGGTAAAAATTAGAAGTATGCATGATTAGTATAGGATTAGAATTCCTCTCCAACAACAGTTTATAAGGTGTGTCTGGAATTTTATGTATTATGGAACAACTAGAAATTTGATTCTCGATGGCTCCTGTTCTATGTATGTGTTAAATTCATCAATGAATTAGAAAAATTGGAAGTAAGAATGCGATTGCGAGTAGTAGTGTAAGTGATAGGAACATAGAGGACAGGTGGTACCTATATAATGAAGTGCCAATTTATTGTGCTGGACTTGCTAACTTTGTTGTATCAATGTGTTACCTTTTTCTTTTTACTGTATCGTTTGAAACTTCGAGGGAATCACATTCGATTCATACACAGATGTAGCTATTGATTGAATAGTCAGATGTAAACAAAAGTTGGAATTTACAATGATCACTTTGACTGAGTTCTGTTGTGTTTTCTTTTATAATCTTGTAGTTCAGTGCATGTCTTGAAAGTGTGCATAACTGTGGTGGTGGGATAAATTTCCAGGGAAGTAATATTTTCTTAATGCAATCTGTAGGAAAACATTTCTTATAAAATCCTAACTAATAATCTAACTTCTCAAAGTGGATATTTGGTATTAGTGTTAATTGCATTTCCTGTGGTTTTAATGGCTCATAAGGCTAACTGCCGTTTACATTTCATTACATAACAAAAATGGAATCAAACATCAGTTCATTAGTTCCTGCTAGCTATGTTTTTCAAGTTTTGGATGACAGATGCTTCTTGAACTAATTAATGAACTTACTTGACCTTTTTAACTCCCTGATATATTTAATTGATGAGTGATGACATCTTTTTGTTTGTTTGGTGCAGTCACGGTCTCTATTTGTTAAAAATTTGAATTTTAGAACATCTGATGAGAATTTGAAAAAGCATTTTACGGAAAAGATAATGAAGGGAAGAATTCAAAGTGCCATGGTAATGATGAATTTTCTAAGCAACCAAGTTTCTATTTACAGTGCCTTCGATGTCTATTTTCTCACTCACATGTTATTGCCCATGTGCAGGTTAATAAGCACTTGAAATATGGGTTTTGGTTTCATCGAATGGGATTCTGTTGAAACGGCGACAACAGTGTGCTAGGATTTACAGGTAAGAAAACTCTCACAAACAAATAGTAATCTAGGTACAGACTGTATAGAGACCGCAACATGAAATCAACGCATTAAATTTCTGTCCAACCAATCGAACAATCTCAAATGCCAATTTCTGACTAAAATGATGGTTGAAGCAAAAAGACATATCATGTGATTCTCTTGCTTTATTCTCTGTTCTGATTCTGCAAGAAGTTACTTTATGCAGAGACCAAAACAAAACAAGTTTCTTTTCCTAAACCAGGTTAGTCATTTTCTTTCTATTCATTGTTTAATATGTAATTTCATTCTAATATTTCGGATGAATGAACTCTATTAGTTGCTTGGAGATTGTACTCTGTGAATTGCTGACTACCTTCTTAATCCAACTACATCGCAGTTTCCATTCTGTTCACCAACCAATTTGTCCGTCCCTGACCAGCTAGCACACCACAAAACTCTTTTAACTCCCTGTTGCATCCATATATGAACTCATAGTTTCTGCAGTTAACATCATCTCCTTTCGTATTCAAAATCGTATACAGCCAACCCCAATCTCTACCTCGGTTACAGGTCCATTCCTTTCCCAGTTGATGCCAATCAGCCCTTAATTGAAATATCAAGAGCGCTTGAATTTTGCCAGACCCGTTTCTCTTTCATTCTCAGCTTCTAGAAATACTGGATTTATCCACCATTCACTCAAAGCTGAACATACAGGATTGTGAACAGCTGCTTGATTTCATTTCAGAAGAAGCAAAATGTGGTGTTGAGAATGCCACGTGCCACTTATTCCTTTCTCAACTTTGTTCATTCACAGTTTGGTAAGTGGGAAAACAAAGATAACTCTAGGCCACTGTAGTGATTTGTATCGTAAAGACTAGGCTGTACATTTTTCTTAGAAATTTAGGTGCTACTGGCGTAGGATGAAATTGATAGTGCTGGCACGTAGATCACCATCCGTTACTAGAAGACCAGCTACATGTTTTTACCACGATAATATGGATCACGGCTAGCTCCCCTTGGAACTGCATAAATAAATATGCAGTTGCAGGGGGGCGGGAGAGGCAGTGGGAAGCGGTGGTATGGCAAGCCATGTCTCTGTATTAATGTTGTTGTAGTAGAAGTAGATCATGTGTATATTTCATGCTAATTGGTTTATAAGTTATATGCAAGAAAGTAGAACACTCTTAAATGAGAGAATAAACTATAGAATGAGATAGACAGGGCGAGAATCATCATAAATGACTGTGAATCATAAAAACAAAGAAATGAATTGTTTTTTCATGTATGATAAATATATATAGTTAGGTGTCATCATCGGTAAGGGTTTCTATAGAGGATAGAGTTGCGTGTCCATGTCACTTAGCACTAGCAGTCATATATACTGTTCTAGACTTGTACTTCAACGTGCAATTGTCCTCTTTGAGATTACAGTCAAACTTCAAGAATTTATTATTAGTATCATCAAATAATCCCTGCATTTAGTCACCTAGTCACCAAGGTAAATATCACGGTGTATAACTGAATTCGATTGATAAAGAAATTTCTAAGTTTTAGATTTCAAAATCGGTAATTTTTATGTTGGTTTATCTTTTTTAAATTGTTCGTCTGGCGATTTCGTAGTGAAGATGGATTTCAGAGAATATCATCAACGAAGGAGGTCTTAACTCGCTAGTGAGATTGTGTTCGTCGCGAGTGGTGGTAAGATTTCTAATCTTCTTGTTCTTTAATTGGGTACTTCAGTATTTGATTTGAAGCCAGGTTTTAAAAATTAGGGATGTTAGAAATCAAAGTGATTTAAAGTTTGGAGTTTCTGGTTAATAATTAGAAGAATGCATGATTAATGTAGGATTAATTTACATTTAGTAATTGTCTGTTGCACTTATTTATCAACAAATTTTTTTCCAACTGATGGAACAATGTCAAATGCCAATACACCCTTGTTTCTACCTGTCTAAAATGATGGTTTAAGCAAAAGAGGATATGATGTGATTCTTTTGCTCTATTTTTTTTTTTTATTTTGAACCAAATAAGATTGATTTTGATGTAACAAAAAATACAGAACGTTTAAGTTTGCATTGTTTAATAGCTTGAAAAACTTAGTTAAAAGGCGACTGATGGTGGCGGCTAAACAATAGTCTGGTAACACTTCTTTAGATGACATCTAGGAGGGTTTTAAGTTAGATATTCAAATTTCAGTAGGTTGTATGTTGCTGGTCTAACCCACTTCCCATACACCAGCTTATACTCCAATATGTCTCCTACTAATAAGGAAGTGATTAGTCAATGCTTAATTAGGTGTATTCACCTAGAGTTTAAACAGAGTAAAGGCGTAAAGGTAATTAGTAAGAAATTACCCATAAGGTTAAGTTCTTAATTTAAAAAAGTTTGAACTTGAGGTGATACTGGCGTAGGATGAAATAGATGGTATTGGCGCGTACATCACCATCCTTTACTATAAGACCAGCCGCATGTTTTAACCACGATAATAAGTGACATTTCGATAGATACTCCCATATGTTTATTTCCATCTAAGTGGCATTTCGATATGTTCATAACTTGATGTTATCTATTAGCCTCTTGTTCTCGCTTTAGCCATCTAGTTTTTTCGGTAGTTTTGTAAAAAAAAAATTTATGAACTTGCACTCCTGTTTGTCTTACTTCATTTATCTACACTCATTGTTGAGCAGTTAGTGTCTTTTGAGCTTGATTTTTTGACAAACATCGGCTATACTTCTGCAGGTATGTTGCGGTTGCCGCAAGGTATACTGATGCCCAACAATATATATTGCAGAACTAGGTGGTCAATCTTCTAATATTTTTCCTTAAAAATTGAATGTTAAGTAGTTTAGTGTGCTTGTGTGCTAGATGTTGATTGTTTTCCTATTAGAAGTGTGATAATGTATCTTCTGTTTACATGATTACATCAGGTTGGATCCCCTGCTCGTGTTGGACTTGTTGCTCCTATCGAATTTATTGTACCACAGGATTGTTCTTCCAGGTAACCTTTCTACTCAACCCTTATTACCACATATTCCCTTATTAGCTCCATTGTTTTATGGAAATTGATTCTTGAGTAATGGTAGTATGAAAATTACATACAATATGGTCAACTTATTTAGATTACAGTAGCATGCCCCAACCACTACCTTGTTTTTGATGTTGATGGTCTGCCTATCAAACAACTAATTCTCATGACGTTGATTTTATTTTTTTTAGTTTTTAGTTAGTTTTGGTGTAATTACTTATTAATTAAGACTGATTAAAGCATATTATTTGCATTTACATGTTCCTAAAGTAGATAGATAGGAAGTAGTTGCCTGCACCAAAGTACAAAAAGCATTTGACAACTAATTTTTCTGGGCAGTTGCCAAATTTTTGTGGCTTATACTCACATTTTCTGCAATTATTGTTGTTGTGTTTTTGATGTTCTTCAGGGTTAGTATTGATGTGATGTACTGTTGTTTCGGTTTTTATTACTATGTATTATTGGTTAAGTAACTTTGCTGTTTTATGTTCTCAACATACCAACAAAGATTAACAAGGGTACAGTTGAAATTACAATCCCAGTTAAGCTTCTCAAGAAAGGAGACATAGTGGGTTCTTCTGAAGCTGCTTTGCTATCAAAGCTAGACATAAGGCCATTTTCTTAATGTCTCGTTGTGCTTTCGGTATATGACAATGGTGCAGTCTTTAACCCAGAGGTGCTTGACCTTACTGATGATGATCTAGATGAGAAGTTTTATGCCGGTATATCGATGGTCACTTCACTCTCACTAGCTCTCTCGTATCCTACTCTTGCTGCTGTACCTCACATGTTTGTCAACGGATACAGGAATATTCTTTCAGTCACTGTTGCCACTGAATACTCCTTCTCTTATGCTGATAAAGTGAAAGAATACTTGAAGGTAGTTTAACAATAGCTTATTCTTTGTATCTTTGTGCCCTCGTCATCCATTTGTTTGTAACATATGTTAATGTTTGAGATAAAAAAAAAAAAATTTTGCAGTCGCCACTGCTCTTGACGCCGCTGCTGCTGTTGTTTCAGGCGGTACAGCAGCTGCTGCTTCAAAGGGAAACGTTGGATGATATTACAAGAAAGCTTATAATAATCATGTTGGTGGCAACACAAAGAGAGAGAAGATTGCAGAACAGAGTATGACGATGATATATTGGATAATAATGAACTTTTGGTTTGAATCATAAAATGATTTGATTATTAATCGTTGGATCAGGATGACCTGAAATTGCACCATATATGCAGCTTTGGGCTACCTGAAATCCATTTTTTTTATTTGCGGGTGATGTATTTTGTGACTTCAGATGTGTATGAGTAAATTTGTAATAGAAAAGAAGACACATGTCATTTTATTACTATCCAGTTAAATTGTGTTGAAATCGTTACAAAAAACTCTATGACAATAACAACCATAATAAAAAAAAGCCATGTGTCATAATTTTAATGGCTAGTCAAACTGTGTCACTAAAATTTATGACAATTACAACCATAACTAAAAAATACACGTGTCATTTTCTTAATGGTCAGCTAAAACTGTAATAAAATATTTTATTCACAATTACAACCATTAGAAAGTTAATGATAAACGTAATATATTATTTTTAGTTAAATCATAACAAATTTATTGTGATGGATTGCAGTTATAATATTAATTATATATTAATTATTTTCTGTAATGGATATTATTTGTCATATTAAAACTGTAACACTAATTATAACACCATATTCTACACATTTATAATCCATAATAAATATTTTAAGTGATGGATTTATTACATAACAAAACCCTTGATATGGTGTAGTGGAAGCCAGTTAAACCATGGCCCTTCAAGATGGGCTTGAACTGTGTTTTCCACAGCAAGTAATTCGTTTCTGTTAATTTTAAGGTAACCAGATGATGGATCTGAACACCTCTGAGTTGATTTGTTGTAGACATGGTAGATTTTTTTTTTTTTTTTTTTTGTCTATAGGGTTTTGGAAGCGTAGCTTGGATCGAGGATGATACCAAGTTAGAAGAGATATTTTGGTGAATGACTTCCACAGTTCTGCTCGTGGAGTCTAGATGATATTTATATCAAGAAGAGTACAACTGAGTTGTTACAAAATTCAAGCTATTCAATAGCTAACAGAACGCTATTCTAACGCTAACAAAAGAGATTGAAGATAATGCAAAGACTATCCCTGTGAACTCAGTCTTGTAGAAGTTATCTCAAGATTTTCGTGAATCTGTTGAGAGTCTTTAGCAGCTGAGCTATTAGTCTTAACAGAATCAAACAAACCCAATATCAGCTCTTTCTCACAAAAACTCTAATTTTCCGAATTAAAGAAAACCCGAATTACTGAATCAAACATAACCAAATCCATTTTTTTTCTCAGTTTCAAGATCTCTGCCAAAACTCCATGGATTGAAACTCTAACCAAAACCCATTCAAACTTCCCTGAGTTCATCCATGCATTGTCTTCTCGGAGGCATCATCATTTTCTCAATCATAATAGAACCCTAGACTCCATTACTCCTCCAATCTTTTAATTCCACCAAATTAACAATCATCTTAGACTCCCATCAACATCAATCCAGTAAATTCAACAAACAACAACAATTTTTCCAAAAAAAAAAAAGAAGCAAATTCAACCATCATCTCAAATCAACCAAGAAAAAAACCAGCACCAAATTTCGATCTGTTACAATTGAAAGAGTATGAAATCAAAGATAGAGAATATTACAAACCATCAAACACCCACATCGTTTCTCCAAATCATCTCTTGCATAAAACCCATCAACATATTCATGTTATTCGCCTACTGTTCTTGCTTAAAACCCATCAAAAAAATCAAAATCAAAATCCTAATTATATAGATTCAGTCATGTTTTGATATTACCCAACTACAGATTCCACTTTATATAAGATTTATTAGGTTTTTGGATGGAAGAAAACATCGTGATTTTGCTGGTGATTACCGGAGATATGGGGAATGAAGACATAGGAAGTGGTGGTTGTGAAGGTTTGGAGAAGGAAGAGAAAAAGATTACGTTTTCGGTTCTTTACTTTGAGAATTTGGTAAATATTAAAAAAGCCTAAGGATATGAAAGTAAATACATTAGTAATTTTATTTTATATAATTTTTTTAATAATTACTAAACAGAAGTTAAGACTTAACCTAGTCAACGCGGGTCAACGTCCAGTCCAGGTACCAACCCCTAACGTTGGACAAATATTAGACCAAAGCCTAGTGTTGGTCTAAACCAGAGTACCAAAGTCTAATTATCCCATTTATAAATTCTGGTCATTCAAAGCGCCAGGATTTTCCTCATTTAGTATGTGGTTGCTGAATGCATCATCTGTGTATATTGGATACAAAATGGAGTGGGAGTGGCTTGCAAGAGTAATATACTAGGGGACACATTTTCGAAACCAGTGAATTTTATGTATCTAACTCTAATAGAGTCGTAATGGTGCACAGTTGGTAACATAGTGCAGTTCATTGGCCATAAGTACATAGGTTTGGACATCTTAGCGATAGTGGTTGTGTTAGTACAATCAAATGTATGTGCTCAGACAGACACTAGAATGTGCAAGAGGGAGAGGGATGTGGATGGACATCTATACAAAAGGAATCAATTTCCGTTTTGGTTTTGGTTTTCGAAGGTTAAGAGGCTAGGAATACTACATTATTAGTTCTAATTTGATCTATACTAGTGGATGTTAGTTAATGATCACAACATCGGCTTTTATTTTGTTGTTTAAATTTTTCTATGAGTTAGTATGAGAATTTATAGATGCAAAGAGGCTAAAACAAGATCATATTATATGCTGTATTTGTTAATGGATTTAGATTTGTTTAAAGTTTTATGTTCGTGGTAAGTTTTTTGAAGTTTTACTGTTGGCAAATTGGCATACTGATTCTGTTTTCGATTCCTTAGAACATCAGTGTCTAATCTGTTAGGTCTTAGCCATGTAGGAACATCTTAGCGACAGTGTCTATTCTGTTAGGTCTTAGCCATGTCGGAACAGGAGAATGTTACTTATCCGTCTATAGATCCATCAGTATTTGATCTCATAGTTGTCAGGACAGGACTTCCTAAATCCATAATTGCAGCGACCGCATCTGTTGCAGGAAAAACTGTCCTGCATGTCGACTCCAACTCGTTCTATGGAAGCTATTTCTCGTCTCTCTCGCTGGATGACTTCACCTCTTTTCTCTATGCTCAGAAAACCCAGTCGGAAACCACTCTTCCGCACAGTTCGGTCGTCAATGGAAACAGCGATGTCGATAGGGACAAAGATTATGTGATCATTAATCTGAAACCAAAGTCTCTTTACTCAGACATCGAGGTATCCTCCTTACCAGAAGAAGAGAGTGTTAAATCTTATTCCATAAAGTTCAACTTGGATCTTTCAGGACCTAGAGTTATGTTCTGTGCTGATTCGGTAGTGGACCTGTTGTTGAATTCAGGGGGGAAGCATCATATTGAGTTTAAGGGCATTGATGGTAGCTTTATTTATGGTGCAAATGGAGAGTTGTCTGCTGTTCCTGATTCAAGATCTGCGATTTTCAAAGACCGGAGTCTTGGATTGACAGAAAAATCAGCTGATGAGGTTTTTCAAGCTTGTTCAGGCGCATATAGAAGGATCTACAGAGCATGCTGAAGACAGTGATGAAAGTAGGAGGATAAGGGATGAGGATTTGGAGAGTCCATTTATCGAATTCTTGAGTAAGCAGCGGTTGCCTTCGAAGATAAAATCGTACGTATGGCGCTGAATTTCTCTCTCTGTTGGATTTTCTTTTTCCTTCAAATTTTGGTGTAAAAAGTTCCTTGCTCGTGGTTGCCTGCCTTGATTTTCTTTGATTTGGGAACTAAAAATCATCATGAATTCCGTTTCAGCATGATTCTATTTGCGATAGCAATGGCGGATTATGATCAGGAGAAACGGGAACTTTGTAAGAACCTCCTCAAGACTAAAGATGGAATAGAAAGTTTAGCTCTTTTCCACTCCTCGGTTGGCAAGTTCAGTTATACAGTTTCAGATTAGATGCCCAAAATTTTTCTTCACGGAATACTTTTAAAAGCATCTATTTGGCCTTGGTGATTTATATTATATATCCTCTTCTGTTTTCCATGAACACCGAACATTCGTTTTAGGTATACTAATGCACTTGGAGAAATGATTTATCCAATCTACGGCCAGGGAGAACTACCACAAGCTTTTTCCCGTTGTGCAGCAGTTAAAGGTGCTCTTTATATATGGTTTTCTGACCCCTCATCTTCCAAATAGTATGATGTGCATAAAAGAGATACTTCATTTAACTAATACAGTTGAACCATTTGGAGAGATGTCATTACCATGTGTTTTTCGGTATCATTGTTCACAAATTTCAGCTAAATCAAATTTTCTTTGCATAGGTACTGCGTCTGCCTGTAATAGATTTACTTTTGTCCAAGGTGAGATGAATATTAAAGATTTGATTTCTTTTCTGCCAGATAGTTTGAATTTATCTGTACTCTTTCGATATCGAGTGACTTGAATTCGTGTTCCTTTACTTTGTTATTATCTAATATTAATGGACATTGTCAAGGTGCATGTAAATGAACTCCCTTAAACTATGTAGGAAAATGGAGACTGCAAAGGTGTTAGATTGGCATCAGGTCAGGAGATACTCAGTCAGCATCTGGTAATAAATCCTTCTGTTACTGGTCCATCACCACCATTCTTACCCCGAGCTCCAAATTTTCCTGAAAAATGCTCTGAAAGTGATGACCAAGGCAAAGTCATAGAAAAGGTTGCCAGGGGAATATGCATTATAAGTGGTTTGATAAAATCAGATTTATCAAACTTGCTAAATGTAAGCTTTTCTCCATCTGTATTTTTTGTTATCATGCTGAGATGAACTTAAACATTTACATATGTCTCTTTTAAGCTGATGGTCTATGTGTCTATGAGTTAGCATGTGCCTAGATATCATCTCAGCTTTTATTAACATGATGAGTTCTGGTGCCTGCCTAACTTCGATAGTTTAATTTCAATATTGCAGGCTTCATCAGGAGGAGGCATCACCTCTTGCCCCGCACCATACTGGAATTTGGATTACAGGAATATCTTAGAATCAAGTGAGAAGGTATGTTTCTATTATAGTCTACTCAGCCATTGAGCAATGCTTCCTTGCTTGGCTTTTGTATTCTTAATTCGACATGTACATATATAACAGAGATCAACAATGCTTCCTTGCTTTGCTAACACTTAAGTTTTGGTGCATGTGACGACAGTTGTTTCACCAGATTTACCAGGAGGAATTCTTCCCTAAAACTTCAGCGTCTGAGAAAACTGAGGATGCTGATGATGAGACTTAGCCGGATCAGAGTTCAAGTATTGGTTCCTGGCATCTACTCCACGGAAAATGTGCACTGAGGGCGGCCCTGGGCACACCAAAGCTTCACTTTAGGTCCATATACTTGAGACCTTGAAATCCTTATAACACCTATTTCAAGATGTTGCTATTACATAAATGATTTATGATTTATATCAGTAACTGGTACCTCATCTTCCGCCACAGCAGGTTCAAGGCAACTACAGTAACAGTTATCCTAAATCGGTTATTGATATCTTTCTGGGTTCCTCTGAAAGAGAGGAAAACTAGCGAATAAAATTATGAATATGATGTTCGAATAGTTTATATTTTACAGGATCAAAGCTCACAGTATGATGCAACCAGGTACTCATACAGGACAGCTCAGTGGATTATCTACGCAGAAACTACAAGATGAGCGAATCCAAGTTTAATTTATGAATATGCCAATGTAGGAAAATGGTAGACAAGCAGCCACTCATTAACTACAACAGTAGTATTTGACAACTGCAACAGCACCTGTTTTCTTTATTGCAGAAATGTGAAACTACTAGTGAGCTTATTCAGATACATACTCAGATCATAACCTAAGAAAAAACAGGTTATTAGATTCATTGGACCATAACATCATACACGGGCGAAACTAAGAAGATACAAAGAGCTAGCAACATTCAATTACACAAATTTCACACCTCCATGAGTTTTTCAAAGAACTACAATGTGATCTCTTCCTTCCCCTCACTCTCCATCTTCCTGTACTCCTCTTATCCCTTAGATCTATTTCCACCTTGCTCCTCATTTACCTATTCATCTCTTTCAAACCAAGACACAATCATCGTTCATCCCTGAAGGGACAGGCAACTAATGAACCTCGGTATCCAGCTGATCTTTTGTCGACAAGGTGGTGTCTACTAAGAGAGTAGCTCTCATCATTTGTTGGAAGTTAAACCAAGATATGGATTTGGGTCGTGGATCAACATATGATGTTGATCCAGTCCGGATGGATCAACTGCTGCTGTTGACGCAGTCAAGTTGGATCAACAGGTACTGTTGACACACTGGCGATATTTGGAAGCTTGAGTTAACTAGAAGAGCAAGTTGTGTCGGTTGCTTGTTTTAGAGTTTTACTATGTTTAGAGTTTCTTTGTGTTTCTAGAAGTGTGCTTTATTTAGAGTTTGATTTTATTAGGTAAGTACTTTGAGTGGTCGTCAAGTTTGTGAGACTATAAGTAGTCTATTATGCCATGAGAGAATGTACACCAAACTGATTATCAATGTAATCGTTTATTTGCTTCCGCGTGTGCTCTCCTCTCTCTTGCTCGATCCTACATGTGGTATCAGAGCAAGGTGAGAGGAAGGGAGAGGAGAAGGAGAAAGAGTTAGAGAAATTATATGAGTTTTGTTAAAGAGTTTGCAAGTCGTTAAAAAAAAAAAAAAAAAAAGGTTTGATCAATTCTGATGAGTTTGAAACTCGTTAGGGTTTGAGAGTTCTTAAAAAAAAAACAGAAAGAAGAAAGGCGTTTCCGAATCGTGAAGAAAATATTAGAGTTTGAAAGAAGTTTAAAAAAAGAAGGTTTGCGCTGTTATTCAAATTAAAAAGAAGTAGAAGGCTTGTCAAGCCTCGTTGCTGCTGTTTTTCAGAAGTTTCAGAATAGGGAAGGTGCTTTTTGGATATTGAGCAGTGTTCGTGAAGGTGTTGAAGGAAAAGAAAGACTTGAAACAAGGTTCGAGAATTAAAAACAAAGCTAGGTCAAAAGCATGGAAAAGAGGGTTGAAGAAACCAAGTTGGCTGCCAGTTTTTTGGTCGCGGGTAACCACGACAAAGAAGAATGGAGATGCAGAGAAGGCGTAAGTCTTAGGTCTCTCTTATGTGACTTATGGCTGAAGTTGTTCGTGCTTGTGAGATGTTGCTGGTAATCATGAGTTTCTTGTCGCTGGTGAACGCGAGAATGAGATGAAGATGGATGATGTTTATTCAGCTGAATAAAAGGTTGGTTGCTGCCAAGGTCAACACCGGCAAACTTGGTGAAGTTGTGAGACAAGGAGAATCTTGTAGACGGTGAAAGAGAGAAAGGCGGGCACAACACAAGGGTTGGACGGAGAGGAAGGAGCAAGACAAGACAACCTTGTTTCCGTACAGTTAAGAGATGTAGATGCTTCAGAGGGAGTGGTTCTCGTTGCTATTAACAATGGTGATGGAGTTTTATATATAATGGAGCTTGATTATCGTTGATGATTGAAGGATGACATGGAGTTTTTCGTTGCTTTTTCCGAGATTGGTGATGGGGAAGTAAGGGAGACTCAAGTATTGGCTTCCTGTGGTGTTGATTCCATTGATGTTGCAGAGAACGTTCGACGATGAAGTTTGGATGGTGTTATGCTCGACATGAAGAACCAGACGGGAAGAAGATGAGTATGTGTAGCTGTTTGGTGCTGCATGGAGAAGTTTCAGGTGAGCCAAGAGAGAGTTTTGTCCAAGCAACACAAGAAAACGAAATCAACAGCGACAGAAGGAGATGGAATCGTGTTTGACAGCGAGAAATAAGAAGACGTCTGAAAAAGAAAGAATGGTTGTCGGATAAAAAAAAGGTGTTAATAAGTTTTGAATCTGTTTTGTGAGAGGAATGCGGATAAGAATTCTAGGATTTCGCTGCTGCTTCCATTGATGAAGAAACAAAGGTGACATAAAATAAAATGTTTTATTGAAATTTTATAACAGTATGGGTGTTACAGTTAGAGAAGAACTGTTACAGAAGTGTGACATAAGGTCGTCACAGTTAAGTGTTAAAGAATTGTTACAGAAGAGTTGTTACAGAAGCGTAACAAAAGATAGTGTCACAGTGTGTGACAGTTGGACAAACAACAGATGACAATAAAAACGAGTGATGTTTTCTGTCAGAGACGTTACAGAAAGCAGATTTGATGTTGATTGAGGTGAGTGGTTGATTTGAAGGGTTAGGTCATGGATTCAAAGTCAAAGAAGGATCAAAGTATTGCAAGACTGTTGATAAGAGGGATTGGTACAATTTGATGAAGTTGAATTCGAATTCATGGACTTAGATTGACAAGGAATGTTGGGTGGTTATGTTTGAGCTTAAGGGAGGATGGTATCTTGTTAAGCTCAAACATGGTGATTGAAGAGTTTGTGAGAGAAACTTGGAGATCCTACAAAGTGTGGCAGACTTTGTAAAGAAAACAAGATTGTGGGAGAATCTTGAAGAAGTAAAGACGTGTGAAGGTTTCGACTCTAACAAGCGTAACTGGAACAAAGAAGTGTGAAGGTTTCGCAACAATAGCGTGTGAAGGTTTCGCAACAATAGCGTGACTTGAACAAAGAAGAAAACAAGAAGAGAAGAAAATAAGAAAATAAGAAATACATCAGTAATAGAAGTAATCACCAGTGGGTGATGTATGAGAAGACAACAAAAGGAGGTTAAGCCTATGAGTTGTGGAAGAGACGTCACAAAGGTGTGATCGTGAGAAGTGAAGCAATCCCAGTGGGGATTTGGCTAAGAGTTGTGTGAAGTAATCCCAGTGGGGATTTGGCTAAGAGTTGTGTGAAGCAATCCCAGTGGGGATTTGGCTAGAGTTGTGAAGATATTCCGGTGTGGAATTTGTGTTTGGTTGAGTTGCAGTTGGTGCTGCAATTTGAGAAGAGAGTGATCAACAAAAGGAGGTTATAATACCTATGAGTTGAGGAGAACATCACAACAATTAACAAGGTTGTGATCATGAAGATATGGCAACATGTGTACTTTAGAAGAGAAGAAAGGTTTGTGAACTGTGAAAAGATCGGTTCTTGACATCACTAACTGTCGGTTGTGACTCTTGTTAAAGTAACATGTGAAGAGAAGATTGAAAGATGAAGATGAGCTACAATGCTCTGTGTTGAGTTAAAGAATTTGGTTTTGTGTTTGGTTAGCAAGTTGAATAGAGCACAACGAGGTGTTTCTAGCTTGTTAAAGATGGTGTTCCGCTGCGATAAAGAAGAAAGAAGTTTGTGGTGGTTACTTTAGTATGTGTTTGAAGATTGCTGTTAAGCAGAATTAGAAGATTGCTTCATTTTTGGTTCGTTTTCTTTGTTTTTGGGTAGTTTGCAGTTGGTGCTTTGTTTTTATTTGAGTTTGAGTTTGGTTGACGGAATTCCGGTGTGATCATGAAGTTGGGATAAGCTACAATCGAGTATCAAGGAGTAAGGGGATGTTTGGTGGTTTCTTTGAAGAAGAATGATAAAAGACAAGAACGTGTTAACGTTTATCTATGGAAGAAGAGGAATGGTAAATGAAAAAAGACAAGGACGTGCTAACGTCGATCTATGGAAGAAGATGAGGAGTAGAAGAGGGTTACGGAATTCTCGTTGAATGATATCTTGGTTTAAGGGAGGATGTTGGAAGTTAAACCAAGATATGGATTTGGGTCGTGGATCAACATATGATGTTGATCCAGTCCGGATGGATCAACTGCTGCTGTTGACGCAGTCAAGTTGGATCAACAGGTACTGTTGACACACTGGCGATATTTGGAAGCTTGAGTTAACTAGAAGAGCAAGTTGTGTCAGTTGCTTGTTTTAGAGTTTTACTATGTTTAGAGTTTCTTTGTGTTTCTAGAAGTGTGCTTTATTTAGAGTTTGCTTTTATTAGGTAAGTACTTTGAGTGGTCGTCAAGTTTGTGAGACTATAAGTAGGCTATTATGCCATGAGAGAATGTACACCAAACTGATTATCAATGTAATCGTTTATTTGCTTCCGCGTGTGCTCTCCTCTCTCTTGCTCGATCCTACATCATTTATAGTGAACTGAAATTCACTCTTCTTCAATTCAGACAAGACCTCTACCGTCCTGAAAATATAGAGGCAACCAGATTATTTTACTGAAATCTTGGTTTTGAAATCATGAAAAGAAACTCAAAGTACAATAAACAGAAGAATTCAATACTTACTTGCTTTGAGAGGAAATATCATAATGCTAATGTATGAGTGAAGATCCTTTTTCTTCCACCAGAATCCCATATAAAACCAGTAGTACTCCTCCATCTTGAACCCATCTGCTAATGAGTGGAGATTTTGATTTGAGGAACAAAATCAACAAAAATGAGATCTAGGGTTTGTTGGGGTCCTGATGTTTGTATTTATAGGGCAACTCAACTTGGACCGAGCTGCAAGCCCACTAGGATATTATATACCCATGGTTCAATTTAAGCGGATCCCGGTACTGCTCGCTCCACTTGTGTCTCTCCAGCTAGTTTGAGCTCTGAGCCTGTGTGGACAACAATATACTGGGAATTCAGTTCAGCATTCCATTTCATCTTCTCACCGGTGTAACTTTGTTTTGTCTGACCTCTCTATGAATTTGTCCGACAGTAGTAACTTCATGAAACCAAAATCTTTGACACCCAACTCTAGACAACTGCAGCAGCACCTGTTTTCGTTATTGCAGAAATGCGAAACTGCCAGAGAGCTAACTCAGATACATACACAGATCATCACAAATGGTTTCTCCCAGAAAAATTATATTCTTGCAAAGTTATTATCTTTCTGTATTGATTCCGGTGAGCTTTCATATGCGCACAAAGTTATTATCTTTCTGTATTGAAAATCGTAGTTTGAGTATATGGAATCAGATGATCAGAGGGTACGCTTCGAGCGATTCATCGTCTAACGAATCGATCAAGTTATTCAAACAAACGGAAAGAACGGGAAAAGCACATGCTGCTGATGAGTTTACTTACTCATTCATTCTTACCGCTTGTTCGCAGTCAGTGTTTTTATTGAGGGAAGGAGAGCAGGTTCATGCAAGGATTTTGTTGAAAGGGTTGTGTTCCAATGTGATATTGGAGAGCAAACTGGTTAACATGTATGCGGTGGCTGGAGGTGATATTGGTAGTGCAATGGCTTGCGATGTGTTTGGTAAATTGACTCAAAGAAGTGTGGTCATGTGTAATTTGATGCTTGCGTTGCATTTCAGGTCTGGCAGAGTAGGCGAAGCGCATAAATTGTTCGAAGAAATCCCGGAGAAGAATGTTGTTTCATGGACGACCATGATTTATGGTTATGCACGCAACGGGAGATGTGAGTTGGCTTTGAGGTTGTTTGGTGAAATGCAAAGAGCTGGTATAGGACTGGATCAGGTAGCAATGGTGGCAGCTTTATCGGCTTGTGCTGAATTGGGGGACTTGAAATTAGGAAGACGGATTCACTCGTACATAGCGATGGGTTCAGATGGTACGAACCTGCAGCAATCTGTTTCTTTGACTAATGCAGTAATTCACATGTGCGCAAGTTGTGGAGCTATTGAAGAAGCTTATAGAGCATTCAGAGGTATGCCGCATAGAAGTTTGGTTTCTTGGAATACTATGATCATAGGCTTTGCGAAACAAGGTTGCAGAGTCGAAGCAATAGGTGTATTCAGATGGATGCTAACCGCGGGAGTGAGACCAGACGAAGTTACATTTCTTGGCATATTTTGTGCTTGTAGCCACACCGGGATGGTCAAAGAAGGCCGCCATCATTTCAATTACATGGTTCTATCTTGCGAAATTCAACCTAACATCAAACATTATGGGTGTATGGTTGATCTATTGAGCCGTGCGGGGTTACTGGATGAAGCACAACAGATCATTCAGAGGATTCCGATGAAACCCAACGATGTTATATGGGGTGCTCTACTCAGTGGTTGCAGGATCTACAAGAATATACAGATTGCAAAATATGCAGGAGACCACATAGCCGAGCTTGAACCTGATCGAGCCGCCGGGAATCTAACTCTCCTGGCCAACATCTACGCAGCAGCCAAGAAATGGGATAATGTAGAGAAGATTAAACAAAGAATGGTTGAGATGCAGGTGAATAAACCATCCGGGCGAAGTTGGATCCGAATAAATGGAGTTGTACATGATTTTGTTGCAGGTGACTTGACCCACGAAAATGCTCCTGCCATCTACAATATGGCGAGTCAGATAGCTCATCAGTCAGTCTAAAGTTGAGAAATGCAATCCAAAAACACACATTTACGGTACAAATATTTCAAAGCAATAATCACAAATATGAGGTACATATGTGCAGCTTTTCTCGAGTTCGTGGTGCCACCAGTGGCGGAACCAGGACTTGGCTTATGAAGACCCTCCCCGCTGCATTTAAAAAAGCCCTTTGAAAATATGCATTTTCGGTGGATTTGATTGATGTGGTTAGTGGGGACTTGGGACATTTGATAGCATAATCTGTACATATTTCGAGCTTTTCTTTAGTTTGATACGAAATCACGACAGAAAGTTTGTTGAGTTGTGAACTGTGAACGACTGATCGATTCGATTAGAAAGTTTGTTCTGAATGAGTGAGAACGACCTTCAAAAAAGTTGGAATATTGAACAAGATAAACAAAGAAATATTTTATCGGTTTAAAATTCACTGGATTAACTAGTAATGTCGACAATAGTTTTTTATAGCCGAGAATGGAAAAATTCAAAAATATAGAAAATCCAGCTCGATCGGGGGATGCATTTCACAAGCAATGTCATATCGTACTTTTGAAGACACATTGTACTTGGGAATGAAAGAATCCAAAAGGAAAAATTATTAGGGAATTTTGATAAAATACCCTCATATAAAAATAGCCACTAAAAAAAGTAGGAATTACCTATAGGTACTAGTTTAGTGATACTAGTTAGTGGCAGGTCCATCCACTAAAGCCCAGTAACTAGAGGTCCATAATAAAAAGAAAACATAAAAAAGGACCCAATTTTTTAATTCTAGGTCCTATACACGTGCGGGACTAGACATACGTAATTTTGAAATACCCATATTACCCTAGATATACAGAAACATTTCTCCTAAATCGTAATTCATTTTCTTCATTTTTTATTTTCGTTTCTGTTTAGAAAAAGAGCTCTGGCGATGGCGACAAAAAAAATAAAAAATATCTTTCATCGATTGATCAAATATCGTCAAGCTTTTCCCCCTTGATCTATTCTTCTTTATCTCTTTCTATTGATCATCTAGAACACCCAAAACAAAGGTGAGATTCTTGTTTTAGTCTCTTCTTTTTTTACCTTTTTAGGGTTTTAATTTAGTTTTCAACCTATTCTTCTTCACTAAGAGGGTTAATTTATTTGTATAATTAGCTTATTTCAGTGTTCCTACTGAAACTTGAATGAATTATTATGTAATTAGATTCACTAGTTACAAATAGGTAGTATAGATCCGAGTTTTTAAAGTTTGATTGTAGATCCGTGATTGTATGATCCAGCAGTACATATATGGCGTACTGAAGATAATATGATTTTTGTGTAGATATAAGATGTGTAAAATCTATTTCTCATGTATATCTAACCGTTTATCAGTTTTTGGTTGATTTTTCAACTTTTCAGATGTATTAGATTAGCTTGATACAATAAAATCATATTATACTCATTACATCACTTTTCAGATCGATTTTTGTTTGTGTTTTCAAAAAAAAAAATTGTTTTATGAATCCATTTTTGTGATTTATACTATTTTGATTAGATAGATTGTCAATTACAAATTTTTGGTTGATTATCTTTTTATTTTTGTTAAATCATATATTTCTTATTGTTTTCAATTGTATGATCCAGAAGTACATATGTGATGTACTGAGTATAATATGATTTTATTGTATCAATAAGGTATGTAACATACGTGTGTGCGTTTTTTACGAAAATATAAGTATTAGTTTGATAATTTAATGAGTAGGTATCTTTTGTGTATTTTTTTTGGGTCAAAGTTTAGGTAATATGCAAAATTATGTTCTTATGTTATATAGTGGATGCAAAATTTGGAAATGAGGAAGAGTATTTGAATCTTGGTGAGTATATATTTCATGTACCGAGACTTTTCAGTATTATGATAATGATACAAAACAATATTATCTTCCATGCTATTGTCCTAACCTTAAAATTGAACGATCTTTCAATTTCCACAGTGACGAGAAACTGGATAACGAGTGTTCCAAATGACAATTACAGTGGAAATCTATCCCAACAAATGTAGGGTGCATAAAAAATATACCCAGGTATTCAATCTATACTCTTCCAATTTTTTTCCATTGCAATACATGTGTCTGATCTGTATATATAAGGTACTTGTACATGCTAAAACAAAATTAATTATTTTGACTCAATTTGGGTAAGAAAGATGTTGCACACCCACATTTGAGGACACATATTCTTCTGATCTAATGGAGTTGAACCCACATGCTCGACATGCTAACTTGTTAACATGCTCGAGATGCTAACCCAATGTGATTGAAGGCTTTTTTGAGCAAGTGTTGAAATGAATTAATACGTTTCCGACTATTGAAATAGTAACTTGTGTATAGGTAGCCATTGTAGATGGTCGATATAAGATCATCGTAATGTGGTTTTGAATCACACATACAGTACATAAAAACTATACTGGATTTTTTGAGCAGTACATAACAGCTAAACTGAATTTTTCGAGTAGTGCATAATAATTGTACTTGATTTTTTTGATAGAAGTAATTTTCCTTCTTACTGCATACCCATCTCCACACTATTACCCATTGCAGTATGTTCGAAACCTGAATAAAACATACGATACATAACAATTGTACTGGATTTTTTGAGCAGTGCATAACAACTATACTGGAATTTTTGATAGAACAAGCCACTTGCTAATTAATTTCGATACAAAAATCTGGATCAATAGAGATATTGGAAAGCATATACCTCTAGTTCTCGTTTACAAACTTAGGCTGTTTAATTGTTTTCTAGTTTCTTATCTCTTTTAGAACCCTATCCGACTCCCTATATGCGTATATATATTTGTACATTCAATTAAAGAGTTCTAGTTAATTCACTTGTCATCCGTTGTTTTGAAAGGATAATTTTGAACAATTGTTGAAAAGTTCATGGCCTTTACTACTCTTTGAAAATAGACATATGGAATTGGTTGAAGATTTGTTCACAATACTCGTGGACTTGTCAAGGTACATTTTCATGCATAATAATTAATCTTCAATTAATTCTTGTATGAATATTTGACATCTAAAAGATGTTGAGTACTTACATTTATTAGCTTTCATGCATTAGTTTTTGTTGATTTGTATGTATACGTTTAATGTGTCACACCTTCTTGGCTTGGCTGTCGTCATATCATAACTTTCGGCGCGGTTGTTTTCTTCTTGTGAATGACTGGAGTGTATTTTTTCACTTTTTCAAGGAGAATAAATAATGAAGAAGACTTAATGAATCAAATGAGAGTTTCAAAGATATATGGGTAGAACTAGTGTTTGACATCATATCTAGTTAAGAGAATAACTGGTATTGGATGATTAAATTGTGGTGTTGTACTAAAATGGGTTGCTCAAAACTGTTCTTATTAACAAATGCAGTGTAGATTTAAAGCAAGATGTTGACTTCTAAACGTTTTTATATTTCAGGTTCTATCTGAGAAAATGGTCAACAGAAAATCATCAGAATGTGGTTTTTAAGTTGTTTCGTTCTATGTTCAGCCTGGGCTTTTGTTATGATTTGTTTATTTTTTGTAATAGAAAATCACAGTGTGCAAATGTTGCACTCTATATAAAATCAATGTATGAATGTTGTGATGTGTTATTTCTCAGTGTATAAACATTGCATTCAAGAGAAAATCTATGTATAATTGCTATACGTTGATATTTCTCAGGTTATAAATGCTAAACTCAAGAGAAAATCGGTGTATAAATGATATACTTATCACAGAACTACTTTCCAAAGTAGTCATAAATGAGAAGTCCACAGTGCATAAATGACGCACTCAGGAAAATCCCAAAAATCCACAGTACATAAACAATATACTCCATAAATACCACAGTACATAAACGTTGTACTCAGTAAAAAACTGAGTTACATACATAAATGTTGTACTTAATAAAAAACTAAGTTACATAAACGATATAGTCCAGGAAGATAGAGATTGTAATAAATAAAAACTATTAAAAATATACATTACATCAAACCAATTAGTCCAACTAGTTTTATTGATCTAATAATATATAATTTATATAACATGGCTTTATCATAGAGCGAACTTATTCATGTGCAACTTATGTCAAATAAGTCCCGCAAGACTATTATTTTTAAACAACTTAAAATGAACACTGCATTGAAGCCCTCAAAGAATGTTATATTTTCCTCTATTTGTTTTTTAACTGTCAATATATGTGGTTATATTTTTACTGCTTGGTACCAGCTGACCATCAACCGCATTCTGAATTTTCTGAATTTCATTTGCAATTTACGATGTCTTCACCCTCAGTTATAATTTTTCTGCATCTATCACCCGAACATCAACCGCATCCTGAGCTTTCACCATTGGTGGTTCTGATGCAATATTGTCGCTTAACTAGGATTTGTCAGTATGGCATATACATACTCAAATCAATACTCTCTATATGGAAGAGAATCATCTGTGGAAGCATAAAACAACACATTTTATAAGTACAACAATTATGTACTACAAAATCATAGTGTCTAAAACATAGATACTCATAAATGAAAGCATGATTCTTATGAAACATACACTTTTTCCACCAGTATGGAAGATATGTACCCCAACTCATACTCCTTATATCAAAGAGAATCACTTATCGAAGCATAAGGAAACACATTTTATAAGTATAACAATTATGTACTACAAAATCATAGTGTCTAAAACATAGATACTCATAAATGATAACATGATTCTTATGAAACATACACTTTGTCCACCAGTATGGCAGATATGTACTGTTGAGGAGAAATCTCAAGTTGCATGTTACTTTTTCATGAACCAGAACATACAACTACCCATTTTATCAGTACAACAATTATCAACTGTATCATATATATGCAAAAAAAATAAAAATAAAAATAATAATAATAATGATTTTTATGAAATGTACACTTTTTCCACTTATACAGTAGATATGTACCGGTGGATCATCATGGACCGTTAACAAAAATCTAAAGTTGCATTTTACTTTTCATGAAACCGAAGCATAAAACTATACATTTTATGAGTACATCAATTATGTACTTTAAAATGATAGTCTTAGAAACCAAAACTAACAACCAAACAATCGAGACAAAAAAACTTAATCATTGTCTCATAAACAAAAATTACAAAATAAAACTGAAATAAAATTTTAATTTAAACCAAATCATCTGTTGATCTAGTACCTTTTACTGATATTTTGTTCGGTGATTTGGTTTTTTGATCTTGATGCTTTTGATTTTCGTCTTCTTGATTTAGGAGCAGTACGATTTTCCTCAAATTCACCTTCTTCTGACCTAGAAGCAATACTATCTTCCTCTATTACTTCTTTTTTGTGATGAATCACTAGATCTAGGGTTAGATTTCTTGTTTACTACTTGAAATTGAAAATCTAGGTCATCGATTTTGTAGGTTTTTGTAATTGGTCATTGAAACTATATGATTTTTGATGATTTCAGTTAGGTTTTGATGATTTAGTAAGAGAAACCATTATTCTTTCGATGATTTTCAGTTTCAGATCTTCATAAACACTGTCTGTTATGCAACATTAAGAGAATTGAAAAGAAAAGAAGAGACATTATCTGTGGGGAAAAAAAGTTTTATTATTACCGCAAATATGGAAAGTAGGGGTAACCGGGTAATTTGATATTAATGGACCTAGAATAAGTTCTATATTCGGTTGGACCTGACTATAACTATTTATTTGGGCTTAGGACCAAACAAGAAATTTTCCCTGAAAAAATGCCCCCGTATTTTTAAACCTCGTTAAACTACCCTTACAGTCAACTTTCACGTCTTGGACCCACAAAATGAGTCCACCGTCGTTTACCTAGTCAAAAAAATGGGCAAAATTACCATAAACTCCAACACTTATATATGAAACGAGTGGGAGAAAGTTCAGCCGACCCACTTCTCTTCTGTTTCTTCTTCTATTTCTTCTTATTTGTTTTCTCCCCGTTCTTCGAACTCAAGGAAAGTAAATCAGGTACAACATTTAGGGTTTGTGTTTTATCTTTTGATTTTATGTGAAATTAACCATGTTATTGAAGAAAAGAATATGGGTTTTCAGTGATGAAGATGATAAAGAGGGATTACTAGTTGATTTTAAGCTTTAGTGAGGATTTGAAAGAGATTTAGGGTTCTTGGTGATTGAGTAATTTTTTGGAAATTAGAGGATGGGTTTTGAAGAACAGGATGTGAAGAAGAAGGTTACAGTTTTATTTTGAATTTTAGTTACAAAGAAGAAGAGTTATTGAGAAATTGCGAATTAGGGTTTTTTGAGAACAATTGGAGGGTATTTAGTGCTGATTGAAGCTGAATTGAATTGTTAGGGAAGATTGAAATGTTAGATGAATGATTAGGGTTTACCATATGGACATGAAGTTACAGATCAGCAAAGACCCTTGCAACAGGTTCACTTCCAGCTAATCTAGGTCTCAGTCGTTGTGAACATATGAGTAGAAGGCAATAGAGACGGACATTGAGTTTGCTCGAGTTTGAGACCTGATTATGGAAAGTTTTGTGTTTACTTGATACCGGAAAAATAGGGAAGATACAAGTTCTGCCATTGTGATGAATGGAGGAGGTTAATACAGTGACTTGCAGTTAGAGACATTCATGCTTGGCTGGAAAATCAGTTTAAGAGATGATGCTGTGTTGCCGAATGATTTGGTGGTTAACGGGAGAGATTAATGTGTGTTATATAATTTGAATGAAAAAGAAATGTGGGATGATGTGTAATTGAATTATGCAGGGAAGGAGTTGTTTTGTACAATCTCCAATATCCAACAAGTACCCAACCAAGACCAGTTTGCTACACGCACATCAAGTGTTTGACAGAAGGCCTCATCTATCAGTCTTGAACCAAGTCTTGCTGCCGGTTAACCATGGCTCTTGTGGTTGTATATGAGGCTTATTGGAAGTTTCTGGTAGCTGATGTCGGCACTGACATGGAAAAGAAGATAAGGGCATCAATTTGTTCGAGTTTAGTACAAGGTTTCTTGGCATTCAATTCATCTAAAACCGTGTTGTTGTGACTGATATGAGCTTGCGGAGATGTAGCTGTGGTATGGTTTATTGATATAGATTGGGAAGATTGAGAAAAATGGGTTGTTAAACAGATTTAGTGATAGTGATGAAGGTTGATGGTGTATGACTCAAGGAAGAGATAGGTTCGGCAGAGGAGAATCTGTTTCGAGCTGTGGATGATTTTTAAGATGAACTAGGTGGAGAATGGGTGTGAACGAAGTATAAATGAATGTGAGGACACATTTACAGGAAGAAGACCAAAATAAGGCCTGAATCTGGCCGGCAAATGCTGATAAATAGACAGAACTTGGACGGCGTAAAGTCCGATGACCATCCGGGTGCAAACTAATTGGTTCGATTCAGCTCAGTGAAACAGACCACCCAGACTGTGTTTTCTTTTGACTAGGCGATTCAAGTGGATTCAGTAAGAAAGGTTTTTTGGACTTTTTAACGCTGCCACCTAAGCGTTAACAGTTGTTAACTGACATTTACTGTTTTTTGAATAAAACAGTCAATGCAAGGGTACTTTAACAAATTCTTAAAAAATGGGGGTATTTTTTTAGTGTAATGTTAAACGTAGGGGTATTTTATCGAAAAGCCCAAATTATTAGTAGTCGGTGAAAGTTATAATTGAAAAAAGGAAAATGAAAGACAAGACCCAAGATTTGAAAGATATAATAAATAATGAATAAATCATTGACTAATAAAAATTACAGGACACGTAATTTTTCCCAAAGCACATAACCTCTGTGCAATTTTTGGATTCCAAAAGCCACTCCCACCCATAAAAAGAAGAGAAAAAAAAAAAAAACCATTCCCACGATCGTCTGACTCCTGAGATTGTAAATGCTATGGTGCCTAAAACTTCAGGTTGT
Source organism: Papaver bracteatum (assembly GCA_023529315.1). Taxonomy (NCBI): domain Eukaryota; kingdom Viridiplantae; phylum Streptophyta; class Magnoliopsida; order Ranunculales; family Papaveraceae; genus Papaver; species Papaver bracteatum. The sequence goes on along the minus strand of JAJJWX010003745.1, from coordinate 429,914 downwards.
TAATAAGGGTACTTGTATACCGGAAAGAGTACCAAGATTCGTATGAAACAAATTAAAAGGTCATCTGTCACCCTCCTAAGCAATGTGGCGCCCCCCAATAGGCAATATTGTAAAACTTGAGAAATTAAAGAAAACGGAGTCCGAAAAGTAAACTCAAATATGAAATATCGGTTTATTTATGAACGCGTGGTTGGGATACTTGAACTAATTGGGGGATATGAATTATTTTTTCTAACTAATAGTGTCTGCTAACAGGTATTTTTTTTTGTGCGGAAATACTAAAATACCCTTTGGTTAATTAAAAAATACTATGAATAGACTATACTATCCTTCCCACAAAATAAAAATCTTACAATCAAAAAACAAAACATATCCCCCATTCTTTTTCATTAGTTCCGACACTCTTCTTAGGGTTTCAAATTTTTATTTTTCTTCATCGTTCTTCATCGTCGATTCAAAAATATCTTCGTCGATTCCCCGAATCTGTCTATAACCATGCCTCCACGAAAGAAATCAAATGCCTAATCGAAGTCAAAATTGATTGTTCAACAAAAACAACAAGAAATGATCAATCGGATTGCTCAAGAAGAAGAAGAAGAAGAGAACTAGGACAATCAAACTCTCGAAAAAATGACTTCTATGAGAAGGTAAGTGATTCTGAACTATTTTATGAGTGTTAAAATAGATTTAAGGCATTGGGTTTAGGTTAGAATCGCGAACCCGAACTCAAACAGTTAAGTTACAGTCAATGCCGTCATTGAAACTAGTATGAATACAATGCTGGTACTGAATTACGACATTGAAAATAGTATGAATACAATGTCAGTACCTAGTTACATCATTGATTTTAGTATGAACATTATGCCGGTATGGAGTTACTGAATCACCTGAAACTGAATGTTCTGTCCCGACATTTATTTTAGCTTAAATACCATGCCGGTAGTTTGTTACGGCATTGTTTTAAATTTATTCGATTATGTCGGAAATCCTCTTTTAATATACAGGAAAATCCTAGGAATTTGTTATCAGTACCGGCATTGATTTTAGGTTGAATACCATGTCGGTACTTGATTACAGCATGGATTTGAATTATTACCTTTGTGCCGGCAATGCTCTTTTGGTATCCAGGAACAACTTAGGAATTACCTAAGACTATGGGAATTGTCCACATTTAATCGGCAAAGCCGGCATCGTGTTCCGACATAGTGTTTTTGTTAAAATACTATGCCATTTTTTGGTCTCGGCATGGTCGATATTTCGTGAATCAATATCGGTACTGATGATTCTATGTCGTTATTCAATATATCTATGCCGGCATCAAATATGAAAGTGAGTTGTCTTATATTTATTTCGTGTTCCTTTTGATATAGGGCTAAAGCCAAGGAACCTAAGAAAGCAAAATCTAAAGATGCTGGCATTAAGAAAAGATAGAAGAACGATCTTGGTACTCCCCAGTCTCTGCCTCCTCGAGGGAGAGAACAAGAGCGCAACAAGCATTTGGGGGAAGGCTCTACAAGAGGGGAAAATGGGAGAGTAGTGACAGTAGTCGACTCATAATCCGTGAACCTACTGGAACAGTTGAGCACAATGAGCAAGATGAATAGGAAAATGAGGAGGAAGATAATGAGGTTGATCCAAGTCAATTAGCAACCCAAAGCGAAGTTTTAGAGGAAGATGGTGGGCCAAGTCAAAAACTGAATAAGGAGAAGGCAAAGTAAAAGTTAAAGGCTCACACCTTCCTCATGCTGATGACGTGATACCTGACCTTAATCTTGGTAGGTGCGGTTTTGGCTTGGCATGTGGGGCCAAGGGTTTTCCATAGGCGCATGGCGTGACTAGCTTGGGCTAGGTGCAATTTTTGCTTGGCATGTGGGGCCAAGGATTTTCCATAGGCGCATGGCGTGAATAACTTGGGCTATGTGCGGTTTTAGCTTGGCATGTAAGGCCAAGGGTTTGGCATAGGCGCATGGCCTGGATAGCTTGGGCTAGGTGCGTGACCAAGCTAGGATTTTGGGGCAAAGGTCATTTGGTAACATTAGACGGACCGGATTTTATCCTTCGATTTGAGGGAAACCGTTGATTATTGCACGCCTTCGTTTTGATATCCGCGTAGTGAAGGCCAGTATGGTGGCGCGGCATGGGGCCATTGCAGGGTGCGTTTGGCATGGCGCAGAAGGTGTGGCTGGCATGATTTTACATTGGCATAGAGGTGCGGCTAGCATGGATGGCATGATTTGGCGCGGTTGATGTGGCTAGCATGATTTTCCATTGACACAGAGGTGCGGCTAGCATGGTTGGCATGCTTTTGCGCGGTCGGTGTGACTGGAACGATTTGCCATTGGCACAGAGGTGCGGCTAGCATGGTTGGCATGCTTCGGCGCGGTCGGTGTGGCAGGAAAGATTTGCCATTGGCACAGAGGTGTGGCTAGCATGGTTGGCATGCTTTGGCATGGTCGGTGTGGTTGGCATGATTTGCCATTGGCACAGAGGTGCGGCTAGCATGGTTGGCATGCTTTGGCGTGGTCGGTGTGGTCGGCATGATTTGCCATTGGCACAGAGGTGCGGCTAGCATGGTTGGCATGCTTTTCCGTGGTCGGTGTGCCTGGCATGATTTGACATTGGCACTGAGGTGCGGCTAGCATGGTTGGCATGCTTGGGCACGTTCGGTGTGGCTGGCATGATTTGACATTGGCACAGAGGCGCGGCTAGCATGGTTGGCATGCTTCGGCGCGATCGGTGTGGATGGCATGATTTGCCATTGGCACAGAGGTGCGGCTAGCATGGTTGGCATGCTTTGGCGCGGTCGGTGTGGCTGGCATGATTTGCCATTGGCACAGAGGTGCGGCTAGCATGGTTGGCATGCTTTGGCGCGGTCGGTGTGGCTGACATGATTTGCCATTGGTACAGAGGTGCGGCTAGCATGGTTGGCATGCTTGGGCGCGGTCGGTGTGGCTGGCATGATTTGACATTGGCACAGAGGTGCGGCTAGCATGGTTGACATGCTTGGTCGTGGTCGGTGTGGCTGGCATGATTTGACATTGGCACAGAGGTGCGGCTAGCATGGTTGGCATGCTTCGGCGTGGTCGGTGTGGCTGGCATGATTTTCCATTGGCACAGAGGTGCGGCTAGCATGGTTGGCATGCTTTAGCGCGGTTGGTGTGTCTTGCATGATTTGCCATTGGTACGGAGGTGTGGCTAGCATGGTTGTCATGCCTTGGCGCGGTCCGTGTGGATGGCATGATTTTCCATTGGCATAGAGGTGCGGCTAGCATGGTTGGAATGCTTTGGCGCGGTTGGTGTGGATAGCATGATTTGCCATTGGCACACTTGGGAATTAGGGTTTGCCTTGTCGTAACCCTAATTTGAAAAATATACCCAAGTAATTATTTAGGGACACATTAAAGGTTTCAGTAAATTTTCCTAGTAAATGCTTGTTACTTTAAATATTGTGACATCACTGTCTGCTAGGGTTTAGTGTTTTATGATTTTAACCCTAAGCTAAAAACCACCATTAACAGAGACATAGTGGGAACACACCACGATAATTCATGTCGTTCCCTTAGAAAATACTTTTTCTTATCTCCCCCTAACGACAGGAAGACTTTCTCATTAAAGTGATAACCCACAAATCTAGCGGTATAAGAGATCTCCTGCAAAAAGGTTTAAAATGCGGATAATTGTTAGGAACTCATTTCCAACATAAATACTTAACAGTATTGAAAACCCATCATAGTAGATGTGGAATCGTAATGGCACATATATATAGTGCAACCAAAAATGCGTAAGAACACGAATGTCAGGTTTAAATCCAGTTACCAACTGGTACACAAAAAAGGTTCACTAATATTGGGTTCTAAAACGAATTAAGTAAAGATGCATGTAATAATATTGCATATCCCAAAGTAATTAAAGGTAGGTTGGTTCGCATAACCTATTCCTTAGACACCATTTGTAACCTTTGATAGTAGCCTCTGCGAGATTATTGTGTATAAGATGCTCTACATTGACCCTATTAAACATGCAATATTCAACAAGTCATTTTGATCTAGCATTAATAAGGGTGGTGATCCTTTACACTTTTCATTGTATAATATGTGCTAGAATTTTTACAAAAATTAAATGCATCGTTTGTTGTGAGAAATAACTGATTCAATTCGTCGAATCATCCACTAGAGCCATAAATCACTTGAATGGTCCGCATTCTATATGGATACATGTTCACTAACAACACTTTATTTCTTTGAAGAATGAGTTATTTACCATTTGCATCTAAGTAAAATAGGGCGGTCTCAATCATGTTTTGCTAAAGAAAGACTTTGTAAGATGAGTGATGTGCTTTGTTACTCTAAAGCATAATGGGGAGAGGTAGTGCAAATCTAGTAACTTTAGAAATCACTGATTGTGATAGATGCCGTAACTTCGCATTCTATTAGTTCATTGTCTTGTACACTCAAATGAAGTGATTCTCGTGTTAGTACTTCAAAACAGAACATCATGTCATAACCAATGTTCCTTATGGTTATGTCAAAGTTTTTATGAATCAATCCCAATCAGTTCATTGTTAGGGTTAATATGAATTTAGTAACTCAAGTTCCAATGATTTACAATTCACTAGATTGACACATTAAAATAAAATAAAATAATTCTATATACATGGAGAAGGGAAATCCAAAGGTCTCCCATTTTGGACCGCACATCCATGGGCATGGGCCTTGTAACAATATGTAATTTATCATATCTTATTTATTATATTAACCAACTAATTAAAAGAATATAACATTATTATTGTATATATAACATCCTCTTTTAGTTTAACAAAATACAATAAATATTAAAGATAAATATATATAGAACGCGCAATTGGGGGATATGGGAATTAATTGGGGGATATGAATCACTTCCCCCATCCCATGGTGTGTGCTAAGGGGTTATTTTTGGTTATGAAAATACTAAAGTACCCTTCCCTCAAAATAAAAATCAAAAACTTAAAATCAAAAAACAAAATCATATCCCCTGTTTCCATTTTCATCTCCACTTATTATTAATCTCTTTTAGGGTTAGAGCTTTGAAACCCAAATATACCCCATTCCTTTTCAAATTCTAAACTCTCCACACTCCCTATCAAATTCTCTTTTCCTTCTCTGCCGGCTCCTCACTTTGGAAACGATTTTTTTTTTCCTTAATTCGGAAGTGATGAAGATCATGCTGAAAGTGATGAAGACCATGCCAGAATTGATGAAGACCATGCCGAAAAACGGTGCCGGCATAGAAATTTTGGTTGAATACTTTGTCGGTAGTCAAGTGCCGGCATGCTCGATAATTGACTAACTGTGCCGGCAGTGGATTGATTAAAACCATAAAAAATTCAAAACGGATTATTTTTTTTACATTGCCGGAAGTGATGAAGACGATGCCGGAATTGATGAAGACCATATGCCGGAATATGGTGCCGGCATGCTCGAGAACTTCCTATCAATGCCGGTAGTGAAGTGAAGAAAAAAAAACTTTCTGGATACTTTTCATCCTGTGCCGGCATAGAAATTTAGGTTGAATACTATGACGGCATAGGTACCGGCATGCTCGAGAATCAACTGACTGTGCCGACAGTGGGATGATTAAAACAAAAAAAATAGGTTTTGAAGATCAAAAACAGAAAATTTTGGTTGACTACGCCCCCCCTGTTTTATGAAAGCTTCCAACAAATGCCGACATGGTTTTTTTGGTTGAATACTATGCCGGCACCGAGCTATTTCATCTGCATCAATGGTGGATTCAAAGAAAAAAAAATCAAACTTTCAACCACTTAGCAGCAGTTCCCTCTTCACAATCATCCTCCACTTTCACCAAAAAAAGTTTTCTCTCAAAAACAATTTCCATCTTTTTACTCTCATCTCATTCACCCAAATACAAATACACACTAATCATTAACAAATAATTAAGATTTTTACTAATTATTATTAACCACTAAACCTGATTAGTGAAGGGTAGATTTGAAATTGAAAAAATATTTGGATAGGGGGTAACCACGAATTGCTATTATGACACCGTTTTTGTCCTGTAGATGTATCCCCCAATTGCGCGTTCTATATATATTTCACCTTCTTCTTTTTTAAAGTTTTTAATAGACGAAATTTAGAAGATATTTCCAATTTTTACATAACCTCTAAAAACTAGTTGGGTAATAACCCATTTTTGTATAACTATCCTTAATGTATGAAATAAGTAGTTACATTTCTTAGCATTGACATCAACTCTAGATAAGTGATTAGCACATAATAATTAAGTTAAAAACATATTTGAAAGAGATGATTAATATATATATATATTTCTAATCATATCATGGAGTAATTATACATTTATCATATGATTTTTATAGATTGTATATTTATATGAAATAAAATTAAAGAGAATCAAAAATGTTTTTAAGCTTTTTCGAAGTCTTCCAAAATTTTACATATTTTGTAAGACTTTACTCATATGATAAATGTATATAAATTAAACATCTCTTTTGTGATGATAGATTTGTGAAATCCAACAGCTATTTTTAATTGGGAATTCTAAAGTCAACGATAATAATGACAACTTTGTTTAATATCCTAAACAAAGTTTGGAACATATTAAGGGACTCCAATGCGTGGTACCTGTAATTAGACCATATGTACTCTCATTCATTTTCTTATGACAATTTCGTTTTCTGTTTTCTTTCTATGTTTGGGAAAAAAAATTTAGCAACTGTCATCCAAAATAATGATAATCATTTCATAGCTTCCGCATGAAACATATTACTCAGTGTCCGAACAAAACAGCAGGTGCATCGCGCGTGCGTGTTATACTAGTGTATATAAATTAAACATCTCTTTTGTGATGATAGATTTTTGAAAAATGTCCATTTTTAATTGGGAATTCTAAAGTCAACGAGATAATTTGTGTGGAGATTTTTTTCATCGGACGGTAGAGATTCGCTTCAATATTGAAATCACACGGTGGAGAATTGGTGGCAGATGAACTATGTGGGACTTTAGAAGTTCTAATGGTTTTCTTTCCAGGAGACGTGGCTTCTTTTTAAACCATCAACTAAATTTCACCAAAACTTAATACAGAACTCAGTCTGAGTAGAGTAAAGGAAAGATTGAAAAAAAAAATTGAAGGAAGAAATCAATCAAGATTGAAAAATTGTTGGCTTTGTTTTTTTTTTTTTTCATAAGTTCTACATTTAGATCTACAACACAAATATATACACAAAAGTCACTCGAAGTTTTTGAATTTTCAAATTTTTAACGAGTAATACAAACTCTAGAAGACATTTTTACATCTACAACCAGTAAGACAAACTTGGAAAGATATTTTAAAAGTACACAACCAATAACACAATACTTTGTAAATCTGTTAAAGTCTTTAGAAATCACTAAAAGTATATTTTGAGTAAACCCCTGTTAGTTGAATGAATTAACAAAAAATATTTTATGGTGCATGAAACTTTGGGTCCGGCTACAAAAGGTGTTGATTTTCGGGAGTGTGTAGTTCAATATAATGTTGGGATTGAGCCTCCAATTACTCTATGCACATTACTTCCTGATGTGAATGAGTCGGTCCAATTGAACTTTGTATTTGAGATGTTAAAGGATGTCGTGTTTTCAGTTAGGGGTAATCGAAGTGTCCATCTTACTGGTCATTTTGTTCCATATGAAAATAAAGTTCAAAGACTTCTTTAGTGTGAACAAAGATAGTAGAACAATCTAGTAAGACGGTAAGAGATTAGAAAATAAAAATGTAAACAGTAATAAAGTTGTGTAAGAATGTGAAGTTAGTCAAGTAAGTCGGTACTCAAAAAACTCTAGATAAAACTAGAGTGTGTAGTAGTCGGTACGTCATTGAAGCCTATTAATAGGCAGAAGTATATCCCTTGTATAACTTGAGCAACAACATTAATAAATCAGAGAGTTTGAGAGTTAGTCTTGTTCCAGCAGGAGCTCTATATGAGCAACTAATCACTATGCTATTACATTTCCATAAATAACATCAAAAGTATCATCAAACATAAAAAAAAAATTAATATGGTATCGGAGCTTGTTCTCGGTCCATATGGGCGTGAAGTTGCTTCCGACGCGATTCGAAAGAGATGAGAAGTTGCAACCCCCTAGTGAAGAAAACACACCCAATTCCAAGTAGAAAGAGAAAAGAAAAAAAAGATGAAAATTGTTACAAAAGTTCGAAGTGAAGAAAAACCGAAGAAAAATAAATATATATATATTAAAAAAAAAGTTTGCTCGTGGGTAAATACTAATTGAAGTTGAAGAAATGGTGAAGATAAGACGTCTCCATGAAAAAATAAGAAAACAAAAAAAAAAGGAAGAAGAAAATGTCACTTTCTAATTAGCGATCAAAAGGTTTGAGGATAAGAGCAATAATCAGATTGCTTCCTCAAATAAAATAAAAAAACTAAGTAGAAGAATTTGAGGGTAAGAGCAATAGTTTATTGTTTCCTCAAATTGAGAAAATGAAGAAGAAATTGAGGGTAGGAGAAATACAATTGGTTCCTCAAATATTAAAAAAAGAAGATGGCAATAGAGCCATGCTTGTCACGAGATTTTAACCTCTACTCGTGATATCAGAAGGAAAAAGAGATGCTAGCAGACACTAAGCTAGTAATAACAAGAAACAAAGACAACAAGACTCTAATGAAGGTGTGGATAGGATGTGTGTGACAGCAATTCGAACATGAACAAACTATTGCGAGCAAGAAGAGCAAATAACAAAGAAGAGATTGAGTGAATATCAAAAATCAAGGCCATTACAAATTACGAGGGAGTGTTGGAATATCATAATTTGTAATGTCCAAATAAAGTCAAAGAGTTCTTTAGTGTGAACAAAGCTAGTAGAACAATCTAGTGAGTCGGTAAGAGATTAGAAAATGAAAATCTAGACAGTCAACAAAGTTGTGTAAGAATGTGAAGTTAGTCAAGTAAGTCTGTACTCAGAGAACTCTAGATATAACTAGAGTGTGTAGTAGTCGGTACGTCATTGAAACCTATTAATAGGCAGAAGTATATCCCTTGTAAAACTTGAGCAACAACATTAATAAATCAGAGCGTTTGAGAGTTAGTCTTGTTCCAGTAGCAGCTCTATATGAGAAACTAATCACTATGCTCATTCATCTCCAGAAATAACATCAAAAGTGTCATCAAACATAAAAAAAATTAACATGGTATCGGAGCTTGTTCTCGGTCCATATGGGCGTGAAGTTGCTTCCTACGCGATTCGAAGGAGATGAGAAGTTGCAACCCCCTAGTGAAGAAAACACACCCAATTCCAAGTAGAAAGAGAAAATAAAAAAATAAAAAATAAAAACTGTTACAAAAGTTCGAAGTGAAGAGAAACCGAAGAAAAATAAATATATATATTAAAAAAAAGTTTGCTCGTGGGTAAATACTAATTGAAGTTGCAGAAATGGTGAAGATAAGACGTCTCCATGAAAAAATAATTAAACAAAAAAAAATAAAAAAGGAAGAAGAAAATGTCACTTTCGAATTAGCGATCAAAAGGTTTGAGGATAAGAGCAATAATCTGATTGCTTCCTCAAATAAAATAAAATAACAAAGTACAAGAATTTGAGGGTAAGAGCAATAGTTTATTGTTTCCTCAAATTGAGAAAATGAAGAAGAAATTGAGGGTAGGAGCAATACAATTGGTTCCTCAAATATTAAATAAAGAAGATGGCAATAAAGCCATGCTTGTCACGAGATTTTAACCTCTACTCGTGATATAAGAAGGAAAAAGAGATGCTAGCAGACACTAAGCTAGTAAGAACAAGAAACAAAGACAACAAGACTCTAATGAAGGTGTGGAGACGATGTGTGTGACATCAATTCGGACAAGAAAAAACTATTGCGATCAAGAAGAGCAAAGAACAAAGAAGAGATTGAGTGAATATCAAAAATCAAGGCCATTAAAAATAACTGGGGAGTGTTGGAATATCATAATTTGTAATGACCAAATAAAGTCCAAAGAGTTCTTTAGTGTGAACAAAGCTAGTAGAACAATCTAGTGAGTCGGTAAGAGATTTGAAAATGAAAATTTAGACATTCAACAAAGTTGTGTAAGAATGTGAAGTTAGTCAAGTAAGTTTGTACTCAGAAAACTCTAGATAAAACTAGAGTGTGTAGAAGTCGGTATATCATTAAAGCCTATTAATAGGCTAGAAGTATATCCCTTGTAAAACTTGAGCAACAACATTAATAAATCTGAGAGTTTGAGACTTAGTCTTGTTCCAGTAGGAGCTCTATATGAGCAACTAATCACTATGCTCATGCATCTCCAGAAATAACATCCAAAGTGTCATCAAACATAAAATAATTTAACATGGTATCGGAGCTTGTTCTCGGTCCATATGGGAGTGAAGTTGCTTCCGACGTGATTCGAAAGAGATGAGAAGTTGCAACCCCCTAGTGAAGAAAACACACCCAATTCCAAGTAGAAAGAGAAAAGAAAAAAAAAAGATGAAAACTGTTACAAAAGTTCTCAGTGAAGAGAAACCGAAGAAAAATAAATATATAAAGTAAAAAAAAGTTTGCTCGTGGGTACATACTAATTGAAGTTGCAGAAATGGTGAAGATAAGACGTCTCCATGAAAAAAAAAAAAAAAAAAAAAAAAGGAAGATGAAAATGTCACTTTTTAATTAGCGATCAAAAGGTTTGAGTATAAGAGCAATAATCATATTGCTTCCTCAAATAAAATAAAATAAACAAAGTAGAAGAATTTGAGGGTAAGAGCAATAGTTTATTGTTTCCTCAAATTGAGAAAATGAGGAAGAAATTGAGGGTTGGAGAAATAAAATTGCTTCCTCAAATATTAAAAAAATAAGATGGCAATAGAGCCATGCTTGTCACGAGATTTTAACCTTTACTCGTGATATAAGAAGGAAAAAGAGTTGCGAGCAGACACTAAGTTAGTATGAACAAGAAACAAAGACAACAAGACTCTAATGAAGGTGTGGAGCCGATGTGTGTGACAGCAATTCGGACATTAAAAAACTATTGCGAGCAAGAATATAAAAGAACAAAGAACAGATTGAGTGAATATCAAAAATTATGGCCATTACAAATTACGTGGGAGTGTTGGAATATCATAATTCGTAATGTCCAAATGAAGTCCAAAGAGTTATTTAGTGTGAACAAAGCTAGTAGAACAATCTAGTGAGTCGGTAAGAGATTAGAAAATAAAAATCTAGATAGTCAACAAAGTTGTGTAAGAATGTGAAGTTAGTCAAGTAAGTATTTACACAGAAAACTCTAGATAAAACTAGAGTGTGTAGTAATCGGTACGTCATTGAAGCCTATTAATCGGCAGAAGTATATTCCTTGTAAAACTAGAGCAACAACATTAATAGATCAGAGAGTTTGAGAGTTAGTCTTGTTCCAGCAGGAGCTCTATATGAGGAACTAATCACTATGCTCATACATCTACAGAAATAACAACAAAAGTGTCATCAAAACATTAAAAAAAATTAACATGGTAACGGAGCTTGTTCTCGGTTCATATGGGCGTGAAATTGCCTCCGACGCGAATCGAAAGAGATGAGAAGTTGCAACCTCCTAGTGAAGAAAACACACCCAATTCCAAGTAGAAAGAGAAAAGAAAGAAAAAAAGTTGAAAACTATTACAAAAGTTCTAAGTAAAGAGAAACCGAAGAAAAATAAATATATATATTAAAAAAAAGTTTTCTCTTGGGTAAATACTAATTGAAGTTGCAGAAATGGTGCAGATAAGACGTCTCCATGAAAAAATAAGAAAAAAAAAAGGAAGAAGAAAATGTCACTTTCTAATTAGCGATCAAAAGGTTTGAGGATAAGTGCAATAATTAGACTGCGTCCTCAAATAAAATAAAAAAACAAAGTAGAAGAATTTGAGGGTAAGAGCAATAGTTTATTGTTTCCTCAAATTGAGAAATGAAGAAGAAATTGAGGGTAGGAGCAATAAAATTGCTTCCTCAAATATTAAAAAAATAAGATGGCAATAGAGCCATGCTTGTCACGATATTTTAACCTTTACTCGTGATATAAGAAGGAAAAAGAGATGCTAGCAGACACTAAGCTAGTATGAACATTAAACAAAGACAACAAGACTCTAATGAAGGTGTGGAGACGATGTGTGTGACAGAAATTCGGACATTAAAAAACTATTGCGAGCAAGAAGAGATTGAGTGAATATCAAAAATCAAGTCCATTACAAATTACGGGGGAGTGTTGGAATATCATAATTTGTAATGTCCAAATAAAGTCCAAAGAGTTCTTTAGTATGAACAAAGCTAGTAGAACAATCTAGTGAGTCGGTAAGAGATTAGAAAATAAAAATCTAGATAGTCAACAAATTTGTGTAAGAATGTGAAGTTAGTCAAGTAAGTCTTTACACAGAAAACTCTAGATAAAACTAGAGTGTGTAGTAGTCGGTACGTCATTGAAGCCTATTAATCGGGAGAAGTATATTCTTTGTAAAACTAGTGCAACAACATTAATAGATCAGAGAGTTTGAGAGTTAGTCTTGTTCCAGCAGGAGCCCTATATGAGCAACTAATCACTATGCTCATACATCTACAAAAAATAACATCAAAAGTGTCATCAAACATAAAAATTTTTTAACATGGTATCGGAGCTTGTTCTCGGTCCATATGGGCGTGAAGTTGCTTCCGACGTGATTCGAAAGAGATGAGAAGTTGCAACCCCTTAGTGAAGAAAACACACCCAATTCCAAGTAGAAAGATAAAAGAAAAGAAAAAAGATGAAAACTGTTACAAAAGTCCTAAGTGAAGATAAACAGAAGAAAAATAAATATATATATTAAAAAAAAGTTTGCTCGTGGGTAAATACTAATTGAAGTTCTAGAAATGGTGAAGATAAGACGTCTCCATGAAAAAATAAGAAAACAAAAAAAAAAAAAACAAGAAGAAGAAGAAGAAGAAAATGTCACTTTCTAATTAGTGATCAAAAGGTTTGAAGATAAGAGCAATAATCAGATTGCTTCTTCAAATAAAATAAAAAAACAAAGTATAAGAATTTGAGGGTAAGAGCAATAGTTTATTGTTTCCTCAAATTGAGAAAATGAAGAAGAAATTGAGGGTAAGAGCAATACAATTGCTTCCTCAAATATTAAAAAAATAAGATGGCAATAAAGCCATGCTTGTCACGAGATTTTAACCTGTACTCGTGGTATAAGAAGGAAAAAGAGATGCTAGCAGACACTAAGCTAGTATGAATAAGAAACAAAGACAACAAGACTCTAATGAAGGTGTGGAGACGATGTGTGTGAAAACAATTCGGACATTAAAAAACTATTGCGAGCAAGAAGAGAAAAGAACAAAGAAGAGATTCAGTGAATATCAAAAATCAAGGCCATTACAATTTACGGGGGAGTGTTGGAATATCATAATTTGTAATGTCCAAATAAAGTCCAAAGAGTTCTTTAGTGTGAACAAAGCTAGTACAACAATCTAGTGAATCGGTAAGAGATTAGAAAATGAAAATCTAGACAGTCAACAAAGTTGTGTAAGAATGTGAAGTTAGTTAAGTAAGTCTGTAATCAAAAAACTCTAGATAAAACTAGAGTGTGTAATAGTCGGTACGTCATTGAAGCCTATTAATAGGCAGAAGTATATTCCTTGTAAAACTTGAGCAACAACATTTATAAATCAGAGAGTTTGAGAGTTAGTCTTGTTCCAGCAGGAGATCTATATGAGCAACAAATTACTATGCTCATACATCTCCAGAAATAACATAAAAAGTGTCATCAAACATAAAAAAAAATTAACATAGTATCGGAGCTTGGTCTCGGTCCATATGGACGTGAAGTTTCTTCCGACGCGATTCGATAGAGATGAGAAGTTGCAACCCCCTAGTGAAGAAAACACACCCGATTCCAAGTAGAAAGAGAAAATAAAATAAAAAATGAAAACTGTTACAAAAGTTCTAAGTGAAGGGAAACCGAAGAAAAATAAATATATATATATTAAAAAAAAGTTTGCTCGTGGGTAAATACTAATTGAAGTTGCAGAAATGGTGAAGATAATATGTCTCCATGAAAAAATAAGAAAACAAAAAAAAAAAAAAAAAGGAAGAAGAAAATGTCACTTTCTAATTAGCGATCAAAAGGTTTGAGGATAAGAGCAATAATCAGATTGGTTCCTCAAATAAAATAAAAAAAACAAAGTAGAAGAATTTGAGGGTAAGAGCAATAGGCTAATGTTTCCTCAAATTGTGAAAATAAAGAAGAAATTGAGGGTATGAGCAATACAATTGCTTCCTCAAATATTAAAAAAAGAAGATGGCAACAAAACCATGCTTGTCACGAGATTTTAACCTCTACTCGTGATATAAGAAGGAAAAAGAGATGCTAGCAGACACTAAGCTAGTCAGAACAAGAAATAAAGACAACAAGAGACTAATGAAGGTGTGGAAACGATGTGTGTCACAGCAATTCGGACATGAAAAAACTATTGCGAGCAAGAAGAGCAAAGAACAATTAAGAGATTGAGTGAAGATCAAAAATCAAGGCCATTACAAATTACGGGGGAGTGTTGGAATATCATAATTTGTATTGTCCAAATAAAGTCCAAAGAGTTCTTCAGTGTGTACAAAGCTAGTAGAACAATCTAGTGAGTCGGAAAGAGAAAATAAAAATCTAGATAGTCAACAAAGTTGTGTAAGAATGTGAAGTTAGTCAAGTAAGTCTTTACACAGAAAACTCTAGATAAAACTAGAGTGTGTAGTAGTCGGTAGGTCATTGAAGCCTATTAATCGGCAGAAGTATATTCCTTGTAAAACTTGAGAAACAACATTAATAGATCAGAGAGTTTGAGAGTTAGTCTTGTTTCAGCAGGAGCCCTATATGAGCAACTAATCACTATGCTCATACATCTACAGAAATAACATCAAAATTGTCATCAAACATAAAAAAAATTAACATGGTATCAGAGCTTGTTCTCGGTCCATATGGGCGTGAAGTTGCTTCCGACGCGATTCGAAAGAGATGAGAAGTTGCAACCCCTTAGTGAAGAAAACACACCCAATTCCAAGTAGAAAGAGAAAAGAAAAAAAAAAGATGAAAACTGTTACAAAAGTTCTAAGTGAAGATAAACCGAAGAAAAATAAATATATATATTAAAAAAAAGTTTGCTCGTGGGTAAATACTAATTGAAGTTCCAGAAATGGTGAAGATAAGACGTCTCCATGAAAGAATACGAAAACAAAAAAGAAAAAAAAAAAAAAAAAAGGAAGAAGAAAATGTCACTTTCTAATTAGCGATCAAAAGGTTTGAGCATAAGAGCAATAATCCGATTGCTTCCTTAAATAAAATAAAAAAAACAAAGTAGAAGAATTTGAGGGTAAGAGCAATAGTCTAATGTTTCCTCAAATTGAAAAAATAAAGAAGAAATTGAGGGTATGAGCAATACAATTGCTTCCTCAAATATTAAAAAAAGAAGATGCAACAGAACCATGCTTGTGAGCTTGTCACGAGATTTTAACCTCTACTCGTGATATAAGAAGGAAAAAGAGATGCTAGCAGACACTAAGCTAGTAAGAACAATAAACAAAGACAATAAGAGACTAATGAAGGTATGGAGACGATGTGTGTCACAACAATTCGGACATGAAAAAACTATTGCGAGCAAGAAGAGAAAAGAACAAATAAGAGATTGAGTGAAGATCAAAAATCAAGGCCATTACAAATCACGGGGGAGTGTTGGAATATCATAATTTGTAATGTCCAAATAAAGTCTAAAAAGAGTTCTTTAGTGTGAACAAAGCTAGTAGAACAATCTAGTGAGTCGGTAAGATTTTAGAAAATAAAAATCTAGATAGTCAACAAAGTTGTGTAAGAATGTGAAGTTAGTCAAGTAAGTCTTTACACAGAAAACTCTAGATAAAACTAGAGTGTGTAGTAGTCGGTACGTCATTGAAGCCTATTCATCGGCATAAGTATAATCCTTGTAAAACTTGAGCAACAACATTAATAGATCAGAGAGTCTGAGAGTTAATCTTGTTTCAGCAGGAGCTCTATATGAGCAACTAATCACTATGCTCATACATCTACAGAAATAACATCAAAATTGTCATCAAACATAAATTTTTTTATCATGGTATCAGAGCTTGTTCTCGGTCCATATGGGCGTGAAGTTGCTTCCGACGCGATTCGAAAGATATGAGAAGTTGCAACCCCTTATTGAAGAAAACACACCCAATTCCAAGTAGAAAGAGAAAACAAAAAAAAAAGATGAAAACTGTTACAAAAGTTCTAAGTGAAGATAAACCGAAGAAAAATAAATATATATATTAAAAAAAAGTTTGCTCGTGGGTAAATACTAATTGAAGTGCAGAAATGGTGAAGATAAGACATCTGCATGAAAAAATAAGTAAACAAAAAAAAAATGGAAGAAGAAAATGTCACTTTCTAATTAGCGATCAAAAGGTTTGAGGATAAGAGCAATAATCAGATTGCTTCCTCAAATAAAAAAAAATAAAATAGAAGAATTTGAGGGTAAGAGCAATAGTTTATTATTTCCTTAAATTGAGAAAATGAAGTAGAAAATGAGGGTAGGAGCAGTACAATTGGTTCCTCAAATATTAAAAAAAGAAGATGGCAACAGAACCATGCTTGTCACGAGATTTTAACCTCTACTCGTGATATAAGAAGGAAAAAGAGATGCTAGCAGACACTAAGCTAGTAAGAACAAGAAACAAAGACAACAAGACTCTAATGAACGTGTGGAGACGATATGTGTGACAGCAATTCGGACATGAAAAAACTATTGCGAGCAAGAAGAGCAAAGAACAAAGAAGAGATTGAGTGAATATCAAAAATCAAGGCCATTACAAATTTCGGGGGAGTGCTGGAATATCATAATTTGTAATGTCCAAATAAAGTCCAAATACTTCTTTAGTGTGAACAAAGCGAGAAGAACAATCTAGTGAGTCGGTAAGACATTAGAAAATGAAAATCTAGACAGTCAACACAGTTGTGTAAGAATGTGAAGTTAGTCAAGTAAGTATGTACTTAGAAAACTCTAGATAAAACTAGAGTGTGTAGTAGTCGGTACGTCATTGAAGCCTATTAATAGGATGAAGTATATTCGTTGTAAAACTTGAGCAACAACATTAATAAATAAGAGAGTTTGAGAGTTGGTCTTGTTCCAGCAGGAGATCTATATGAGCAACTAATCACTATGCTCATACATCTTCAGAAATAACATCAAAAGTGTCATCAAACATAAAAAAATTTAACATGGTATCGGAGCTTGTTCTCGGTCGATATGGGCGTGAAGTTGCTTCTGACGCGATTCGAAAGAGATGAGAAGTTGCAACCCCCTAGTGAAAAAAACACACCCAATTCCAAGTAGAAAGAGAAAAGAAAATAAAAGATAAAAACTATTACAAAAGTTCGAAGTGAAGAGAAACCGAAGAAAAATAAATATATATTATTAAAAAAAAGTTTGCTCGTGGGTAAATTCTAATTGAAGTTGCAGAAATGGTGAAGATAAGATGTCTCCATGAAAAAATAAGAAAACAAAAAAAAAAAAAAAGGAAGAAGAAGAAAACGTCACTTTCTAATTAGCGATCAAAAGGTTTGAGGATAAAAGAAATAATCAGATTGCTTTCTCAAATTAAATAAAAAAAACAAAGTAGAAGAATTTGAGGGTAAGAGAAATAGTCTATTCTTTCCTCAAATTGAGAAAATAAAGAAGAAATTGAGGGTATGAGCAATACAATTGGTTCCTCAAATATTAAAAAAAGAAGATGTAAACAGAACCATGCTTGTCACGAGATTTTAACCTCTACTCGTGATATAAGAAGGAAAAAGAGATGCTAGCAGACACTAAGCTAGTAAGAAGAAGAAACAAAGACAACAAGACTCTAATGAAGGTATGGAGACGATGTGTGTGACAGCAATTCGGACATGAAAAAACTATTGCGAGCAAGAAGAGAAAAGAACAAATAAGAGATTGAGTGAATATCAAAAATCAAGGACATTACAAATTACGGGGGAGTGTTGGAATATCATAATTTGTAATGTCCAAATAAAGTCCAAAGAATTCTTTAGTGTGAACAAAGCTAGTAGAACAATCTAGATAGTCAACAAAGTTGTGTAAGAATGTGAAGTTAGTCAAGTAAGTCTTTACACAGAAAACTCTAGATAAAAGTAGAGTGTGTAGTAGTCGGTACGTCATTGAAGCCTATTAATCGGCAGAAGTATATTCCTTGTAAAACTTGAGCAATAACATTAATAGATCAGAGAGTTTGAGAGTTAGTCTTGTTTCAGCAGGAGCTCTATATGAGCAACTAATCACTATGCTCATGCATGTACAGAAATAACATCAAAATTGTCATCAAACATAAAATAAATTAACATGGTATCGGAGCTTGTTCTCGGTCCATATGGGTGTGAAGTTGCTTCCGACGCGATTCGAAAGAGATGAAAAGTTGCAACCCCTTAGTGAAGAAAACACACCCAATTCTAAGTAGAAAGAGAAAAGAAAAAAAAACATGAAAACTGTTACAAAAGTTCTAAGTGAAGATAAACAGAAGAAAAATAAATATATATATTAAAAAAAGGTTGCTCGTGGGTAAATACTAATTGAAGTTCCAGAAATGGTGAAGATAAGACGTATCCATGAAAAAAAAAGAAAACAAAAAAAAAAAAAAAAAAAAAAAAAAAAAGGAAGAAGAAAAGGTCACTTTCTAATTAGCGATCAAAAGGTTTGAGGATAGAAGCAATAATCAGACTGCTTTCTCAAATAAAATAAAAAAAACAAAGTAGAAGAATTTGAGGGTAAGAGCAATAGTTTAATGTTTCCTCAAATTGAGAAAATAAAGAAGAAATTGAGGGTATGAGCAATACAATTGCTTTCTCAAATATTAAAAAAGAAGAAGATAGCAACAGAACCATGCATGTCACGAGATTTTAACCTCTACTCGTGATATAAGAAGGAAAAAGAGATGCTAGCAGACACTAAGCTAGTAAGAACAAGAAACAAAGACAACAAGAGACTAATGAAGGTGTGGAGACGATGTGTGTCACATCAATTCGGACATGAAAAAACTATTGCGAGCAAGAAGAGCAAAGAACAAATAAGAGATTGAGTGAAGATCAAAAATCAAGGCCATTACAAATTACGGGGGAGTGTTGGAATATCATAATTTGTAATGTCCAAATAAATTCCAAAGAGTTCTTTAGTGTGAACAAAGCTTGTAGAACAATCTAGTGAGTCGGTAAGAGATTAGAAAATAAATATCTAGATAGTCAACAAAGTTGTGTAAGAATGTGAAGTTAGTCAAGTAAGTCTTTACACAGAAACTCTAGATAAAAGTAGAGTGTGTAGTAGTCGGTACGTCATTGAAGCCTATTAATCGGCAGAAGTATATTCCTTGTAAAACTTGAGCAACAACATTAATAGATCAGAGAGTTTGAGAGTTAGTCTTGTTTCAGCAGGAGCTCTATATGAGCAACTAATCACTATGCTCATACATCTATAGAAATAACTTCAAAATTGTCATCAAACATAAAATAAATTAACATGGTATCGGAGCTTGTTCTCGGTCCATATGGGCGTGAAGTTGCTTCCGACGCGATTCGAAAGAGATGAGAAGTTGCAACCCCTTAGTGAAGAAAACACACCCAATTCCAAGTAGAAAGAGAAAACAAAAAAAAATGAAAACTGTTACAAAAGTTCTAAGTGAAGATAAACTGAAGAAAAATAAATATATATATTTAAAAAAAGGTTGCTCGTGGGTAAATACTAATTGAAGTTCTAGAAATGGTGAAGATAAGACGTCTCCATGAAAAAATAAGAAAACAAAACAAAAAAAACAAAAAAAAAAAGGAAAAAGAAGAAAATGTCACTTTCTAAAAAGCGATCAAAAGGTTTGAGGATAAGGGCAATAATCAGATTGCTTCCTCAAATAAAATGAAAAAAACAAAGTAGAAGAATTTGATGGTAAGAGCAATAGTTTAATGTTTCCTCAAATTAAGAAAATAAAGAAGAAATTGAGGGTATGAGCAATACAATTGCTTCCTCAAATAATAAAAAAAGAAGATAGCAACAGAACCATGCTTCTCACGAGATTTTAAACTCTACTCGTGATATAAGAAGGAAAAAGAGATGCTAGCAGACACTAAGCTAGTAAGAACAAGAAACAAAGACAACAAGAGACTAATGAAGGTGTGGAGACGATGTGTGTCACATCAATTCGGACATGAAAAAACTATTGCGAGCAAGAAGAGCAAAGAACAAATAAGAGATTTAGTGAAGATCAAAAATCAAGGCCATTACAAATTACGGGGGAGTGTTGGAATATCATAATTTGTAATGTCCAAATAAAGTCCAAAGAGTTCTTTAGTGTGAACAAAGCTAGTAGAACAATCTAGTGAGTCGGTAAGAGATTAGAAAATAAAAATCTAGATAGTCAACAAAGTTGTGTAAGAATGTGAAGTTAGTCAAGTAAGTCTTTACACTGAAAAATCTAGATAAAAGTAGAGTGTGTAGTAGTCGGTACGTCATTGAAGCCTATTAATCGGCAGAAGTATATTCCTTGTAAAACTTGGGCAACAACATTAATAGATCAGAGAGTTTGAGAGTTAGTCTTGTTTCAGCAGGAGCTCTATATGAGAAACTAATCACTATGCTCATACATCTACATAAATAACATCAAAATTGTCATCACACATAAAAAAAAAATTAACATGGTATCGGAGCTTGTTCTCGGTCCATATGGGCGTGAAGTTGCTTCCTACGCGATTCGAAAGAGATGAGAAGTTGCAACCCCTTAGTGAAGAAACACACCCAATTCCAAGTAGAAAGAGAAAAGAAAAAAAAAGATGAAAACTGTTACAAAAGTTCTAAGTGAAGATAAACAGAAGAAAAATAAATATATATATTAAAAAAAAGTTTGCTCGTGGGTAAATACTAATTGAAGTTGCAGAAATGGTGAAGATAAGACGTCTCCATGAAAAAATAAGAAAACAAAAAAAAAAAAAAAAAAAAAGGAAGAAGAAAATGTCACTTTCTAATTAGCGATCAAAAGGTTTGAGAATAAGAGCAATGATCAGATTGCTTCCTCAAATAAAATAAAAAAAACAAAGTAGAAGAATTTGAGGGTAAGAGCAATAGTTAATTGTTTCCTCAAATTTAGAAAATGAAGAAGAAATTGAGGGTAGGAGCAATACAATTGGTTCCTCAAATATTAAAAAAATAAGATGGCAATAGAGACATGCTTGTCACGAGATTTTAACCTCTACTCGTGATATAAGAAGGAAAAAGAGATGCTAGAAGACACTAAGCTAGTAAGAACAAGAAACAAAGACAACAAGAGACTAATGAAGGTGTGGAGACGATGTGTGTCACATGACAATTCGGACATGAAAAAACTATTGCGAGCAAGAAGAGAAAAGAACAAAGAAGAGATTGAGTGAATATGAAAAATAAAGGCCATTACAAATTACGGGGGAGTGTTGGAATATCATAATTTGTAATGTCCAAATAAAGTCCAAAGATTTCTTTAGTGTGAACAAAGCTTGTAGAACAATCTAGTGAGTCGGTAAGAGATTAGAAAATAAAAATCTAGACAGTCAACAAAGTTGTGTAAGAATGTGAAGTTAGTCAACTAAGTCTTTACTTTCGAAAACTCTAGATAAAACTAGAGTGTGTAGTAGTCGATTACGTCATTGAAGCCTATTAATAGGCAGAAGTATATCCCTTGTAAAACTTGAGCAACAACATTAATAGATCAGAGAGTTTGAGAGTTAGTCTTGTTCCAGCAGGAGCTCTATATGAGCAACTAATCTATGCTCATACATCTACAGAAATAACATCAAAAGTGTCATCAAACATAAGAAAATTTAACATGGTATCGGAGCTTGTTCTCGGTCCATATTGGCGTGAAGTTGCTTCCGACGCGATTCGAAAGAGATGAGAAGTTGCAACCCCTTAGTCAAGAAAACACACCCAATTCCAAGTAGAAAGAGAAAAGAAAAAAAAAAGATGAAAACTGTTACAAAAGTTCTAAGTGAAGATAAACTGAAGAAAAATAAATATATATATTAAAAAAAAGTTTGCTCGTGGGTAAATACTAATTGAAGTTGCAGAAATGGTGAAGATAAGACGTCTCCATGAAAAAATAAGAAAACAAAAAAAAAGGAAGAAGAAAATGTCACTTTCTAATTAGCGATCAAAAGGTTTGAGAATAAGAGCAATGATCAGATTGCTTCCACAAATAAAATAAAAAAACAAATTAGAAGAATTTGAGGGTAAGAGGAATAGTTAATTGTTTCCTCAAATTGAGAAAATGAAGAAGAAATTGAGGGTAGGAGCAATACAATTGCTTCCTCAAATATTAAAAGAATAAGATGGCAATAGAGCCATGCTTGTCACGAGATTTTAACCTCTACTCGTGATATAAGAAGGAAAAAGAGATTCTAGAAGACATTAAGCTAGTAAGAACAAGAAAGAAAGACAACAAGAGACTAATGAAGGTGTGGAGACGATGTGTGTCACAACAATTGGACATGAAAAAACTATTGCAAGCAAGAAGAGCAAAGAACAAATAAGAGATTGAGTGAAGATCAAAAATAAAGGCCATTACAAATTACGGGGGAGTGTTGGAATATCATAATTTTTAATGTCCAAATAAAGTCCAAAGAGTTCTTTAGTGTGAACAAAGCTTGTAGAACAATCTAGTGAGTCGGTAAGAGATTAGAAAATAAAAATCTAGACAGTCAACAAAGTTGTCTAAGAATGTGAAGTTAGTCAAGTAAGTCTGTACTCAGAAAACTCTAGATAAAACTAGAGTGTGTAGTAGTCGGTACGTCATTGAAGCCTATTAATAGGCAGAAGTATATCCCTTGCAAAACTTGAGCAACAACATTAATAGATCAGAGAGTCTGAGAGTTAATCTTGTTTCAGCAGGAGCTCTATATGAGCAACTAATCACTATGCTCATACATCTACAGAAATAACATCAAAATTGTCATCAAACATAAATTTTTTTATCATGGTATCGGAGCTTGTTCTCGGTCCATATGGGCGTGAAGTTGCTTCCGACGTGATTCGAAAGATATGAGAAGTTGCAACCCCTTATTGAAGAAAACACACCCAATTCCAAGTAGAAAGAGAAAACAAAAAAAAAGATGAAAAACTATTACAAAAGTTCTAAGTGAAGATAAACCAAGAAAAATAAATATATATATTAAAAAAAGTTTGCTCGTGGGTAAATACTAATTGAAGTTCCAGAAATGGTGAAGATAAGACATCTCCATGAAAAAATAAGAAAACAAAAAAAAAAAAAAAAGAAGAAAATGTCACTTTCTAATTAGCGATCAAAAGGTTTGAGGATAAGAGCAATAATCAGATTGCTTCCTCAAATAAAAAAAAAACAAAATAGAAGAATTTGAGGGTAAGAGCAATAGTTTATTGTTTCCTTAAATTGAGAAAATGAAGTAGAAAATGAGGGTAGGAGCAGTACAATTGGTTCCTCAAATATTAAAAAAAGAAGATGGCAACAGAACCATGCTTGTCACGAGATTTTAACCTCTACTCGTGATATAAGAAGGAAAAAGAGATGCTAGCAGACACTAAGCTAGTAAGAACAAGAAACAAAGACAACAAGACTCTAATGAACGTGTGGAGACGATATGTGTGACAGCAATTCGGACATGAAAAAACTATTGCGAGCAAGAAGAGCAAAGAACAAAGAAGAGATTGAGTGAATATCAAAAATCAAGGCCATTACAAATTTCGGGGGAGTGCTGGAATATCATAATTTGTAATGTCCAAATAAAGTCCAAAGACTTCTTTAGTGTGAACAAAGCGAGTAGAACAATCTAGTGAGTCGGTAAGAGATTAGAAAATGAAAATCTAGACAGTCAACAAAGTTGTGTAAGAATGTGAAGTTAGTCAAGTAAGTATGTACTTAGAAAAATCTAGATAAAACTAGAGTGTGTAGTAGTCGGTACGTCATTGAAGCCTATTAATAGGATGAAGTATATTCGTTGTAAAACTTGAGCAACAACATTAATAAATAAGAGAGTTTGAGAGTTAGTCTTGTTTAAGCAGAGCTCTATATGAGCAACTAATCACTATGCTCATACATCTACAGAAATAACATCAAAATGTCATCAAACATAAAAAAATTTAACATGGTATCGGAGCTTGTTCTCGGTCCATATGGGCGTGAAGTTGCTTCCTCGCGATTCGAAAGAGATGAGAAGTTGCAACCCCTAGTGAAGAAAACACACCCAATTCCAAGTAGAAAGAGAAAAGAAAAAAAAAGATAAAAACTATTACAAAAGTTCTAAGTGAAGATAAACCGAAGAAAAATAAATATATATTATTAAAAAAAGTTTGCTCGTGGGTAAATACTAATTGAAGTTGCAGAAATGGTGAAGATAAGATGTCTCCATGAAAAAAATAAGAAAACAAAAAAAAAAAAAAAGGAAGAAGAAGAAAACGTCACTTTCTAATTAGCGATCAAAAGGTTTGAGGATAAAAGAAATAATCAGATTGCTTTCTCAAATTAAATAAAAAAACAAAGTAGAAGAATTTGAGGGTAAGAGAAATAGTTAATTGTTTCCTCAAATTGAGAAAATAAAGAAGAAATTGAGGGTATGAGCAATACAATTGGTTCCTCAAATATTAAAAAAACAAGATGGCAATAGAACCATGCTTGTCACGAGATTTTAACCTCTACTCGTGATATAAGAAGGAAAAAGAGATGCTAGCAGACACTAAGCTAGTAAGAACAAGAAACAAAGACAACAAGAGACTAATGAAGGTATGGAGACGATGTGTGTGACAGCAATTCAGACATGAAAAAACTATTGCGAGCAAGAAGAGAAAAGAACAAATAAGAGATTGAGTGAATATCAAAAATCAAGGACATTACAAATTACGGGGGAGTGTTGGAATATCATAATTTGTAATGTCCAAATAAAGTCCAAAGAATTCTTTAGTGTGAACAAAGCTAGTAGAACAATCTAGTGATCTAGATTAGTCAACAAAGTTGTGTAAGAATGTGAAGTTAGTTAAGTAAGTCTTTACACAGAAAACTCTAGATAAAACTAGAGTGTGTAATAGTCGGTACGTCATTGAAGCCTATTAATAGGCAGAAGTATATTCCTTGTAAAACTTGAGCAACAACATTAATAGATCGTAGAGAGTTTGAGAGTTAGTCTTGTTTCAAAGGGAGCTCTATATGAGCAACTAATCACTATGCTCATACATCTACAGAAATAACATCAAAATTGTCATCAAACATAAAATAAATTAACATGGTATCGGAGCTTGTTCTCGGTCCATATGGGTGTGAAGTTGCTTCCCACGCGATTCGAAAGAGATGAAAAGTTGCAACCCCTTAGTGAAGAAAACACACCCAATTCCAAGTAGAAGAAAAAGAAAAAAAAAGATGAAAACTGTTACAAAAGTTCTAAGTGAAGATAAACTGAAGAAAAATAAATATATATATTAAAAAAAGGTTGCTCGTGGGTAAATACTAATTGAAGTTCCAGAAATGGTGAAGATAAGACGTATCCATGAAAAAATAAGAAAACAAAACAAAAACAAAAAAAAAAAAAAAAAAAGGAAGAAGAAAAGGTCACTTTCTAATTAGCGATCAAAAGGTTTGAGGATAGAAGCAATAATCAGACTGCTTTCTCAAATAAAATAAAAAAAACAAAGTAGAAGAATTTGAGGGTAAGAGCAATAGTTTAATGTTTCCTCAAATTGAGAAAATAAAGAAGAAATTGAGGGTATGAGCAATACAATTGCTTTCTCAAATATTAAAAAAAGAAGATAGCAACAGAACCATGCATGTCACGAGATTTTAACCTCTACTCGTGATATAAGAAGGAAAAAGAGATGCTAGCAGACACTAAGCTAGTAAGAACAAGAAACAAAGACAACAAGAGACTAATGAAGGTGTGGAGACGATGTGTGTCACATCAATTCGGACATGAAAAAACTATTGCGAGCAAGAAGAGCAAAGAACAAATAAGAGATTGAGTGAAGATCAAAAATCAAGGCCATTACAAATTACGGGGGAGTGTTGGAATATCATAATTTGTAATGTCCAAATAAAGTCCAAAGAGTTCTTTAGTGTGAACAAAGCTTGTAGAACAATCTAGTGAGTCGGTAAGAGATTAGAAAATAAAAATCTAGACAGTCAACAAAGTTGTGTAAGAATGTGAAGTTAGTTAAGTAAGTCTGTAATCAAAAAACTCTAGATAAAACTAGAGTGTGTAATAGTCGGTACGTCATTGAAGCCTATTAATAGGCAGAAGTATATTCCTTGTAAAACTTGAGCAACAACATTTATAAATCAGAGAGTTTGAGAGTTAGTCTTGTTTCAAATAGAGCTCTATATGAGCAACTAATCACTATGCTCATACATCTACAGAAATAACTTCAAAATTGTCATCAAACATAAAATAAATTAACATGGTATCGGAGCTTGTTCTCGGTCCATATGGGCGTGAAGTTGCTTCCGACGCGATTCGAAAGAGATGAGAAGTTGCAACCCCTTAGTGAAGAAAACACACCCAATTCCAAGTAGAAAGAGAAAACAAAAAAAAAATGAAAACTGTTACAAAAGTTCTAAGTGAAGATAAACTGAAGAAAAATAAATATATATATTTAAAAAAGTTTGCTCGTGGGTAAATACTAATTGAAGTTCTAGAAATGGTGAAGATAAGACGTCTCCATGAAAAAATAAGAAAACAAAACAAAAAAAACAAAAAAAAAAAGGAAGAAGAAGAAAATGTCACTTTCTAATTAGCGATCAAAAGGTTTGAGGATAAGAGCAATAATCAGATTGCTTCCTCAAATAAAATGAAAAAAACAAAGTAGAAGAATTTGAGGGTAAGAGCAATAGTTTAATGTTTCCTCAAATTAAGAAAAATAAAGAAGAAATTGAGGGTATGAGCAATACAATTGCTTCCTCAAATAATAAAAAAAGAAGATAGCAATAGAACCATGCTTGTCACGAGATTTTAACCTCTACTCGTGATATAAGAAGGAAAAAGAGATGCTAGCAGACACTAAGCTAGTAAGAACAAGAAACAAAGACAACAAGAGACTAATGAAGGTGTGGAGACGATGTGTGTCACATCAATTCGGACATGAAAAAACTATTGCAAGCAAGAAGAGCAAAGAACAAATAAGAGATTGAGTGAAGATCAAAAATCAAGGCCATTACAAATTACGGGGGAGTGTTGGAATATCATAATTTGTAATGTCCAAATAAAGTCCAAAGAGTTCTTTAGTGTGAACAAAGCTAGTAGAACAATCTAGTGAGTCGGTAAGAGATTAGAAAATAAAAATCTAGATAGTCAACAAAGTTGTGTAAGAATGTGAAGTTAGTCAAGTAAGTCTTTACATAGAAAAATCTAGATAAAACTAGAGTGTGTAGTAGTCGGTACGTCATTGAAGCCTATTAATAGGATGAAGTATATTCCTTGTAAAACTTGGGCAACAACATTAATAGATCAGAGAGTTTGAGAGTTAGTCTTGTTTCAGCAGGAGCTCTATATGAGAAACTAATCACTATGCTTATACATCTACATAAATAACATCAAAAGTGTCATCAAACATAAAAAAATTTAACATTGTATCGGAGCTTGTTCTCGGTCGATATGGGCGTGAAGTTGCTTCTGACGCGATTCGAAAGAGATGAGAAGTTGCAACCCCCTAGTGAAAAAACACACCCAATTCCAAGTAGAAAGAGAAAAGAAAAAAAAGATAAAAACTATTACAAAAGTTCTAAGTGAAGAGAAACCGAAGAAAAATAAATATATATTATTAAAAAAAAGTTTGCTCGTGGGTAAATTCTAATTGAAGTTGCAGAAATGGTGAAGATAAGATGTCTCCATGAAAAAATAAGAAAACAAAAAAAAAAAAGGAAGAAGAAAACGTCACTTTCTAATTAGCGATCAAAAGGTTTGAGGATAAAAGCAATAATCAGATTGCTTTCTCAAATTAAATAAAAAAAACAAAGTAGAAGAATTTGAGGGTAAGAGAAATAGTCTATTCTTTCCTCAAATTGAGAAAATAAAGAAGAAATTGAGGGTATGAGCAATACAATTGGTTCCTCAAATATTAAAAAAAGAAGATGTAAACAGAACCATGCTTGTCACGAGATTTTAACCTCTACTCGTGATATAAGAAGGAAAAAGAGATGCTAGCAGACACTAAGCTAGTAAGAAGAAGAAACAAAGACAACAAGACTCTAATGAAGGTATGGAGACGATGTGTGTGACAGCAATTCAGACATGAAAAAACTATTGCGAGCAAGAAGAGAAAAGAACAAATAAGAGATTGAGTGAATATCAAAAATCAAGGACATTACAAATTACGGGGGAGTGTTGGAATATCATAATTTGTAATGTCCAAATAAAGTCCAAAGAATTCTTTAGTGTGAACAAAGCTAGTAAACAATCTAGTGAGTCTAGTTAGAAAATATCTAGATAGTCAACAAAGTTGTGTAAGAATGTGAAGTTAGTCAAGTAAGTCTTTACACAGAAAACTCTAGATAAAAGTAGAGTGTGTAGTAGTCGGTACGTCATTGAAGCCTATTAATCGGCAGAAGTATATTCCTTGTAAAACTTGAGCAACAACATTAATAGATCAGAGAGTTTGAGAGTTAGTCTTGTTTCAGCAGGAGCTCTATATGAGCAACTAATCACTATGCTCATGCATCTACAGAAATAACATCAAAATTGTCATCAAACATAAAATAAATTAACATGGTATCGGAGCTTGTTCTCGGTCCATATGGGTGTGAAGTTGCTTCCGACGCGATTCGAAAGAGATGAAAAGTTGCAACCCCTTAGTGAAGAAAACACACCCAATTCTAAGTAGAAAGAGAAAAGAAAAAAAAACATGAAAACTGTTACAAAAGTTTTAAGTGAAGATAAACAGAAGAAAAATAAATATATATATTAAAAAAAGGTTGCTCGTGGGTAAATACTAATTGAAGTTCCAGAAATGGTGAAGATAAGACGTATCCATGAAAAAATAAGAAAACAAAACAAAAACAAAAAAAAAAAAAAAAAAAAAAAGGAAGAAGAAAAGGTCACTTTCTAATTAGCGATCAAAAGGTTTGAGGATAGAAGCAATAATCAGACTGCTTTCTCAAATAAAATAAAATAAACAAAGTAGAAGAATTTGAGGGTAAGAGAAATAGTTTAATGTTTCCTCAAATTGAGAAAATAAAGAAGAAATTGAGGGTATGAGCAATACAATTGCTTTCTCAAATATTAAAAAAAAAGATGGCAATGAACCATGCATGTCACGAGATTTTAACCTCTACTCGTGATATAAGAAGGAAAAAGAGATGCTAGCAGACACTAAGCTAGTAAGAACAAGAAACAAAGACAACAAGAGACTAATGAAGGTGTGGAGACGATGTGTGTCACATCAATTCGGACATGAAAAAACTATTGCGAGCAAGAAGAGCAAAGAACAAATAAGAGATTGAGTGAAGATCAAAAATCAAGGCCATTACAAATTACGGGGGAGTGTTGGAATATCATAATTTGTAATGTCCAAATAAAGTCCAAAGAGTTCTTTAGTGTGAACAAAGCTTGTAGAACAATCTAGTGAGTCGGTAAGAGATTAGAAAATAAATATCTAGATAGTCAACAAAGTTGTGTAAGAATGTGAAGTTAGTCAAGTAAGTCTTTACACAGAAACTCTAGATAAAAGTAGAGTGTGTAGTAGTCGGTACGTCATTGAAGCCTATTAATCGGCAGAAGTATATTCCTTGTAAAACTTGAGCAACAACATTAATAGATCAGAGAGTTTGAGAGTTAGTCTTGTTTCAGCAGGAGCTCTATATGAGCAACTAATCACTATGCTCATACATCTACAGAAATAACTTCAAAATTGTCATCAAACATAAAATAAATTAACATGGTATCGGAGCTTGTTCTTGGTCCATATGGGCGTGAAGTTGCTTCCGACGCGATTCGAAAGAGATGAGAAGTTGCAACCCCTTAGTGAAGAAAACACACCCAATTCCAAGTAGAAAGAGAAAACAAAAAAAAAATGAAAACTGTTACAAAAGTTCTAAGTGAAGATAAACTGAAGAAAAATAAATATATATATTTAAAAAAAGGTTGCTCGTGGGTAAATACTAATTGAAGTTCCAGAAATGGTGAAGATAAGACGTCTCCATGAAAAAATAAGAAAACAAAAAAAAAAAAACAAAAAAAAAAAAAGGAAGAAGAAGAAAATGTCACTTTCTAAAAAGCGATCAAAAGGTTTGAGGATAAGGGCAATAATCAGATTGCTTCCTCAAATAAAATGAAAAAAACAAAGTAGAAGAATTTGATGGTAAGAGCAATAGTTTAATGTTTCCTCAAATTAAGAAAATAAAGAAGAAATTGAGGGTATGAGCAATACAATTGCTTCCTCAAATAATAAAAAAAGAAGATAGCAACAGAACCATGCTTGTCACGAGATTTTAAACTCTACTCGTGATATAAGAAGGAAAAAGAGATGCTAGCAGACACTAAGCTAGTAAGAACAAGAAACAAAGACAACAAGAGACTAATGAAGGTGTGGAGACGATGTGTGTCACATCAATTCGGACATGAAAAAACTATTGCAAGCAAGAAGAGCAAAGAACAAATAAGAGATTGAGTGAAGATCAAAAATCAAGGCCATTACAAATTACGGGGGAGTGTTGGAATATCATAATTTGTAATGTCCAAATAAAGTCCAAAGAGTTCTTTAGTGTGAACAAAGCTAGTAGAACAATCTAGTGAGTCGGTAAGAGATTAGAAAATAAAAATCTAGATAGTCAACAAAGTTGTGTAAGAATGTGAAGTTAGTCAAGTAAGTCTTTACACAGAAAAATCTAGATAAAAGTAGAGTGTGTAGTAGTCGGTACGTCATTGAAGCCTATTAATCGGCAGAAGTATATTCCTTGTAAAACTTGGGCAACAACATTAATAGATCAGAGAGTTTGAGAGTTAGTCTTGTTTCAGCAGGAGCTCTATATGAGAAACTAATCACTATGCTTATACATCTACATAAATAACATCAAAATTGTCACCAAACATAAAAAAAAATTAACATGGTATCGGAGCTTGTTCTCGGTCCATATGGGCGTGAAGTTGCTTCCTACGCGATTCGAAAGAGATGAGAAGTTGCAACCCCTTAGTGAAGAAACACACCCAATTCCAAGTAGAAAGAGAAAAGAAGAAAAAAAGATGAAAACTGTTACAAAAGTTCTAAGTGTAGATAAACTGAAGAAAAATAAATATATATATTAAAAAAAAGTTTGCTCGTGGGTAAATACTAATTGAAGTTGCAGAAATGGTGAAGATAAGACGTCTCCATGAAAAAATAAAACAAAACAAAAAAAAAAAAAAAAAAAAAAAAGAAAATGTCACTTTCTAATTAGCGATCAAAAGGTTTGAGAATAAGAGCAATGATCAGATTGCTTCCTCAAATAAAATAAAAAAACAAAGTAGAAGAATTTGAGGGTAAGAGCAATAGTTAATTGTTTCCTCAAATTTAGAAAATGAAGAAGAAATTGAGGGTAGGAGCAATACAATTGCTTCCTCAAATATTAAAAAAATAAGATGGCAATAGAGACATGCTTGTCACGAGATTTTAACCTCTACTCGTGATATAAGAAGGAAAAAGAGATGCTAGAAGACACTAAGCTAGTAAGAACAAGAAACAAAGACAACAAGAGACTAATGAAGGTGTGAAGACGATGTGTGTCACAAGAATTCGAGACATGAAAAACTATTGCGCGCAAGAAGAGAAAAGAACAAAGAAGAGATTGAGTGAATATGAAAAATAAAGGCCATTACAAATTACGGGGGAGTGTTGGAATATCATAATTTGTAATGTCCAAATAAAGTCCAAAGAGTTCTTTAGTGTGAACAAAGCTTGTAGAACAATCTAGTGAGTCGGTAAGAGATTAGAAAATAAAAATCTAGACAGTCAACAAAGTTGTGTAAGAATGTGAAGTTAGTCAAGTAAGTCTGTACTCAGAAAACTCTAGATAAAACTAGAGTGTGTAGTAGTCGGTACGTCATTGAAGCCTATTAATCGGCAGAAGTATATTCCTTGTAAAACTTGGGCAACAACATTAATAGATCAGAGAGTTTGAGAGTTAGTCTTGTTTCAGCAGGAGCTCTATATGAGAAACTAATCACTATGCTTATACATCTACATAAATAACATCAAAATTGTCATCACACATAAAAAAAAATTAACATGGTATCGGAGCTTGTTCTCGGTCCATATGGGCGTGAAGTTGCTTCCTACGCGATTCGAAAGAGATGAGAAGTTGCAACCCCTTAGTGAAGAAACACACCCAATTCCAAGTAGAAAGAGAAAAGAAGAAAAAAAGATGAAAACTGTTACAAAAGTTCTAAGTGTAGATAAACTGAAGAAAAATAAATATATATATTAAAAAAAAGTTTGCTCGTGGGTAAATACTAATTGAAGTTGCAGAAATGGTGAAGATAAGACGTCTCCATGAAAAAATAAGAAAACAAAAAAAAAAAAAGGAAGAAGAAAATGTCACTTTCTAATTAGCGATCAAAAGGTTTGAGAATAAGAGCAATGATCAGATTGCTTCCTCAAATAAAATAAAAAAACAAAGTAGAAGAATTTGAGGGTAAGAGCAATAGTTAATTGTTTCCTCAAATTTAGAAAATGAAGAAGAAATTGAGGGTAGGAGCAATACAATTGCTTCCTCAAATATTAAAAAAATAAGATGGCAATAGAGACATGCTTGTCACGAGATTTTAACCTCTACTCGTGATATAAGAAGGAAAAAGAGATGCTAGAAGACACTAAGCTAGTAAGAACAAGAAACAAAGACAACAAGAGACTAATGAAGGTGTGGAGACGATGTGTGTCACAGCAATTCAGACATGAAAAACTATTGCGAGCAAGAAGAGAAAAGAACAAAGAAGAGATTGAGTGAATATCAAAAATAAAGGCCATTACAAATTACGGGGGTGTGTTGGAATATCATAATTTGTAATGTCCAAATAAAGTCCAAAGAGTTCTTTAGTGTGAACAAAGCTTGTAGAACAATCTAGTGAGTCGGTAAGAGATTAGAAAATAAAAATCTAGACAGTCAACAAAGTTGTGTAAGAATGTGAAGTTAGTCAAGTAAGTCTGTACTCAGAAAACTCTAGATAAAACTAGAGTGTGTAGTAGTCGGTACGTCATTGAAGCCTATTAATAGGCAGAAGTATATCCCTTGTAAAACTTGAGCAACAACATTAATAGATCAGAGAGTTTGAGAGTTAGTCTTGTTCCAGCAGGAGCTCTATATGAGCAACTAATCTATGCTCATACATCTACAGAAATAACATCAAAAGTGTCATCAAACATAAAAACATTTAACATGGTATCGGAGCTTGTTCTCGGTCCATATGGGCGTGAAGTTGCTTCCGACGCGATTCGAAAGAGATGAGAAGTTGCAACCCCTTAGTGAAGAAAACACACCCAATTCCAAGTAGAAAGAGAAAAGAAAAAAAAAGATGAAAACTGTTACAAAAGTTCTAAGTGAAGATAAACTGAAGAAAAATAAATATATATATTAAAAAAAAGTTTGCTCGTGGGTAAATACTAATTGAAGTTGCAGAAATGGTGAAGATAAGACGTCTCCATGAAAAAATAAGAAAACAAAAAAAAAAGGAAGAAGAAAATGTCACTTTCTAATTAGCGATCAAAAGGTTTGAGAATAAGAGCAATGATCAGATTGCTTCCTCAAATAAAATAAAAAAACAAATTAGAAGAATTTGAGGGTAAGAGCAATAGTTAATTGTTTCCTCAAATTGAGAAAATGAAGAAGAAATTGAGGGTAGGAGCAATACAATTGCTTCCTCAAATATTAAAAGAATAAGATGGCAATAGAGCCATGCTTGTCACGAGATTTTAACCTCTACTCGTGATATAAGAAGGAAAAAGAGATTCTAGAAGACATTAAGCTAGTAAGAACAAGAAAGAAAGACAACAAGAGACTAATGAAGGTGTGGAGACGATGTGTGTCACAGCAATTCGGACATGAAAAACTATTGCGAGCAAGAAGAGCAAAGAACAAATAAGAGATTGAGTGAAGATCAAAAATAAAGGCCACTACAAATTACGGGGGAGTGTTGGAATATCATAATTTGTAATGTCCAAATAAAGTCCAAAGAGTTCTTTAGTGTGAACAAAGCTTGTAGAACAATCTAGTGAGTCGGTAAGAGATTAGAAAATAAAAATCTAGACAGTCAACAAAGTTGTCTAAGAATGTGAAGTTAGTAAAGTAAGTCTGTACTCAGAAAACTCTAGATAAAACTAGAGTGTGTAGTAGTCGGTACGTCATTGAAGCCTATTAATAGGCAGAAGTATATCCCTTGCAAAACTTGAGCAACAACATTAATAGATCAGAGAGTTTGAGAGTTAGTCTTGTTCCAGCAGGAGATCTATATGAGCAACTAATCACTATGCTCATACATCTACAGAAATAACATCAAAAGTGTCATCAAACATAAAAAAAATTAACATGGTATCGGAGCTTGTTCTCGGTCCATATGGGCGTGAAGTTGCTTCCGACGCGATTCGAAAGAGATGAAAAGTTGCAACTTCCTAGTGAAGAAAACACACCCAATTCCAAGTAGAAAGAGAAAAAAAAAAGATGAAAATTGTTACAAAAGTTCTAAGTGAAGATAAACCGAAGAAAAATAAATATATATATTAAAAAAAAAGTTTGCTCGTGGGTAAATACTAATTGAAGTTGTAGAAATGGTGAAGATAAGACGTCTCCATGAAAAAATAAGAAAACAAAAAAAAATGGAAGAAGAAAATGTCACTTTCTAATTAGCGATCAAAAGGTTTGAGGATAAGAGCAATAATCAGATTGCTTCCTCAAATAAAATAAAATAACAAAGTAGAAGAATTTGAGGGTAAGAGCAATAGTTTATTGTTTCCTTAAATTGAGAAAATGAAGAAGAAATTGAGGGTAGGAGAAATACAATTGGTTCCTCAAATATTAAAAAAAGAAGATGGCAACAGAACCATGCTTGTCACGAGATTTTGACTTATACTCGTGATATAAGAAAGAAAAAGATATGCTAGCAGACACTAAGCTAGTAAGAACAAGAAACAAAGACAACAAGACTCTAATGAAGGTGTGGAGACGATGTGTGTGACAGCAATTCGGACATGAAAAACTATTGCGAGCAAGAAGAGCAAAGAACAAAGAAGAGATTGAGTGAATATTAAAAATCAAGGCCATTACAAATTTCGGGGGAGTGTTGGAATATCATAATTTGTAATGTCCAAATAAAGTCCAAAGACTTCTTTAGTGTGAACAAAGCGAGTAGAACAATCTAGTGAGTCGGTAAGAGATTAGAAAATGAAAATCTAGACAGTCAACACAGTTGTGTAAGAATGTGAAGTTAGTCAAGTAAGTATGTACTTAGAAAACTCTAGATAAAACTAGAGTGTGTAGTAGTCGGTACGTCATTGAAGCCTATTAATAGGACGAAGTATATTCCTTGTAAAACTTGAGGAACAACATTAATAAATAACAGAGTTTGAGAGTTGGTCTTGTTCCAGCAGGAGATCTATATGAGCAACTAATCACTATGCTCATACATCTCCAGAAATAACATCAAAAGTGTCATCAAACATATAAAAATTTAACATGGTATCGGAGCTTGTTCTCGGTCGATATGGGCGTGAAGTTGCTTCCGACGCGATTCGAAAGAGATGAGAAGTTGTAACCCCCTAGTGAAAAAAACACACCCAATTCCAAGTAGAAAGAGAAAAGAAAAAAAAATGATAAAAACTATTACAAAAGTTCGAAGTGAAGAGAAACCGAAGAAAAATAAATATATATTATTAAAAAAAAGTTTGCTCGTGGGTAAATTCTAATTGAAGTTGCAGAAATGGTGAAGATAAGACGTCTCCATGAAAAAATAAGAAAACAAAAAAAAAAAAAAAGGAAGAAGAAAAGGTCACTTTCTAATTAGCGATCAAAAGGTTTGAGGATAAGAGCAATAATCAGATTGCTTTCTCAAATTAAATAAAAAAAACAAAGTAGAAGAATTTGAGGGTAAGAGCAATAGTCTATTGTTTCCTCAAATTGAGAAAATAAAGAAGAAATTGAGGGTATGAGCAATACAATTGCTTCCTCAAATATTAAAAAAAGAAGATGGCAACAGAACCATGCTTGTCACGAGATTTTAACCTCTACTCGTGATATAAGAAGGAAAAAGAGATGCTAGCAGACACTAAGCTAGTATGAAGAAGAAACAAAGACAACAAGACTCTAATGAAGGTGTGGAGACGATGTGTGTGACAGCAATTCGGACATGAAAAAACTATTGCGAGAAAGAAGAGAAAAGAACAAAGAAGAGATTGAGTGAATATCAAAAATCAAGGACATTACAAATTACGGGGGAGTGTTGGAATATCATAATTTGTAAGGTCCAAATAAAGTCCAAAGAGTTCTTTAGTGTGAACAAAGCTAGTAGAACAATCTAGTGAATCGGTAAGAGATTAGAAAATAAAAATCTAGATAGTCAACAAAGTTGTGTAAGAATGTGAAGTTAGTCAAGTAAGTCTTTACACAGAAAACTCTAGATAAAACTAGAGTGTGTAGTAGTCGGTACGTCATTGAAGCCTATT
The DNA here is from genome assembly GCA_023529315.1 of Papaver bracteatum. Classification (NCBI taxonomy): domain Eukaryota; kingdom Viridiplantae; phylum Streptophyta; class Magnoliopsida; order Ranunculales; family Papaveraceae; genus Papaver; species Papaver bracteatum. The sequence goes on along the minus strand of JAJJWX010003745.1, from coordinate 393,222 downwards.
AATCGGCAAAAGTATATTCCTTGTAAAACTTGAGCAACAACATTAATATATCAGAGAGTTTGAGAGTTAGTCTTGTTTCAGCAGGAGCTCTATATGAGCAACTAATCACTATGCTCATACATCTACAGAAATAACATCAAAATTGTCATCAAACATAAAATAAATTAACATGGTATCGGAGCTTGTTCTCGGTCCATATGGGAGTGAAGTTGCTTCCGACGCGATTCGAAAGAGATGAGAAGTTGCAACCCCTTAGTGAAGAAAACACACACAATTCCAAGTAGAAAGAGAAAAGAAAAAAAAAAGATGAAAACTGTTACAAAAGTTCTAAGTGAAGATAAACTGAAGAAAAATAAATATATATATTAAAAAAAAGTTTGCTCGTGGGTAAATACTAATTGAAGTTGCAGAAATGGTGAAGATAAGACGTCTCCATGAAAAAATAAGAAAACAAAAAAAAAAAAAAAAAGGAAGAAGAAGAAAATGTCACTTTCTAATTAGCGATCAAAAGGTTTGAGAATAAGAGCAATGATCAGATTGCTTCCTCAAATAAAATAAAAAAACAAAGTAGAAGAATTTGAGGGTAAGATCAATAGTTAATTGTTTCCTCAAATTGAGAAAATGAAGAAGAAATTGAGGGTAGGAGCAATACAATTGCTTCCTCAAATATTAAAAAAAAGAAGATGGCAATAGAGCCATGCTTGTCACGAGATTTTAACCTCTTCTCGTGATATAAGAAGGAAAAAGAGATGCTAGAAGACATTAAGCAAGTAAGAACAAGAAACAAAGACAACAAGAGACTAATGAAGGTGTGGAGACGATGTGTGTCACAGCAATTTGGACATGAAAAACTATTGCGAGCAAGAAGAGCAAAGAACAAATAAGAGATTGAGTGAAGATCAAAAATCAAGGCCATTACAAATTACAGGGGAGTGTTGGAATATCATAATTTGTAATGTCCAAATAAAGTCCAAAGAGTTCTTTAGTGTGAACAAAGCTAGTTGAACAATCTAGTGAGTCGGTAAGAGATTAGAAAATAAAAATCTAAATAGTCAACAAAGTTGTGTAAGAATGTGCAGTTAGTCAAGTAAATCTTTACACAGAAAATTCTAGATAAAAGTAGAGTGTGTAGTAGTCGGTACGTCATTGAAGCCTATTAATCGGCAGAAGTATATTCCTTGTAAAACTTGAGCAACAACATTAATAGATCAGAGAGTTTGAGAGTTAGTCTTGTTTCAGCAGGAGCTCTATATGAGCAACTAATCACTATGCTCATACATCTACAAAAATAACATCAAAATTGTCATCAAACATAAAATAAATTAACATGGTATCAGAGCTTGTTCTCGGTCCATATGGGCGTGAAGTTGCTTCCGACGCGATTAGAAAGAGATGAGAAGTTGCAACCCCTTAGTGAAGAAAACACACCCAATTCCAAGTAGAAAGAGAAAAGAAAAAAAAAAGATGAAAACTGTTACAAAAGTTCTAAGTGAAGATAAACTGAAGAAAAATAAATATATATATTAAAAAAAAGGTTGCTCGTGGGTAAATACTAATTGAAGTTCCAGAAATGGTGAAGATAAGTCGTCTCCATGAAAAAATAAGAAAACAAAAAAAAAAAAAAAAAAAAAAAAGGAAGAAGAAAATGTCACTTTCTAAAAAGCGATCAAAAGGTTTGAGGATAAGAGCAATAATCAGATTGCTTCCTCAAATAAAATAAAAAAAACAAAGTAGACGAATTTGAGGGTAAGAGCAATAGTTTAATGTTTCCTCAAATTGAGAAAATAAAGAAGAAATTGAGGGTATGAGCAATACAATTGCTTCCTCAAATATTAAAAAAAGAAGATAGCAAAGAACCATGCTTGTCACGAGATTTTAACCTCTACTCGTGATATAAGAAGGAAAAAGGGATGCTAGCAGACACTAAGCTAGTAAGAACAAGAAATAAAGACAACAAGAGACTAATGAAGGTGTGGAGACGATGTGTGTCACATCAATTCGGACATGAAAAAACTATTGCGAGCAAGAAGAGAAAATAAGAGATTGAGTGAAGATCAAAAATCAAGGCCATTACAAATTACGGGGGAGTGTTGGAATATCATAATTTGTAATGTCCAAATAAAGTCCAAAGAGTTCTTTAGTGTGAACAAAGCTAGTAGAACAATCTAGTGAGTCGGTAAGAGATTACAAAATAAAAATCTAGATAGTCAACAAAGTTGTGTAAGAATGTGAAGTTTGTCAAGTAAGTCTTTACACAGAAAACTCTAGATAAAAGTAGAGTGTGTAGTAGTCGGTACGTCATTGAAGCCTATTAATCGGTAGAAGTATATTCCTTGTAAAACTTGAGCAACAACATTAATAGATCAGAGAGTTAGTCTAGTTTCAGCAGGAGCTCTATATGAGCAACTAATCACTATGCTCATACATCTACAGAAATAACATCAAAATTGTCATCAAACATAAAATAAATTAACATGGTATCGGAGCTTGTTCTCGGTCCATATGGGCGTGAAGTTGCTTCCGACGCGATTCGAAAGAGATGAGAAGTTGCAACCCCTTAGTGAAGAAAACACACCCAATTCCAAGTAGAAAGAGAAAAGAAAAAAAAAGATGAAAACTGTTACAAAAGTTCTAAGTGAAGATAAACTGAAGAAAAATAAATATATATATTAAAAAAAAGGTTGCTCGTGGGTAAATACTAATTGAAGTTCCAGAAATGGTGAAGATAAGACGTCTCCATGAAAAAAAAAAAACAAAAAAAAAAAAAAAAAAAAAAAAAAAAAAGGAAGAAGAAATGTCACTTTCTAAAAAGCGATCAAATGGTTTGAGGATAAGAGCAATAATCAGATTGCTTCCTCAAATAAAATAAAAAAAACAAAGTAGAAGAATTTGAGGGTAAGAGCAATAGTTTAATGTTTCCTCAAATTGAGAAAATAAAGAAGAAATTGAGGGTATGAGCAATACAATTGCTTCCTCAAATAATAAAAAAAGAAGATAGCAACAGAACCATGCTTGTCACGAGATTTTAACCTCTACTCGTGATATAAGAAGGAAAAAGAGATGCTAGAAGACACTAAGCTAGTAAGAACAAGAAACAAAGACAACAAGAGACTAATGAAGGTGTGGAGACGATGTGTGTCACATCAATTCGGACATGAAAAAACTATTGCGAGCAAGAAGAGCAAAGAACAAATAAGAGATTGAGTGAAGATCAAAAATCAAGGCCATTACAAATTACGGGGGAGTGTTTGAATATCATAATTTGTAATGTCCAAATAAAGTCCAAAGAGTTCTTTAGTGTGAACAAAGCCAGTAGAACAATCTAGTGAGTCAGTAAGAGATTAGAAAATAAAAATCTAGATAGTCAACAAAGTTGTGTAAGAATGTGAAGTTAGTCAAGTAAGTCTTTACAAAGAAAACTCTAGATAAAACTAGAGTGTGTAGTAGTCGGTACGTCATCGGAGCCTATTAATCGGCAGAAGTATATTCCTTGTAAAACTTGGGCAATAACATTAATAGATCAGAGAGTTTGAGAGTTAGTCTTGTTTCAGCAGGAGCTCTATATGAGCAACTAATCACTATGCTCATACATCTACAGAAATAACATCAAAATTGTCATCAAACATAAAAAAAATTAACATGGTATTGGAGCTTGTTCTCGGTCCATATGGGCGTCAAGTTGCTTCCTACGCGATTCGAAAGAGATGAGAAGTTGCAACCCCTTAGTGAAGAAACACACCCAATTCCAAGTAGAAAGAGAAAAGAAAGAAAAAAAGATGAAAACTGTTACAAAAGTTCTAAGTGAAGATAAACTGAAGAAAAATAAATATATATATTAAAAAAAAGTTTGCTCGTGGGTAAATACTAATTGAAGTTGCATAAATGGTGAAGATAAGATGTCTCCATGAAAAAATAAGAAAACAAAAAAACAAAAAAAGGGAGAAGAAAATGTCACTTTCTAATTAGCGATCAAAAGGTTTGAGAATAAGAGCAATGATCAGATTGCTTCCTCAAATAAAATAAAAAAACAAAGTAGAAGAATTTGAGGGTAAGAGCAATAGTTAATTGTTTCCTCAAATTTAGAAAATGAAGAAAAAATTGAGGGTAGGAGCAATACAATTGCTTCCTCAAATATTAAAAAAATAAGATGGCAATAGAGCCATGCTTGTCACGAGATTTTAACCTCTACTCGTGATATAAGAAGGAAAAAGAGATGCTAGAAGACATTAAGCTAGTAAGAACAAGAAACAAAGACAACAAGAGACTAATGAAGGCGTGGAGACGATGTGTGTCACAGCAATTCGGACATGAAAAACTATTGCGAGCAAGAAGAGCAAAGAACAAATAAGAGATTGAGTGAAGATCAAAAATAAAGGCCATTACAAATTACGGGGGAGTGTTGGAATATAATAATTTGTAATGTCCAAATAAAGTCCAAAGAGTTCTTTAGTGTGAATAAAGCTTGTAGAACAATCTAGTGAGTCGGTAAGAGATTAGAAAATAAAAATCTAGACAGTCAACAAAGTTGTGTAAGAATGTGAAGTTAGTCAAGTAAGTCTGTACTCAGAAAACTCTAGATAAAACTAGAGTGTGTAGTAGTCGGTACGTCATTGAAGCCTATTAATAGGCAGAAGTATATCCCTTGTAAAACTTGAGCAACAACTTTAATAGATCAGAGAGTTTGAGAGTTAGTCTTGTTCCAGAAGGATCTCTATATGAGCAACTAATCATTATGCTCATACATCTACAGAAATAACATCAAAAGTGTCATCAAACATAAAAAAAATTAACATGGTATCGGAGCTTGTTCTCGGTCCATATGGGCGTGAAGTTGCTTCCGACGCGATTCGAAAGCGATGAAAAGTTGCAACCTCCTAGTGAAGAAAACACAACCAATTCCAAGTAGAAAGAGAAAAGAAGAAAAAAAAGATGAAAATTGTTACAAAAGTTCTAAGTGAAGAGAAACCGAAGATAAATAAATATATGTATTAAAAAAAGTTTGCTCGTGGGTAAATACTAATTGAAGTTGCAGAAATGGTGAAGATAAGACGTCTCCATGAAAAAAAAAAAAAAAAAAAAAGGAATAAGAAAATTTCACTTTCTAATTAGCGATCAAAAGGTTTGAGGATAAGAGCAATAATCAGATTGCTTCCTCAAATAAAATAAAAAAACAAAGTAGAAGAATTTGAGGGTAAGAGCAATAGTTTATTGTTTCCTCCAATTGAGAAAATGAAGAACAAATTAAGGGTATGAGTAATACAATTGATTCCTCAAATATTAAAAAAAGAAGATGGCAACAGAGCCATGCTTGTCAAGATATTTTAACCTCTACTCGTGATATAAGAAAGAAAAAGAGATGCGAGCAGATACTAAGCTAGTAAGAACAAGAACCAAAGACAACAGAAGACTAATGAAGGTGTGGAAACGATGTGTGTGATTGCAATTCGGACATGAATAAACTATTGTGGGCAATAAGAGCAAAGAACAAAGAAGAGATTTAGTGAATATCAAAAATCAAGGCCATTACAAATTACGGGGGAGTGTTGGAATATCATAATTTGTAATGTCCAAATAAAGTCCAAAGAATTCTTTAGTGTGAACAAAGCTAGTAGAACAATCTAGTGAGTCAGTAAGAGATTAGAAAATAAAAATCTTGACAGTCAACAAAGTTGTGTAAGAATGTGAAGTTAGTCAGTACGTAATTGAAGCCTATAAATAGGTAAAAGTATATCCCTTTTTAAACTTGAGCAAGAACATTAAATAATCAGATAGTTTGAGAGTTAGTCTTGTTCCAGCAGGAGCTCTATATGAGAAACTAATCACTATGCTCATACATCTCCATAAATAACATCAAAAGTATCATCAAACATCAAAAATTTAACATGGTACCGGAGCTTGTTCTTGGTCCATATGGGCGTGAAGTAGCTTTCGACGCGATTCAAAAAAAATGAGAAGTTGCAACCCACTAGTGAAGAAAACATACTCAATTCCAAGTAGAAAGAGAAACGAAAAGAAAAAAGATGAAAACTGCTACAAAAGTTCTAAGTGAAGAGTAACCGAAGAAAAATAAAAAAATAAAAAAAATAAAAAAATATATATATATTTATAAAAGGTTGCTCGTTGGTAAATACTAATTGAAGTTGCAGAAATGTTGAAGATAAGACGTTTCTATGAAAAAATAAGACTACAAAAAAAAAAAAAAAAAAAAAAAAAAAAAATGAAGAAAATGGCACTTTCAAATAAGCGATCAAAAAGTTTGAGGATAAGAGCAATAATCATTTTGAGTATAAGAGCTATGAAAGGGCCATGGACTGCTTATTGAATACAGGGTGGTTTCCGGTACATGAATAAGGTTCCCGTGGACCTGACATTCCTTGCACCTCTGTACGAAAATAGCTCCGTCGTCCTCCATGGTCGGCCATTAGTATTTCTTGTGTATTTGGAGAAATAACTTCCACTTACCTTGGTGTTCTCCTTCGTGCATCTTCTTCTGCATGATTGGGACCTCTACCTCATTTAAGCATCGCAGAAGACTCCCTCCAAAGCTTTTACAATATAAGATCCCTTCGTGGAATACGAACCTCTTGGACATTTGTTTTATCTTGGATGCCTCCTTCTCATTGGTGGTGAGTATCCCGTCGCGAAGGTAACTGATATATGGCTTCTTCCAGTCCCTGGTGTGACCATTGAAAATTTCTAATTGATGCGGCGGCGATTGACATTTGGAACAGGTTCTTTGAAGTAACCGAGCTAGCCAAGGCATTGTAAACGACGATATAGGGTTACCACCAATGTCTGTCCATAGACCTCACCATGGATGCGATTGAGATGTTGTTGTGCTTCCTCTTCTCCGGGGCATCTTGACAAAGAGCCATATGGATTTCGATTAGAGTACCACTCAAAACATGAAAAAATCACGCAAAGTTTTAAGACTGACCTTTCCTTGAAAGTGTGAACTGCTGAGCTCTTGGATAATCGGTGTTCTCCCGTCATCAACTTTATCTTTTTCAGGTTGTGAAAGCCACATTGAATCCACGGTCCTTCCTTTCACCGTTAGAGTTTCCTGAAGGCCTTCAAATCACAGTTTCGATGCTAATGTTGCTAGGCAGTCGGCATGTTGGTTGCTGCCGCGCTCGATATGGGCTACTGTTACGTCGGAAAAGTAGTTCAACAATTTTTGTGCTTCGGTTCTATATGGGTCTAAGGTTACCTCCCTCAATGCGTATACTCCGTTTACTTGGTTGACCAGTAGTTTAGAGTTCCCTGTTATTTCCAGAAATGTGGCTCCAGCTTGTTTAGCCAAGCACAACCCAATGATGAAGGCTTCATACTCTGCTGAATTGTTGGTGCATGGGAAGTCTAGCTTGAAGGAGTTTGAGAAAACTTCACCTGTTGGGGATACTAGAACCATGCTGGCTCCTCCCGTGCCATTGTTAGGGGTGGAGGAGCTGTCGAAAAACAATAGCCATGTGTCCTCTTGGATGAAAGATATTTTCGGAAAGTCCCCAGGGAGGTCTTCGCATAATGTTACAGCATTTTCTCTTGGAAATGCCGCCAACAAATCTGCAACTTCCTTCCCTTTGATGGCCCTCGTGGAAGCACATATTATGTCGAATTCTGACATCTAGAGGATCCGTTTGGCCGGCCTTCCTATCCGAGCAGGTTTTGAGAGGAGGAACTTCACAGGATCGGATTTGGATATCAGCACCACTTTATTGGACAACAAGTAGTGCCTGAATTTCTGTATGGAGTAGACCAAGGCTAGGCATGCCTTTTCTGCTTTGGGATACCTGAGTTCGACTTCTCTCAAAGTCCGGCTGAAATAGTATATGGGGTATTCAATCCCTTCGTCATCTTCTTGGGTGAGGAGATCTCCAACAACAGTGTCACTGAAAGCGGTGTAGAGGTGTAGCGGTGTTCCTTGCATATATGATCTTATGACGGCCGGGGAAGATAACGTTCATTAAATCTTCAGCAACGCTTCATGTTGTAATATGGTCCAGACAAAGCTTGCTTATTTTTTTAGTAAGGGGGTAAACGAACCAATAAGTTGAGCCAATCTGGGTATGAAGCGGCGGATGTAGTTTATGTTTCCTTTGAAACTCTGGAGTTCCTTCACATTCCGCGGTGGTGGCATTGTGAAGATGGCTTAAATTTTGGTTGGGTCAACTTTGATCCCCTCAGCGGTTACTTGGAAACCTAGGAACTTGCCCGAGGAGACACCGAAAGCACACTTTAACGGATTCATTTTTAGCTTGTATTCGCGGCATCTTTCGAACACCTGTTGTAGAATCCCTGTGTGGGCTTCCCGAGTTTTTGACTTGACCACAATGTCATCTACATAATCCTCAACTTTATTGTGCATCATGTCGTCAAAAATAGTGGTCATGGCGCGTTGGTATGTGGCGCCAGTGTTCTTCAAACCGAAGGGCATCACAGTATAGTAAAAGTTTCCGAGAGGAGTTCGAAAAGCCATCTTGCTTGCATCATGCTCGTACATCTTTATTTGGTTGTAGCCGCTGTACCCATACATGAAAGAAAACATGCCATGTCCACTGGTGGAATCTACCAACATGTCGATGTTGGGGAGCGGAAAATCATCTTCAGGGCAACATTTATTTAGATCCCTAAAATTGACACAACACTTGATTTGACCATTCTTCTTTTTTACCGGAACTATTTTTGCCAACCAGGTGGGGTGATGGATTGGTTTGATGAAACCAGTCACCAATAACTTTTGAACCTCCGCCTTAATCTGTTCTTCAATATCATGCCGTAATTGTCTTGGGGTCTGCTTGACCGGCTTGGATCCGAATATCATATGTAAGTGGTAAGTAACCAGCTTCTCGTCTAGGCCAGGAATTTCCTCGTACGTCCATGCGAACACGTCTTGATATTCCTTGAGGATGTCTACCAACTTTATGCGCTCGTCTGTATGTAGAGTCGAGCTTATGGAGATGGTTCGTGGAGATTCCTCATTCCCGATATTAACAATTTCAAGCTCGTACGTGGTTGAATTGGTGCCGTCTTGTAGCTATTGTGGTGCGTCATGTATCTCCTCATGTGGCTCGTCACCAGGCTGGCATTCTATTGGGCGGAGAGACTGTGTGGTAGTCTCCCCTATTAATTGCTAGCATCGGCGTTGATATACGATTTTCCCTATTTCGTCGTGACCCTTAATGAAATCCCGTCCTCGCTTGGTTGGAACCAGACCCTGGTCTTGTGGATGGAAGAGAGTGCGCCTCTCTTCTGAAGGTATGATGTACGGTCGAGTTTCTCCGCGGGGTTGTGTAGGACTATCGCTTTCTGGTCGTCCATTTCGGTAGTGGGGTGTGGTGATCCTTGTTGGTTGTGACTTTCGGCCCCTGTCTTGGTTCAAAAATTTCCATGCCACAGATTGGCGCATAAGGAGATGATGACGCTGCTATGTGAATGACTTCTCCGTTTAGCGTGGTTTTCAAGCACTGGTGGTACGTCGAAGGAATGATCATGTTGTCATGGAGACATGGTCTACGCATTATCATGTGGTAGTCCGGATCCTTTTCAATTACCTCGAATCTTACTTTTGACTGGACATGTCCTATCGATAGATTAAAATTCACGTACCCATATGTATTGGTTTGGTTACCTTCGAAATCGGTCATGGTAGTAGGTTGTCGTGTAACCTCACTTGGTCGTACTTTGGCCGTCCTGAGCGTCCTAAGGGTGACATCATTGGAGGATGCTCCTATTTTGACGAGGGTCATTTTGAATTCCACGTTTTTGATTCGAGCTGTGACATGTAGGGCGCGGTTATGGCCTTCCTCTGCAATCATGTCATCATCGGTGAACGTGATATTATTAATGGATGAATCTTATATTTTTGATGTTTTCGAGTGTGGAGGAACCAAGGGCGCGCTTAACATTATCCGATTGATTGCGGTGAACGTCTCCATCTGTTGATCCCTTGAAAGATGTAATAGTTCACATATGTTTTCCACCAGCGAGGCCTCTACTTATCTTACGGGTCTCTGATTGGTAGTGAAGTTGTTGGCCTGAGAGTGATCATTCGGGACATTAATCCCCAGCTATGAAGTTTCATAGGTAGGCGAACCGCTCAACTCTGTCGTCAGGTCGATGAGGAAATCCAGTATGGCGTTGATTGCATCTCTCATCAGCCCTATGTTTTTTGTGTGAATCCCCTGGACCCGGACTAGGTCAATCAGCCTTGGAACTCCTTCGTTGGCTGTGTTGTTAGGCGTTAAAACGTTGTCGTTTTCCTGAGTGAAACCCGAGGACATAGATTCAGTCCAAAGATAAACCATCCTTCCTTGTTAGAGAAACTTATTCAAAGACTGATAGTGGGACCGATATACCGATCTCCCACTGTGGTCGCCAATTATTTGTGGGTGAAAATGGTTTCTGTTGATTTCGGTAATCGCGGGTGTGCAGGTAAGAAACAATTTAAACCCTAAATAATATACTGCAAGGGAGTACTTTATATTCGAGAGATCAATCTGTACAAGTCTGGCCTAAACCAAGAAATGGCCGTTCCAGACTTGCTTTGGTCGCAAAGAGAAGGAGAATGGGTTGGTTTTGGGGAGGGAAGCAAGGAAAGTGGTGAGACCAGAATAGTTGATTCTGGAATAGTAGTTGGGTTACTACGACTTGTTATCAGAAAAGTGAGAGATCTAACAAGATGAGATAGCAAGAAAGTATTTCTGAGTGTTGTATCTCCCGTATGAACTTGTTGTTCAATGGAAATGGGTAAGACCTATTTATACAAGTCGGAGCAAAAAAAGTACCCTAGTCTCATTAAGGAGTGGGGAAGTATATGGGAGGAGGTGGTAACTGTATGCATGGAATTTATGTTCCGTAAAGTGGTTAACGAATGAAACTGGTTTTCATGAAACTGCTAATGTTATGGAATTGATGTCCCATAAAGTTGTTAACGCATGTGCTTTATGTCCCATGAATGTTTCACACATAAATTCCCGTATTCACTAACCACCTCACCCTTATGACACTTCCTCATGACGGGTGTAGTGTACGCCGCACGCTGTAAACCGCCAAACCAATACCCAAAAAGGATCCCCCAGTTTGTGTTGATGTCTTGAATGTTTTTGGAAAGCATGTTGCACGTCGTTGTGGCTTGGAAATTCAAGCTCGGGAAACTTGTTAGCCAGGTGACCTTCGAAGGTCGAGATTTTGCATCTTGATATGAGGGGCAACCGTTGATCATTGCGTGCCTTCGTTTTGGTAGCTGCGTAGTGAGGGCCAACGTGGTGGCACAGCTAGGTTGGCATGCCGTTGGCATGGCAAGGTTTGGCGTGGGAAAACTTAGGTTTTCGGGCCAAAGGTTACCATGTGACATCTGGTAACCTTGGATGGCTAGGATTTGCTCCTGGGATTGAAGGACAACCGTTGATTATTGCATTCCTTCGTTTTGGTGGCGGCGTAGGGAAGTCCAACAGGGCGGCGCGGCTAGGGTGTGGTTAGGCTTGGCAGGTGGGGCCAAGGGTTCGCCTTGGGCGTGGCTAGCTTTGGCTAGGTGCGATTTTGGCTTGGCATGTGGGGCCAAGGGTTTTCCATGGGCGTATGGCGTGGCTAGGGCCAAGGAAGAGTGCGTTTGGCATGACACGGCTAGCTTGGGCTAGGTTCGGTTTTGGATTGGCATGTGGGGCCAAGGGTTTGCCATAGGCGCATGGCATGGCTAGCTTGGGCTAGCTGCGGTTTTGGCTTGGCATGTGGTGCCAAAGGTTTCCCATAGGCGCATGGCGTGACTAGCTTGGGCTAGGTGCGATTTTTGCTTGGCATGTGGGGCCAAGGGTTTTCCATAGGCGCATGGCGTGACTTGCTTGGGCTAGGTGCGATTTTGGCTTGGCATGTGGGGCCAAGGGTTTTCCATAGGCGCATGGCGTGGCTAGCTTGGGCTAGGTGCATTTTTAGCTTGGCGTGTGGGGCCAAGGGATTTCCATAGGCGCATGGCATGGCTAGCTTGGGCTAGGTGCGTCACCAAGCTACGGTTTTGGGGCAAAGGTCGTTTGGTAAGACGGCCCGGATTTGTTCCTGGGATTGAAGGTCAACCGTTGATTATTGTACGCCTTCGTTTTGATATCCGCGTAGTGAAGGCCAGTATGGTGGCGCGACATGGGGCCATTGCAGGGTGCGTTTTGCATGGCGCAGAACGTGTGGCTGGCATGATTTTCCATTAAAACGGAGGTACGGCTAGCCTGGCTGGAATGCTTTGGGGAGGTTAATGTGTCTAGCATGATTTTCCATTGACACAGAGGTGCGGCTAGCATGGTTGGCATGCTTCGGCGCATTCGGTGTGGCTGGTATGATTTTCCATTGGCACAGAGGTGCGGTTAGCATGGTTGGCATGCTTTGACGCGGTCGGTGTGGCTGGCATGATTTGCCATTGGCACAGAGGTGCGGCTAGCATGGTTGGCATGCTTTGGCGTGGTCGGTGTGGCTGGCATGATTTGCTATTGGGACAGAGGTGCGGCTAGCATGGTTGGCATGCTTTGGCGCGGTCGGTGTGGCTGGCATGATTTGCCTTTGGCACAGAGGTGAGGCTAGCATGGTCGGCATGCTTTGGCGCGGTCGGTGTGTCTGGCATGATTTTCCATTGGCACAGAGGTGTGGCTAACATGGTTTGCATGCCTTGGCACGGTCGGCATGGCTAGAATGATTTTCTATTAGCACAGAGGTGTGGCTAGCATGGTCGACATGCCTTGGCGCGGTCGGTGTGGCTGACATGATTTTCTTTTTGCACAGAGGTGTGGCTAGCATGGTTGGCATGCTTAGGCGCTGTCAGTGTGGTTGGCATGATTTTCCATTGGCACAAAGGTGCGGCTAGCATGGTTGGCAAGCCTTAGCGCGGTCATTGTGGCTGGCATGATTTTCCATTGGCAGAGAGGTGCGGCTAGCATGGTTGGCATGCCTTGGCGCGGTCGGTGTGGCTGGCATGATTTTCCATTGGCACATAGGTGCGGCTAGCATGGTTAGCATGCTTTGGTGCGGTTAGTGTGGCTGGCATGATTAGCCATTGGCACACATGGGAATTAGGGTTTGGCTTGTCGTAACCCTAATTTGAAAAAGATACCCATGTAATTATTTAGGGACACATTAAAGGTTTCAGTAAATGTGCCTAGTAAATGCCTGTTACTTTAAATGTTGTGACATCACTGTCTGCTAGGGTTTAGTGTTTTACAATTTTAACCCTAAGCTAAAAACCACCATCAACAGAGACATAGTGGGACCACACCACAATAATTCATGTTGTTCCCTTAGAAAATACTTTTTATTATCTCCCCCTAACGACAGGAAGACTCTCTCATTAAAGTGATAACCCACAAATCTAGCGGTATAAGAGATCTCCTGCAAAAAGGTTTAAAATGCGGATAATTGTTAGGAACTCATTTCCAACATAACTACATAACAGTTTTAAAGACCCATCATAGTAGATGTGGAATCGTAATGGCACATATATATAGTGCAACAAAAAATGCTTAAGAACACGAATGTCAGGCTTAAATCCAGTTACCAACTGGTACACAGAAAAGGTTCCCTAATATTGGGTTCTAAAACGAATTAAGTAAAGATGCGTGTAATAATATTGCATATCCCAAAGTAATAAAAGGTTTGTTGGTTCGCATAACCTATTCCTTAGACACCATTTGTAACATTTGATAGTAGCCTCTGCGAGACTATTGGGTATAAGATGCTCTACATTGACCCTATTAAACATGCAATATTCATCAAGTCATTTTGATCTAGCATTAACAAGGGTGGTGAGCCATTGCACTTTTCATTGTATAATATGTGCTAGGATTTTTACAAAAATGAAATGCATCGTTTGTCGTGAGAAATAACTGATTCAATGCGTCGAATCATCCACTAGAGCCATAAATCACTTGAATGGTCCACATTCTGTATGGATATATGTTCACTAACAACACTTTATTTCTTTGAAGAATGAGTTATTTACCATTTGCATCTAAGTAAAACAGGGTGGTCTCAATCATGTTTTGCTAAAGAAAGACTTTGTTATTGTATATATAACATCCTCTTTTAGTTTAAAAAAATACAATAAATATTAAAGATAAATATATATAGAACGCGCAATTGGGGGATATGGGAATTAATTGGGGGATATGAATTACTTCCCCCAACCCATGGTGTGTGCCAAGGGGTGATTTTTTGGTTATGAAAATACTAAAATACCCTTCCCTCAAAATAAAAATAAAAAACTTAAATTCAAAAAACAAAATCATATCCCCCGTTTCCATTTTCATCTCCACTTCTTATTAATCTCTTTTAGGGTTAGAGCTTTGAAACCCAAATATACCCCATTCCTTTTCAAATTCTAAACTCACCCCACTCCCTATCAAATTCTCTTCTCCTTCTCTGCCGGCTCCTCACTTTGGAAACGATTTTTTTTTTGCTTAATTCGGAAGTGATGAAGATCATGCTGAAAGTGATGAAGACCATGCCGGAATTGATGAAGACCATGCCGGAAAACGGTGCCGGCATAGAAATTTCGGTTGAATACTATGCCGATAGTCAAGTGCCGGCATGCTCGATAATTGAATAACTGTGCTGGCAGTGGACTGATTAAAACCAGAAAAAATTCAAAACAGATTTTTGTTTTTTACATCGCCGGAAGTGATGAAGACCATGCCGGAATTGATGAAGACCATATGCCGGAAAATGGTGACGGCATGCTCGAGAACTTCCTATGAATGCCGGTAGTCTAGTGAAAAAAAAACTTTCTGGATACTTTTCATCATGTGCCGGCATAGAAATTTCGGTTGAATACTATGCCGGCATAGGTACCGACATGCTCGAGAATCAACTGACTGTGCCGGCAGTGGACTGATTAAAACAAAAAAAAATAGGTTTTGAAGATCAAAAACAGAAACTTTTGGTTGACTACGCCTCCCCCCCTATTTTATGAAAGTTTCCAACAAATGCCGACATGATTTTTTCGGTTGAATATCATGCCAGTACCGAGCTATTTCAACTGCAAAAATGGTGGATTCAAATAAAAAAAAATCAAACTTTCAACCTCTTAGCAACAATTCCCTCTTCACAATCATCCTCCACTTTCACCAAAAAAAGTTCTCTCTCAAAAATTTTGTCCATCTTTTTACTCTCATCTCATTCACCCAAATACAAATACACACTAATCATTAACAAATACTTAAGATTTGTACTAATTATTATTAACCACTAAACCTAATTAGTGAGGGATAGATTAGGAATTAAAAAAATATTTGGATAGGGGGTAACCACGAATTGCTATTAGGACACCGTTTTTTTCCTGTAGTTGTATCCCCCAATTGCGCGTTCTATATATATCACTTTCTTCTTTTTTAAAGTTTTTAATAGACGAAATTTAGAAGATATTTCCAATTTTTACATAACCTATAAAAACTAGTTGGGTAATAACCCCTTTTTGTATAACTATCCTTAATCTATGAAAGAAGTAGTTACATTTCTTAGCATTGACATCAACTCTAGATAAGTTATTAGAACATAATAATTAAGTTAAAAACATATTTGAAAGAGATGTTTAATATATATATATATTTCTAATCATATTATGGAGTAATTTATCATATGATTTTTATAGATTGTATATTTATATGGAATAAAATAAAAGAGAATCAAAAATGTTTTTAAGCTTTTTCGAAGTCTTCCAAAATTTTACATATTTTGTAAGACTTTAATCATATGATAAATGTATATAAATTAAACATCTCTTTTGTGATGATAGATTTGTGAAATCCAACGGCTATTTTTAATTGGGAATTCTAAAGTTAACGATAAAAATGACAACTTTGTTTAATATCCAAAACAAAGTTTGGAACATATTAAGGGACTCCAATGCGTGGTACCTGTAATTAGAGTCGAATACATAGAACCATTCAACACAACTATCAATTTTGAAGCCTTGAAAAACTTCCTGGCCATCCCTTTGTAGTTACCGGTGTCATACGCGTCGTTCAACACCTTTCGCATTTGTATTCCTTACGGAGTATTTCTTCTTCCCCCTTACGGTGTATCTCTGGCTCGCTTCAAGGGGTTTCTTATTCCATTTCTTCTTCCTTTCTACTGTGATCCAACCCTCCTCAGTTCCACAACTGTCCTCACTTGCTTCAACGGTGTTGTTGGAGTCTTTAACAGCTTTCCCATCTTTCATTTCCTCAACTGATGTTTTCCCTTTAGCTGAAACCGCTGCAGTTGCAATAGAGCTGCCAGCACTAGTTGCTTTATTCTTATCGCTTACACTAGAGTTGACTACATCATCACCACCCTGACCTTTTTCTGCCATTGATTTTACTCCCTTTGCACTAGTCATAACCCCTTCTTCCCTAGTAGATAAAACAATTTCAGTCCCTGCATTTGAAGTTATGTTGGAGTTACTTCTATTTGCTGTCACCACATTTGCATTTACATCCTTTGAGTTATTTCCAGTTGAAGCCTTGGAAACTGCAATCCTGATGTAGAACATTCTATGTTTAGGCCTTCTTTATTTTTGGAAATATTTTATTATTAGGATTACTTATTTTTAGAATCTATTAAATTCTAGAACATTATTTATTTTAGGGATTTTTTATTTTTCAAGTTTGATTATTTTAGGAATGTTAGTTTTATTGTCTTCTCTATAAATAGGGGACAAGTCCTTTGTATTAAAACAATATTATTATCAATCAATATTGAGATTTCTCAACTAATCTTCTACTTTTACTATCAAAAATCTTTATCCACGCTTCCGTTCTGCATTAAGTGGTATTGGGGAATTAATATTGGGGAAAGTGGGGTTGAATGGTCTTTAGTAGTGGAAATAAAGGGGACAGAAAAGACGGAGTGAGGTGATGAAGTGCTAGTATTGGGGAATTAATATGGGTGAAAGTTCGTGGATTAGATGATGGGTAGGCTTTTAGCGGGTTTAGGAAGGTGAAGTTCGTGGACAAAAGAATAAGAAAAAGAGACAGGTGTTGGCAAAGTGTTGATAGGAAGAAAAGTGGAAGAACAGAAGACGTGATATGAGTGGAGGAGGACGAGACGTGTTGGATGTATAGATAGGCGGTAGTGGTGAGAAATTAAGGGTTTAGTAGAAATAACATCAAAATTGTCATCAAACATAAAAAAAAATTAACATGGTATCGGAGCTTGTTCTCGGTCCATATGGGCGTGAAGTTGCTTCCGACGCGATTCGAAAGAGATGAGAAGTTGCAACCCCTTAGTGAAGAAAACACACCCAATTCCAAGTAGAAAGAGAAAAGAAAAAAAAAAGATGAAAACTGTTACAAAAGTTCTAAGTGAAGATAAACCGAAGAAAAATAAATATATATATTAAAAAAAAGCTTGCTCGTGGGTAAATACTAATTGAAGTTCCAGAAATGGTGAAGATAAGACGTCTCCATGAAAAAATACGAAAAAAAAAGGAAGAAGAAAATGCCACTTTCTAATTAGCGATCAAAAGGTTTGAGCATAAGAGCAATAATCAGATTGCTTCCTTAAATAAAATAAAAAAAACAAAGTAGAAGAATTTGAGGGTAAGAGCAATAGTCTAATGTTTCCTCAAATTGAAAAAATAAAGAAGAAATTGAGGGTATGAGCAATACAATTGCTTCCTCAAATATTAAAAAAAGAAGATGCAACAAAACCATGCTTGTCACGAGATTTTAACCTCTACTCGTGATATAAGAAGGAAAAAGAGATGCTAGCAGACACTAAGCTAGTAAGAACAAGAAACAAACACAACAAGAGACTAATGAAGGTATGGAGACGATGTGTGTCACAGCAATGCAGACATGAAAAAACTATTGCGAGCAAGCAGAGCAAAGAACAAATAAGAGATTGAGTGAAGATCAAAAATCAAGGCCATTACAAATCACGAGGGAGTGTTGGAATATCATAATTTGTAATGTCCAAATAAAGTCCAAAGAATTCTTTAGTGTGAACAAAGCTAGTAGAACAATCTAGTGAGTCGGTAAGAGATTAGAAAATAAAAATCTAGATAGTCAACAAAGTTGTGTAAGAATGTGAAGTTAGTCAAGTAAGTCTTTACACAGAAAACTCTAGATAAAACTAGAGTGTGTAGTAGTCGGTACGTCATTGAAGCCTATTAATCGGCAGAAGTATATTCCTTGTAAAACTTGAGCAACAACATTAATAGATCAGAGAGTTTGAGAGTTAGTCTTGTTTCAGCAGGAGCTTTATATGAGCAACTAATCACTATTCTCATACATCTACAGAAATAACATCAAAATTGTCATCAAACATAAAAAAAATTAACATGTTATCGGAGCTTGTTCTCGGTCCATATGGGCGTGAAGTTGCTTCCGACGCGATTCGAAAGAGATGATAAGTTGCAACCCCTTAGTGAAGAAAACACACCCAATTCCAAGTAGAAAGAGAAAAGAAAGAAAAAAAGATGAAAACTGTTACAAAAGTTCTAAGTGAATTTAAACAGAAGAAAAATAAATATATATATTAAAAAAAAGTTTGCTCGTGGGTAAATACTAATTGAAGTTGCAGAAATGGTGAAGATAAGACGTCTCCATGAAAAAATAAGAAAACAAAAAAAAAAAATAGAAGAAGAAAATGTCACTTTCTAATTAGCGATCAAAAGGTTTGAGGATAAGAGCAATAATCAGATTGCTTCCTCAAATAAAATAAAAAACAATGTAGAAGAATTTGAGGGTAAGAGCAATAGTTTATTGTTTCCTTAAATTGAGAAAATGAAGAAGAAATTGAGGGTAGGAGCAATATAATTGGTTCCTCAAATATTAAAAAAAATAAGATGGCAACAGAACCATGCTTGTCACGAGATTCTAACCTCTACTCGTGATATAAGAAGGAAAAAGAGATGCTAGCAGACAGTAAGCTAGTAAGAACAAGAAACAAATACAACAAGACTCTAATGAAGGTGTGGAGACGATGTGTGTGACAACAATTCGGACATGAAAAAACTATTGTGAGCAAGAAGAGCAAAGAACAAAGAAGAGATTGAGTGAATATCAAAAATCAAGGCCATTACAAATTTCGGGGGAGTGTTGGAATATCATAATTTGTAATGTCCAAATAAAGTTCAAAGACTTCTTTAGTGTGAACAAAGCGAGTAGAACAATCTAGTGAGTCGGTAAGAGATTAGAAAATGAAAATCTAGATAGTCAACACAGTTGTGTAAGAATGTGAAGTTAGTCAAGTAAGTATGTACTTAGAAAACTCTTGATAACACTAGAGTATGCAGTAGTCGGTACGTCATTGAAGCCTATTAATAGGATGAAGTATATTCCTTGTAAAACTTGAGCAACAACATTAATAAATAAGAGAGTTTGAGAGTTGGTCTTGTTCCAGCAAGAGATCTATATGAGCAACTAATCACTATGCTCATACATCTCCAGAATTAACATCAAAAGTGTCATCAAACATAAAAAAAAATTAACATGGTATCAGAGCTTGTTCTCGGTCGATATGGGCGTGAAGTTGCTTCCGACGCGATTCGAAAGAGATGAGAAGTTGCAACCCCTTAGTGAAGAAAACACACCCAATTCCAAGTAGAAAGAGAAAAAAAAAAAAGATGAAAACTGTTACAAAAGTTCTAAATGAAGATAAACCGAAGAAAAATAAATATATATATTAAAAAAAAGTTTGCTCGTGGGTAAATACTAATTGAAGTTGCAGAAATGGTGAAGATAAGACGTCTCCATGAAAAAAACAAAAAAAAAAAATGGAAGAAGAAGAAGAAAATTTCACTTTCTAATTAGCGATCAAAAGGTTTGAGGATAAGAGCAATAATCAGATTGATTCCTCAAATAAAAAAAAAACAAAGTAGAAGAATTTGAGGGTAAGAGCAATAGTTTATTGTATCCTGCAATTGAGAAAATGATGAAGAAATTGAGGGTATGAGCAATACAATTGATTCCTCAAATATTAAAAAAAGAAGATGGCAACAGAGCCATGCTTGTCAAGAGATTTTAACCTCTACTCATGATATAAGAAAGAAAAAGAGATGCGAGCAGATACTAATCTAGTAAGAACAAGAACCAAAGACAACAGCAGACTAATGAAGGTGTGGAGACGATGTGTGTGATAGCAATTCGGACATGAATAAACTATTATGGGCAAGAAGAGCAAAGAACAAAGAAGAGATTTAGTGAATATCAAAAATCAAGGACATTACAAATTACGGGGGAGTGTTGGAATATCATAATTTGTAATGTCCAAATAAAGTCCAAAGAGTTCTTTAGTGTGAACAAAGCTAGTAGAACAATCTAGTGAGTCAGTAAGAGATTAGAAAATAAAAATCTAGACAGTCAACAAAGTTGTGTAAGAATGTGAAGTTAGTCAAGTAAGTCTGTACTCAGAAAACTCTAGATAAAACTAGAGTCTGTAGTAGTCAGTACGTAATTGAAGCCTATAAATAGGTAAAAGTATATCCCTAGTAAAACTTGAGAAAGAACATTAATAAATCAGATAGTTTGAGAGTTAGTCTTGTTCCAGCAGGATCTCTATATGAGAAACTAATCACTATGCTCATACATCTCCAGAAATAACATCAAAAGTATCATCAAACATCAAAAATTTAACATGGTACCGGAGCTTGTTCTTGGTCCATATGGGCGTGAAGTAGCTTTCGACGCGATTCAAATAAAATGAGAAGTTGCAACCCTCTAGTGAAGAAAACATACTCAATTCCAAGTATAAAGAGAAACGAAAAGAAAAAAGATGAAAACTGCTACAAAAGTTCTAAGTGAAGAGTAACCAAAGAAAAATAAATAAAAAATAAATAAATATATATATATATATATATATATAAAAGGTTGCTTGTGGGTAAATACTAATTGAAGTTAAAGAAATGGTGAAGATAAGACGTTTCCATGAAAAAATAAGAAAACAAAAAAAAATAATAAAGGAAGAAGAAAATGTCACTTTCTAATTAGCGATCAAAAGGTTTGAGGATAAGAGCAATAATCAGATTATTCCTCAAATAAAAAAAAACAAAGTAGAAGAATTTGAGGGTAAGAGCAATAGTTTATTGTATCCTCCAATTGAGAAAATGAAGAAGAAATTGAGGGTATGAGCAATACAATTGATTCCACAAATATTAAAAAAAGAAGATGGCAACATAGCCATGCTTGTCAAGAGATTTTAACCTCTACTCATGATATAAGAAAGAAAAAGAGATGCGAGCAGATACTAAGCTAATAAGAACAAGAACCAAAGACAACAAAGAGACTAATGAAGGTGTGGAGACGATATGTGTGATAGCAATTCGGACATGAATAAACTATTATGGGCAAGAAGAGCAAAGAACAAAGAAGAGATTTAGTGAATATCAAAAATCAAGGCCATTACAAATTACGGGGGAGTGTTGGAATATCATAATTTGTAATGTCCAAATAAAGTCCAAAGAGTTCTTTAGTGTGAACAAAGCTAGTAGAACAATCTAGTGAGTCAGTAAGAGATTAGAAAATAAAAATCTAGACAGTCAACAAAGTTGTGTAAGAATGTGAAGTTAGTCAAGTAAGTCTGTACTCAGAAAACTCTAGATAAAACTAGAGTCTGCTGTACTCAGTACGTAATTAAAGCCTATAAATAGGTAAAAGTATATCCCTTGTCAAACTTGAGAAAGAACATTAATAAATCAAATAGTTTGAGAGTTAGTCTTGTTCCAGCAGGAGCTCTATATGAGAAACTAATCACTATGCTCATACATCTCCGAAATAACATCAAAAGTATCATCAAACATCAAAAATTTAACATGGTATACCGAGCTTGTTCTTGGTCCATATGGGCGTGAAGTAGCTTTCGACGCGATTCAAATAAAATGAGAAGTTGCAACCCTCTAGTGAAGAAAACATACTCAATTCCAAGTAGAAAGAGAAACGAAAAGAAAAAAGATGAAAACTGCTACAAAAGTTCTAAGTGAAGAGTAACCAAAGAAAAATAAATAAATAAATAAATATATATATATATATAAAAGGTTGCTTGTGGGTAAATACTAATTGAAGTTAAAAAAATGGTGAAGATAAGACGTTTCCATGAAAAAATAAGAAAACAAAAAAAAAATAATAAAGGAAGAAGAAAATGTCACTTTCTAATTAGCGATCAAAAGGTTTGAGGATAAGAGCAATAATCAGATTATTCCTCAAATAAAAAAAAAAACAAAGTAGAAGAATTTGAGGGTAAGAGCAATAGTTTATTGTATCCTCCAATTGAGAAAATGAAGAAGAAATTGAGGGTATGAGCAATACAATTGATTCCACAAATATTAAAAAAAGAAGATGGCAACATAGCCATGCTTGTCAAGAGATTTTAACCTCTACTCATGATATAAGAAAGAAAAAGAGATGCGAGCAGATACTAAGCTAATAAGAACAAGAACCAAAGACAACAGCAGACTAATGAAGGTGTGGAGACGATATGTGTGATAGCAATTCGGACATGAATAAACTATTATGGGCAAGAAGAGCAAAGAACAAAGAAGAGATTTAGTGAATATCCAAAATCAAGGACATTACAAATTACGGGGGAGTGTTGGAATATCATAATTTGTAATGTCCAAATAAAGTCCAAAGAGTTCTTTAGTGTGAACAAAGCTAGTAGAACAATCTAGTGAGTCAGTAAGAGATTAGAAAATAAAAATCTAGACATTCAACAAAGTTGTGTAAGAATGTGAAGTTAGTCAAGTAAGTCAGATTCAAAAACTCTAGATAAAACTAGAGTCTGTAGTAGTCAGTACGTAATTGAAGCCTATAAATAGGTAAAAGTATATCCCTTGTAAAACTGGAGAAAGAACATTAATAAATCAAATAGTTTGAGAGTTAGTCTTGTTCCAGCAGGAGCTCTATATGAGAAACTAATCACTATGCTCATACATCTCCAGAAATAACATCAAAAGTATCATCAAACATCAAAAATTTAACATGGTACCGGAGCTTGTTCTTGGTCCATATGGGCGTGAAGTAGCTTTCGACGCGATTCAAATAAAATGAGAAGTTGCAACCCTCTAGTGAAGAAAACATACTCAATTCCAAGTAGAAAGAGAAACGAAAAGAAAAAAGATGAAAACTGCTACAAAAGTTCTAAGTGAAGAGTAACCAAAGAAAAATAAATAAATAAATAAATAAATATATATATATATAAAAGGTTGCTTGTAGGTAAATACTAATTGAAGTTGAAGAAATGGTGAAGATAAGACGTTTCCATGAAAAAATAAGAAAACAAAAAAAAATAATAAAGGAAGAAGAAAATGTCACTTTCTAATTAGCGATCAAAAGGTTTGAGGATAAGAGCAATAATCAGATTATTCCTCAAATAAAAAAAAAACAAAGTAGAAGAATTTGAGGGTAAGAGCAATAGTTTATTGTATCCTCCAATTGAGAAAATGAAGAAGAAATTGAGGGTATGAGCAATACAATTGATTCCACAAATATTAAAAAAAGAAGATGGCAACATAGCCATGCTTGTCAAGAGATTTTAACCTCTACTCATGATGTAAGAAAGAAAAAGAGATGCGAGCAGATACTAAGCTAATAAGAACAAGAACCAAAGACAACAACAGACTAATGAAGGTGTGGAGACGATATGTGTGATAGCAATTCGGACATGAATAAACTATTATGGGCAAGAAGAGCAAAGAACAAAGAAGAGATTTAGTGAATATCAAAAATCAAGGCCATTACAAATTACGGGGGAGTGTTGGAATATCATAATTTGTAATGTCCAAATAAAGTCCAAAGAGTTCTTTAGTGTGAACAAAGCTAGTAGAACAATCTAGTGAGTCAGTAAGAGATTAGAAAATAAAAATCTAGACAGTCAACAAAGTTGTGTAAGAATGTGAAGTTAGTCAAGTAAGTCTGTACTCAGAAAACTCTAGATAAAACTAGAGTCTGCTGTACTCAGTACGTAATTAAAGCCTATAAATAGGTAAAAGTATATCCCTTGTCAAACTTGAGAAAGAACATTAATAAATCAAATAGTTTGAGAGTTAGTCTTGTTCCAGCAGGAGCTCTATATGAGAAACTAATCACTATGCTCATACATCTCCAGAAATAACATCAAAAGTATCATCAAACATCAAAAATTTAACATGGTACCGGAGCTTGTTCTTGGTCCATATGGGCGTGAAGTAGCTTTCGACGCGATTCAAATAAAATGAGAAGTTGCAACCCTCTAGTGAAGAAAACATACTCAATTCCAAGTAGAAAGAGAAACGAAAAGAAAAAAGATGAAAACTGCTACAAAAGTTCTAAGTGAAGAGTAACCAAAAGAAAAATAAATAAATAAATAAATAAATATATATATATATAAAAGGTTGCTCGTATATAAATACTAAAAGTTGCTTGAAATACTAAAGAAAAAAATGGTGAAGATAAGACGTTTCCATGAAAAAATAAGAAAACAAAAAAAATAATAAAGGAAGAAGAAAATGTCACTTTCTAATTAGCGATCAAAAGGTTTGAGGATAAGAGCAATAATCAGATTATTCCTCAAATAAAAAAAAAAAACAAAGTAGAAAAATTTGAGGGTAAGAGTAATAGTTTATTGTATCCTCCTATTGTGAAAATGAAGAAGAAATTGAGGGTATGATCAATACAATTGATTCCTCAAATATTAAAAAAAGAAAATGGCAACATAGCCATGCTTGTCAAGAGATTTTAACCTCTACTCATGATATAAGAAAGAAAAAGAGATGCGAGCAGATACTAAGCTAGTAAGAACAAGAACCAAAGACAACAGCAGACTAATGAAGGTGTGGAGACGATGTGTGTGATAGCAATTCGGACATGAATAAACTATTATGGGAAAGAAGAGCAAAGAACAAAGAAGAGATTTAGTGAATATCAAAAATCAAGGACATTACAAATTACGGGGGAGTGTTGGAATATCATAATTTGTAATGTCCAAATAAAGTCCAAAGAGTTCTTTAGTGTGAACAAAGCTAGTAGAACAATCTAGTGAGTCAGTAAGAGATTAGAAAATAAAAATCTAGACATTCAACAAAGTTGTGTAAGAATGTGAAGTTAGTCAAGTAAGTCTGTACTCAGAAAACTCTAGATAAAACTAGAGTCTGTAGTAGTCAGTACGTAATTGAAGCCTATAAATAGGTAAAAGTATATCCCTTGTAAAACTTGAGAAAGAACATTAATAAATCAAATAGTTTGAGAGTTAGTCTTGTTCCAGCAGGATCTCTATATGAGAAACTAATCACTATGCTCATACATCTCCAGAAATAACATCAAAAGTATCATCAAACATCAAAAATTTAACATGGTATCGGAGCTTGTTCTTGGTCCATATGGGCGTGAAGTAGCTTTCGACGCGATTCAAAAAAAATGAGAAGTTGCAACCCTCTAGTGAAGAAAACATACTCAATTCCAAGTAGAAAGAGAAACGAAAAGAAAAAAGATGAAAACTGCTACAAAAGTTCTAAGTGAAGAGTAACCGAAGAAAAATAAATATATATATAAAAGGTTGCTTGTGGGTAAATACTAATTGAAGTTGAAGAAATGGTGAAGGTAAGACGTTTCCATGAAAAAATAAGAAAAAAAAAAAAAATAATAAAGGAAGAAGAAAATGTCACTTTCTAATTAGCGATCAAAAGGTTTGAGGATAAGAGCAATAATCAGATTATTCCTCAAATAAAAAAAAAACAAAGTAGAAGAATTTGAGGGTAAGAGCAATAGTTTATTGTATCCTCCAATTGAGAAAATGAAGAAGAAATTGAGGGTATGAGCAATACAATTGATTCCACAAATATTAAAAAAAGAAGATGGCAACATAGCCATGCTTGTCAAGAGATTTTAACCTCTACTCATGATGTAAGAAAGAAAAAGAGATGCGAGCAGATACTAAGCTAATAAGAACAAGAACCAAAGACAACAACAGACTAATGAAGGTGTGGAGACGATATGTGTGATAGCAATTCGGACATGAATAAACTATTATGGGAAAGAAGAGCAAAGAACAAAGAAGAGATTTAGTGAATATCAAAAATCAAGGCCATTACAAATTACGGGGGAGTGTTGGAATATCATAATTTGTAATGTCCAAATAAAGTCCAAAGAGTTCTTTAGTGTGAACAAAGCTAGTAGAACAATCTAGTGAGTCAGTAAGAGATTAGAAAATAAAAATCTAGACAGTCAACAAAGTTGTGTAAGAATGTGAAGTTAGTCAAGTAAGTCTGTACTCAGAAAACTCTAGATAAAACTAGAGTCTGCATTAGTCAGTACGTAATTAAAGCCTATAAATAGGTAAAAGTATATCCCTTGTCAAACTTGAGAAAGAACATTAATAAATCAAATAGTTTGAGAGTTAGTCTTGTTCCAGCAGGAGCTCTATATGAGAAACTAATCACTATGCCCATACATCTCCAGAAATAACATCAAAAGTATCATCAAACATCAAAAATTTAACATGGTACCGGAGCTTGTTCTTGGTCCATATGGGCGTGAAGTAGCTTTCGACGCGATTCAAAAAAAATGAGAAGTTGCAACCCTCTAGTGAAGAAAACATACTCAATTCCAAGTAGAAAGAGAAACGAAAAGAACAAAGATGAAAACTGCTACAAAAGTTCTAAGTGAAGAGTAACCGAAGAAAAATAAATAAATAAATAAATAAATATAAATATATATAAAAGGTTGCTCGTGGGTAAATACTAATTGAAGTTAAAGAAATGGTGAAGATAAGACGTTTCCATGAAAAAATAAGAAAACAAAAAAAATAATAAAGGAAGAAGAAAATGTCACTTTCTAATTAGTGATCAAAAGGTTTGAGGATAAGAGCAATAATCAGATTGCTTCCTCAAATAAAAAAAAAAACAAAGTAGAAAAATTTGAGGGTAAGAGTAATAGTTTATTGTATCCTCCTATTGTGAAAATGAAGAAGAAATTGAGGGTATGATCAATACAATTGATTCCTCAAATATTAAAAAAAGAAAATGGCAACAGAGCCATGCTTGTCAAGAGATTTTAACCTCTACTCATGATATAAGAAAGAAAAAGAGATGCGAGCAGATACTAAGCTAGTAAGAACAAGAACCAAAGACAACAGCAGACTAATGAAGGTGTGGAGACGATGTGTGTGATAGCAATTCGGACATGAATAAACTATTATGGGAAAGAAGAGCAAAGAACAAAGAAGAGATTTAGTGAATATCAAAAATCAAGGACATTACAAATTACGGGGGAGTGTTGGAATATCATAATTTGTAATGTCCAAATAAAGTCCAAAGAGTTCTTTAGTGTGAACAAAGCTAGTAGAACAATCTAGTGAGTCAGTAAGAGATTAGAAAATAAAAATCTAGACAGTCAACAAAGTCGTGTAAGAATGTGAAGTTAGTCAAGTAAGTCTGTACTCAGAAAACTCTAGATAAAACTAGAGTCTGTAGTAGTCAGTACGTAATTGAAGCCTATAAATAGGTAAAAGTATATCCCTTGTAAAACTTGAGAAAGAACATTAATAAATCAGATAGTTTGAGAGTTAGTCTTGTTCCAGCAGGATCTCTATATGAGAAACTAATCACTATGCTCATACATCTCCAGAAATAACATCAAAAGTATCATCAAACATCAAAAATTTAACATGGTATCGGAGCTTGTTCTTGGTCCATATGGGCGTGAAGTAGTTTTCGACGCGATTCAAAAAAAATGAGAAGTTGCAACCCTCTAGTGAAGAAAACATACTCAATTCCAAGTAGAAAGAGAAACGAAAAGAAAAAAGATGAAAACTGCTACAAAAGTTCTAAGTGAAGAGTAACCAAAGAAAAATAAATAAAACATATATATATATATAAAAGGTTGCTTGTGGGTAAATACTAATTGAAGTTAAAGAAATGGTGAAGATAAGACGTTTCCATGAAAAAATAAGAAAACAAAAAAAAAAAAAAAAGGAAGAAGAAAATGTCACTTTCTAATTAGCGATCAAAAGGTTTGAGGATAAGAGCAATAATCCGATTGCTTCCTCAAATAAAAAAAAAAACAAAGTAGAAGAATTTGAGGGTAAGAGCAATAGTTTATTGTATCCTCCAATTGAGAAAATGAAGAAGAAATTGAGGGTATGAGCAATACAATTGATTCCTCAAATATTAAAAAAAGAAGATGGCAACAGAGCCATGCTTGTCAAGAGATTTTAACCTCTACTCATGATATAAGAAAGAAAAAGAGATGCGAGCAGATACTAAGCTAGTAAGAACAAGAACCAAAGACAACAGCAGACTAATGAAGGTGTGGAGACGATATGTGTGATAGCAATTCGGACATGAATAAACTATTATGGGAAAGAAGAGCTAAGAACAAAGAAGAGATTTAGTGAATATCAAAAATCAAGGCCATTACAAATTACGGGGGAGCGTTGGAATATCATAATTTATAATGTCCAAATAAAGTCCAAAGAGTTCTTTAGTGTGAACAAAGCTAGTAGAACAATCTAGTGAGTCAGTAAGAGATTAGAAAATAAAAATCTAGACAGTCAACAAAGTTGTGTAAGAATGTGAAGTTAGTCAAGTAAGTTTGTACTCAGAAAACTCTAGATAAAATTAGAGTCTGTAGTAGTCAGTACGTAATTGAAGCCTATAAATAGGTAAAAGTATATCCCTTGTCAAACTTGAAAAAGAACATTAATAAATCAAATAGTTTGAGAGTTAGTCTTGTTCCAGCAGGAACTCTATATGAGAAACTAATCACTATGCTCATACATCTCCAGAAATAACATCAAAAGTATCATCAAACATCAAAAATTTAACATGGTACCAGAGCTAGTTCTTGGTCCATATGGGCGTGAAGTAGCTTTCGACGCGATTAAAAAAAAATGAGAAGTTGCAACCCTCTAGTGAAGAAAACATACTCAATTCCAAGTAGAAAGAGAAACGAAAAGAAAAAAGATGAAAACTGCTACAAAAGTTCTAAGTGAAGAGTAACCGAAGAAAAATAAATAAATAAATAAATAAATATATATATATATATATATATATATATATATATATATATATATAAAAGGTTGCTCGTTGGTAAATACTAATTGAAGTTGCAGAAATGTTGAAGATAAGACGTTTCTATGGACAAAAAAAAGAAAACAAAAAAAAAATTGAGGATAAGAGCAATGTCACTTTCAAATAAGCAACCAAAAAGTTTGAGGATAAGAGCAATAATCATTATGAGTATAAGAGCTATAAAAGGGCCATGGACTGCTTATTGAATACAGGGTGGTTTCCGGTACATGAATAAGGTTCCCGTGGACCTAACATTCCTTGCACCTCTGTACGAAAATAACTCTGTCGTCCTCCATGGTCGGCCATTAGTATTTCTTGTGTATTTGGAGAAATAACTTCCACTTACCTTGGTGTTCTCCTTCGTGCATCTTCTTCTGCATGATTGGGACCTCTACCTCATTTAAGCATCGCAGAAGACTCCCTCCAAAGCTTTTACAATATAAGATCCCTTCGTGGAATACGAACCTCTTGGACATTTGTTTTATCTTGGATGCCGCCTTCTCATTGGTGGTGAGTCTCCGGTGTGACCATTGAAAATTTCTAATTGATGCGGCGGCGATTGACATTTGGAACAGGTTCTTTGAAGTAACCGAGCTAGCCATGGCATTGTAAACGACGATAGAGGGTTACCACCAATGTCTGTCCATAGACCTCACCATGGATGTGTTTGAGATGTTGCTGTGCTTCCTCTTCTCCGGGGCATCTTGACAAAGAGCCATATGGATTTCGATTAGAGTACCCCTCAAAACATGAAGAAATCGCGCAAAGTTTTAAGACTGACCTTTCCTTGAAAGTGTGAACTGCTGAGCTCTTGGATAATCGGTGTTCTCCCGTCATCAATTTTATCTTTTTCAGGTTGTGAAAGCCACGTTGAATCCACGGTCCTTCCTTTAACCGTTAGAGTTTCCTCAAGGCCTTCAAATCACAGTTTCGATGCTAATGCTGCTAGGCAGTCGGAATGTTGGTTGCTACCGTGCCCGATATGGGCTATTGTTACGTCGGCAAAGTAGTTCAGCATCTTTTGCACTTCGGTTCTATATGGGTCTAAGGTTACCTCCCTCAATGCTTATACTCCATTTACTTGGTTGACCAGTAGTTTAGAGTTCCCTGTTATTTCCAGACATGTGGCTCCGGCTTGTTTAGCCAAGCACAACCCAATGAGGAAGGCTTCATACTCTGCTGAATTGTTGGTGCATAGGAAGTCTAGCTTGAAGGAGTTTGAGAAAACTTCACCAGTTGGGGATACTAGAACCATGCTGGCTCCTCACGTGTCATTGTTAGGGGTGGAGGAGCCGTCAAAAAACAATAGCCATGTTTCCTCTTGGATGAAAGAGATTTTCGGAAAGTCCCCAGGGAGGTCTTCGCATAATGTTACAGCATTTTCTCTTGGAAATGCCGCCAACAAATCTGCAACTTCCTTCCCTTTGATGGCCCTCATGGAAGCACATACTATGTCGAATTATGATATCTAGAGGATCCGTTTGGCCGGCCTTCCTATCAGAGCAGGTTTTGAGAGGAGGAACTTCACAGGATCGGATTTGGATATCAGCACCACTTTATTGGACAACAGGTAGTGCCTGAATTTCTGTATGGAGTAGACCAAGGCTAGGCATGCCTTTTCTGCTTTGGGATACCTGAGTTCGGCATCTCTCAAAGTCCGGATGAAATAGTATATGGGGTATTCAATCCCTTCGTCATGTTCTTGGGTGAGGAGAGCTCCAACAATAGTGTCACTGAAAGCGGTGTAGAGGTGTAGCGGTCTTCCTTGCATATATGATCTTATGACGGCCAGGGAAGATAACGTTCATTAAATCTTCCGGAACGCTTCATGTTGTAATATGGTCTAGACAAAGCTTGCTCATTTCTTTAGTAAGGGGGTAAACGAACCCATAAGTTGAGCCAATCTGGGTATGAAGCGGCGGATGTAGTTTATTTTTCCCTTGAAACTCTAGAGTTCCTTCACATTCCACGGTGGTGGCATTGTGAGGATGGCTTTCATTTTGGTTGGGTCAACTTTGATCCCCTCAGCAGTTACTTGGAAACCTAGGAACTTTCCCGAGGAGACACCGAAAGCACACTTTACCGGATTCATTGTTAGCTTGTATTCGCCGCATCTTTCGAACACCTGCTGTAGAATCTTTGTGTGGGCTTCCCGAGTTTTTGACTTGACCACTATGTCATCTACATAATCCTCAACTTGATTGTGCATCATGTCGTCAAAAATAGTGGTCATGGCGCGTTGGTATGTGGCGCCAGTGTTCTTCAAACTGAAGGGCGTCACAGTATAGTAAAAGTTTCCGAGAGGAGTTCGAAAAGCCATATTGCTTGCATCATGCTCTTACATCTTTATTTGGTTGTATCCGCTGTACCCATCCATGAAAGAAAACATGCCATGTCCACTGGTGGAATCTACCAACATGTCGATGTTGGGGAGCGGAAAATCATCTTTAGGGCAACATTTATTTAGATCCCTAAAATTGACACAACACTTGATTTGACCATTCTTCTTTTTTACCGGAACTATGTTTGCCAACCAGGTGGGGTGATGGATTGGTTTGATGAAACCAATCACCAATAACTTTTGAACCTTCGCCTTAATCTGTTCTTCAATATCGTGCCGTAATTGTCTTGGGGTCTGCTTGACCGGCTTGGATCCAAATATCATATGTAAGTGGTAAGTAACCAGCTTCTCGTCCAGGCCAGGCATTTCCTCGTACGTCCATGCGAACACGTCTTGATATTCCTTGAGGAGGTCTACCAACTTTATGCGCTCGTCTGTATGTAGAGTCGAGCTTATGGAGATGGGTCGTTGAGATTCCTCATTCCCGATATTAACAATTTCAAGCTCGTACGTGGTTGAATTGGTGCCATCTTGTAACTATTGTGGTGCATCATGTATCTCCTCATGTGGCTCGTCACCAGGCTGGCATTCTATTGGGTGGAGAGACTGTGTAGTAGTCTCCCTTATTAATTGCTAGCATCGGCGTTGATATACGATTTTCCCTGTTTCGTCGTGACCCATAATGAAAGCCCGTCCTCGCTTGGTTGGAACCAGACCCTGGTCTTGTGGATGGAGGAGAGTGTAGTAGCAGGATTTCCCACACTACACTCCTATTAAGATCCTATGGAAATCTGAGTGAAACTAGTTGAATATTGAAGAATTAAACGACACTTTTATTATTTAAATCTCAGAAATGTTTACATAAAATATTCAAACTCAGAATTACAATTTTCCTTTCTGGAGTTTCTCTCTCCTCAAGATTTTCTCAACTCTCAAAAATACATCATCCTCAACTGGACTTACTTGAACCCTTTATATAGGAAATTATATAGTGGGTGACAGCTAAGTTTTCCCCTTCTTTCGGATATATTCTGCGATCTCATCGTGGTATTTGCAATATTAATCTTCGCCAACTTTTTTAATCCTCGTGAAATAACACTCTCCTAGGATGTCTCTTTCAATCGTCAGCTATTATGGAGCTTCCCTGTGACACTCGCCAAATGTTGCTGAAGAATCCTTACGACACTCTCGTGAAAGATGTCATTCTTATGGTGGGAGTATTCAACCTTCTCGTGGAAATATCGTTCTTATCACGAGAATATCGTTGTGGGGATATTCTGGTATTACATCTTGCCTCTTCTCATGTCTTTTCTGCGAAGAAGAAACGATCATGAGAATCCTTAACTATCGCAAGAATATCCAAACTTTTTTTTCTCCGACAATATTCCGCTAATTCAGCTTTCCTTGTTAACACGTGTTGTGAATTTGCCCTTTTGTATTGACACATCTCGCATAATTTACTCCCTTCTTGGCCTATAAAAGGAAGAGTTGAATTTCATCTCTAGTTTTCTTCTCTTAACTCTCTTTCTTCTTTACTTAGTTTCTTTGCTTTTTGTTCTGCAACTTCTTCTCCTT
Source organism: Papaver bracteatum (assembly GCA_023529315.1). Lineage (NCBI taxonomy): Eukaryota > Viridiplantae > Streptophyta > Magnoliopsida > Ranunculales > Papaveraceae > Papaver > Papaver bracteatum. The sequence continues at coordinate 360,313 of JAJJWX010003745.1, read as the reverse complement.
CTCATTCTTCTGCTACTGCATTAATGGAGTCCTCGAGGTATATTTTTTGATCATGCTATTTTCTTAGATCAAACTTTTATTTATATTCTTCGATCTTCTCTTACATAATTCTTTATAACCCCATATTATGTTCTCTTCAGCGGAGCTGCATCTATTTCCCAATCCTCAACTCAAAAACCTATTATTCACAAGAGGCCGACTGGAAAAAGGAAAGAAAATTCTGCGAGCAATAAGGTAGTAAGAAACACATTCTATTTCTTAATAACAATATTGTTGCCTCTGTTTCTTATCTAGATTATTGTTTGCAGAATGACGAGGGTAATTCTAATCCTCCTAAAAGATCTCGCCAATTAAATAAGACCTTTGGAAGTAATTTCGTCATTCCTCCCTTAACATCTGTGAAAGCTTCACCTACACCTGTGCAATCTGACCTTCCTCCTCCTTCTGGCGAGAAGCTCGCTTTCACTACCACTACCTCTACTGGTCCTTCACCAATTCAAATTGCAAAACCCATCATAACTGAAACTCCCTCTAGCCCTTTACTTCCTTCAAATGTTACTTTCCCGAAAACTACTCCCTCTGATGATATACCCATTGCTGATGATTCAAATCATCATCTTGTCCTCACTTCTTCTATTTCACCTTCTACATCCCTTCCTTCATCAAATGAGACCATCGCAGGAATTGATGTTACTTTCAAAATTTTATCTAACATTCTAAATAATGCTAGAGATTCTTCTACTGATTCTCTCCAAAGCGGAGTCTGCGAAACTCTGCTCAAATATTTTGGCTCAGACAATTCTATTTCACGAGCTTCTCTAGAAAATGAAAATGCTGCTTTGAGAAAAAGTCTTCAAAATAAGATTTCTGAATGTGAAACTCTAAACCACAAGCTCAATAACTCTGTACTGGATCGCGAGAATCTCGCTAGAAAGATTGATGAGCTAAAAGGTAACCTTCTTTTTGCCTCTGTCCTTTTATCTTTTTATTCTATTTCCATATTCTTCGTACTTAATCCTCCCTTTAAATTCTTGGCTTATATATTAGTCTCCAACCAAAATCGTTTCATCGAGAAACTTAAATCTGAAACCATAGCTGATGAAGCTCGCATTGAAAGAGATTCTTGGATGGACCAGCATAGTAGATTAGATAATCTTTATACGTATTCAGTTGATCAAATAAGAAATCTCACAAATGAGAATAATCAATTATTGCAAAATCACAGTTTTCTAAACAACGAGGTTACTCGTCTCTCATATTCGTTATCCAAGACTAATTTGTCTATAGAATCTTTGTCAGACAAGAATAGAACTTTATCTCAAGAGAAATACAAATTATCAAGCTTGTTGGCGATCTCCTCGCAGAAAGTAAACAATCTTCAAGGGATATGTGATGACCAAAAGCAGTCTCTCCGCTCTCTTAAAAATAAACTTGACGAAGTAACTGAATCATCTGTTGCTGAAATAGACAAACTTATCAAGGGTAGACTAACTCTTAGTTTGAATGCTAGCAATCTTCGAGATGAATATTCCCAACTAAAGGAGTCTCATTCCTCATTGTCAAAATAAAATTCATATTTACGCACCAAAGAAGAAAACATGAAATCTCGTGTAAAAGGCATAGTTGGCGACAAATTTGATGATGCTATGAACCAATGGGAGAACTGCCTCTTTTCATTAATCCAAAACTTAACTTCGCAAAAAGAAGGTAGTCATTTATGACTGCCTCACTTGTTGATTTCCCTTAGCACAATTTATGTTATATTTCGCTTGTTGATATTCTCACGATATATTTATTTCTATAACCTTTCATTATTTTGTTGCTCGCAGAATCTGAAAAAAGGCTTCATTCTACTATCACCAATCTTACTAAGGATCTAGACAGTGTTCGCAAAGAAAACAAGACTATTCTTCTCAACCTTTTAGAAATTCGTGATAAAGCAGAAAGAAGACTTGATTATCTCGAGTATTTCAAGAATATAGAGATCAGAAATCGCGACAAAGGTTTCCTTCGTCAAGTTCATCTTAGTGCTGAAGTTCTCGTGAACGAAATTTTGATCTCCAACTATCTTTCTCCTGTATCCGTTCTACCTTTGAAAGTTGACGATGATGAAGTCCCTCTTCCTATGGATAAAGATTTAGAATACCCGTCTTCTGAAGGAGATGTTGAAGAAGACGCTGAAGAAGAAGATGACCAAGGAAAAGAAGAAAATTCTTCAAAAGAAGGAGAAGATCGTAACAAAAAGAACTCTGGCGATGATGTTCGCGATGAAAGAAATGTTGGTGATGATAACAATCCTGACAATTCTAAATCTGCCAATACTACCGCTTGAAACTTGATTTCTATTTTTAGTTTCTTTTTTTTTCTTCTTTCTCGCAAATGATATAACCCTTTTTTGAACTATAATATTCTCAAGAAACTTAATGAAATCCTACATATTTATTCCCTTGCTTGCCTCCTCATTAAATTTCTTGAGACTTGTTGAATTCAATTTGTTTCTTGTGATAAAGAAATCTTCCCTGCATCCTTAATCAAAGAAGAATTAAATTTTGAGATTATTCTATTGGTCTTATTTTGCCTTCCTAATTAAAGGTCTTATTTTGCCAAATTTTTCTTTTTGCGACAAAATCGCAGGACGTCTTTACACTTTCATGTATTGAACCATTGATCTTGCCTTATCTATATTTCTTTTTTATATTGCGACAATATGACAAGCCTAAGTTTTGTCGCGAAAACAAAGCCTCGTGACATTGCCGTCTTGCGATGAAATCGCAGGACGTCTTCACATTTGGATGTAAAAACCCCTTGATCTCATCTTAACTTTTTTTTATGGCTTTTTGCCTCTGTATAATTTACACGACAATATGACAGGCCTAAATGATCTTGCGATCTTAGAGCCCCATGACATTGTCATCTTAAGACACTTATCAGCTCCCTAATGGAGGGTGCCGCCCTTATCTTCCCCCTGGTTGCCCCTTCAAGGAGGGAACATCGGCCATACAAGACTAGCTCCTCCCATACAGATTTACCAACAACCAGTTGTTTTCGCAGCCTCTTGTCCTTTATGCCTATATGGCTTATAGTTACAAGACTGCACCCTAGGTGGGGTTTTCTTCAGGCCAAGTGCATTGTAGCCAAGACTTACCAAAGATGACCAGGGTAGGTTCGTCCGTCACGGGCACCCTTGGCTAAACCGTGTACCTCGGCGCCTTGGTCATACTTTGCACTTCTTGGAAGAGATTCGCAGTCGTCCAACCAGGGTATAACCTTATAAAGTTGGAAATCCAAGATCTCTCTCCCGGATAGGTTTTCTTTAACCCCTACATCTGTATGACTCAGGTTCCAGTAGCGGTATAACCTTGTCCCTGAATCATATAAAGAGATACCCCCTTTACAACGTGCTTGTAGGTCTTATATTTGCCTCTTACGAAATTGTATTCGCGAACTAAGTTGCACGCCATAAAGGTTTGTCCCATTCTCTTAATCTCTGCGAAATTTTATTCGCGTTTCTCGCGATATTGCTCGCGTAATCTTTAAAATAAAAATAGTCACTGATAATAACCTTTAGTTATGCCAATATTTCTTACCTTACAGCATTTTTCACTGATAATACCTTTTCAAAAATAGTCTATTCCATGGTCTATCAAGTCGTTGGCTAACATCTCTTCCTTCAGGATCCATTAATTTGTATGCCCCATTTCCAATTATTTCTTTAATTAAGTAAGGTCCGTCCCATTTTTTCGCCAATATTCCACCATTCTCTCGTTGATATCTCGGTGTCTCTCGCAGAACTAAATCACCAATTTAGAATTCTCGTTTTTTGACACGTTTATTGTATTCGCGAGCTAACCTTCGCTGGTAGTTTTCCATATGCTGTAAAGTCTTCTCTCTTTTTTCTTTCAATTCATCTAGTTTATGTAAGATCGTACCATCACTTAAATTCCTTTCCCGTGCTTCTCTTTTTGTTGTAGGAATAGCAACTTCTGTTGGCAATACATCTTCAACCCCATATGTTAAACAAAAGGGTGACATTCCAGTAGCCTCTCTTCTAATGGTGTTGTAGGCCCATATTGCATTATGTACTTGCTCACACCATGATTTGTGATACCCTTCTAATTTCTTTTTCAAAATATCTGTGATCGTTTTATTAGTTGCCTCAGCTTGACCATTTGCTTGTGGGTATAAAGGAGTAGATTTTCCACACTTTATCTTAAATGCATTGAGTAGTAATTCTATGTTTTTTCCTTCAAACTGTTTTCCATTATCATACATCAACTGTGCTGGTATTCCCAATCTGCAGATGATATTCTTGAATATGAATGTGAAAATATCTTTATCACGAATATGTTGTAATGCTTTTACTTCTCCCCATTTTGTGAAATAATCTGTAGCCACAATGAGGTATCTCCTTTGTCCAGAGCCAGACACAAATGGTCCCACAATATCTAATCCCCATTTTCCGAAGGGCCATACACTTGTTGAGGATGATAGTGGTGCTCCTGGTGCATGTATCTTTTTTCCAAATCACTGACATTCTTCACAACGCCTTGAATGTTGTTTCGCATCTTCATGCATGTAAGGCCAGTAATACCCTTGCATCTTCGTTCTATATGCCAAAGATATACCTCCGCTATGATTACCAACATCTCCACTGTGCAACATTTTTAACACCTTTTCTCCTTCCTCCCTTGTCAAACATCTTAGCGATGGTCCATTAAAAGATCTGTGATATAACACTCCGTCTCTTAACTCATAATTAGTTGCCCTGCTTCTTAGCTTGTGTGCCTCCAATCTATTTCTTGGAGTTTCTCCTTTCACCAAATAAGCAAGAAGTTTCGCTCGCCATTTTCTACAATCATCACATCTTTCTCTCCTTCTTTGTCAATTTCGACTGAATTCCCATCCACATCTTCGTCTTCTTTATTTACTGATGGTAATAAGAGTGTTTGAATTTTTATGCATCTCGCAAGTGGGTTTGTCATCATGCTTGATATGAAGGCAAAAGCGTCCGCAAGCCGGTTATCTTTCCTTGATATGTGCCTCCATTTTATCTTTGGAATTCTCGCAGATAATTATTCCACGAGTTTCTTGTATTTCTTTAAAGAAGGTTCATTTGTTATATATTCTCCAGTTATTTGACGAATAACCAATTGAGAATCGCTTGTGATTCTAGCATTTTCCAACTTCATTTCTATTGCAAATTTCAAAGTGTGGATAACAGCCTCATATTCTGTCTCATTATTAGTGGATGTAAATTCTAACCTGAATGAGAAAGCTGTCTTTTCTCCTTCTGGTGAAATAATAACAACTCCAATCCCGTTTCCTTCTCCATTAGATGACCCATCCACTAATATCTGCCATCTATTGGTTTATGTCAATAATTCTTTTGGATCTCCATGTTCTTCTTCTGCCTCCATCATTTCTTCCACAGCTTCGTCAATTTCCAAAGGAAATTCAGCTAAGAAATTTGCGATGACTTGGGATTTTGGCGAAGATAGAATTTCATATTTGATATCAAAATGTCCCACTTGCGCATCCCATCTTTCTACTCTTCCTGACCTTTTTGAATTCTTCATTACCGATTCAATTGGCACTTTTGTTAACACCTTGACCTTATGTGCTTGAAAATAAATGCGAAGCTTGAAAGTTGCATGTACCAATGCTAGGATTAATTTCTCAATCTTTGAATAATTTTTCTCTGCTGAATTGAATGTTTTACTAATGTAGTAAATTGGTTTCTCTATCCCACCATCTACTCGCAGCAATACCGCACTTAGCGCATATGCCGTTGTCGCGAGATAAATTAATAACTCTTTTCCTGGTTCAAACTTTACGTAAAATGGTTATATCCATTAAATGCTCTTTTATTCCCTGAAAGGCCTTTTCGCATTCATCTGTCCATCTGAATTTTGTTCCCTTTTTGAGTATATCGAAAAAATGCTTGCATTTATCAGAGGATCGCGAGATGAATCTTCCCAATGAGGCTAACAGCCCATTCAATTTTTGCACATCTTTTACTGTAGCTGGTGTGGGCATATCGCGAATCGCTTGCACTTTTTCTGGATCAACTTGTATTCCTTCCTTTGATACAATATACCCCAGAAACTTTCCTGAAGTCACTCCAAAAGTTCACTTGTCAGGATTTACTTTGATATTAAATTGCCGCATTTGTTCAAAAATCTCCTTCAAGTCTTGTACATGATCTTCAGCTTCCTTGCTCTTGATTAACATATCATCTACATATACCTCCAGTGTTTTTTGGATCCATTTTCCAAATACCTTCTCCACCATTCTTTGGTATGTTGCACCAGCATTTCGTAATCCAAAGGACATTTTTGTATAACAATATAACCCTCGTGGAGCAAAAAATGCAGTATGTTCTTGATCTTCTTAAGCGAGAGGGATTTGGTTGTATCCTTTATATCCATCTAACGAAGATATTCTTGCATTTCCCGCTGCTGACTCAACCATTTGGGGAATATCTGGTAGTGGAAAACTATCTTTAGGATAATCTTTATTTAAATCGGTAAAATCTATGCAAATTCTTATTCCTTTATTCTTCTTTGGGACTACTACCATATTTTCAATCCACTCTGGATACTTGGCTTGCCTTATTATTCTTGCATCAAGCATCTTCTATAATTCTTCTTCTATCTGAGAATGATATGTTGTTGCGATTTTTCTTATTCTTTGCTTGAACGAACTTACATTTTAGTTGATTTCTAATTTATGACATGCTACTGATGGATCTATCCCTGGCATTTCATCCATGCTCCCCGCGAAAATGTCTTTGTATTCTCGCAAAAGATTTATAGTTCTTTCTTCCTCGTCTATCTCCATTCTAGTCCCAATTTTTAGTATTTTAGGTTCTTCTTCACTCCCAACATTTACTTCTTTTGTTGGTTCAGCTGCAGTGTAACTGGCTTCTGGTGCTGGTGTTTTTATGACTCTCGCACGTTCATCTCCTTCTCGCGAAAATTCATTGGGTATTCCTTTTCCCTCTTTTGCTCTTATCATGTAAATTTTAAATTCTTCTTTTTTTCTTGTTTCTCTCATCATTTTCTGCGAGCTTTTCGCTGCTTAGGACGTTCTTCACAATTTTTTACTTCAATTTGATAGCATGTCTTCGCAAGATCTGTATCTCTTTTAATTTCCCCAATTCCACTAGGCATAGGGAATTTGATACGTTGATGTAAGGTTGACGCTACAGCTTTAATTGCGTGTATCCATGGTCTTCCCAATATCATGTTGTATGGTGTTTCCATGTCCACCACGCATAATGTTACTTGTGTTTCAATTTCTCCAAGTGGTAATCGTACTATTATCTCTCCTTTTGGTTTTGTTATAGATTTTCCGAAACCATGAATATGATATGCTGAAATAGACATTTGTTCATCTTTATACCCCATTTTCTTAAAAGCATGATAAAACATTATATCCACAGAACTTCCTGTGTCAACTAGAGTTCTATTTATAGCCCATTTTTCTACAGATTTTATTGACTTTTCCTTCCTTATTGGTATCATGGGTACTGTAATCACCAAAGGAGATGTATGATCTAGATTTCCTTCTAAAACTTCTGCTGCTGTAAATGTGATTTCCTGCTTTTCCAAATTCTTTAATAATGGCGTTTTCTTTACCATCATAATTTTTCTTCCTTCAAAATAATGTTTATGTATCCTCCCCTTAATATTTTCATGAAATTTATCGATCATTTCTCTTGACACTAATTCATACTCCAATTTCCTACAATTTTCTTTAATTCTAATCATTTTTCTTCTGAATATTTCACCAATCTCCTTCAAAGTTTCCTTGATCTTGAATAATCCCTGTCTTCTTTTTTACCTTTTCTTCGATTTTTCTAATTCAACGATCCCCTTAGTCGGCGCCAAAATGTAGTAGCAGGATTTCCCACACTACACCCCTATTAAGATCCTATAGAAATCTGAGTGAAACTAGTTGAAGATTGAAGAATTAAATGACACTTTTATTATTTAAATCTCAGAAATATTTACAGAAAATATTCAAACTCAGAATTACAACTTTCCTTTCTGGAGTTTCTCTCTCCTCAAGATTTTCTCAACTCTCAAAAATACATCATCCTCAACTGGACTTACTTGAACCCTTTATATAGGAAATTATATAGTGGGTGACAGCTAAGTTTTCCCCTTCTTTCGGATATATTCTGCGATCTCATCGTGGTATTTGCAATATTAATCTTCGCCAACTTTTTTAATCCTCGTGAAATAACACTCTCCTAGCATGTCTCTTTCAATCGTCAGCTATTATGGAGCTTCCCTGTGACACTCGCCAAATGTTGCTGAAGAATCCTTACGACACTCTCGTGAAAGATGTCATTCTTGTAGTGGGAGTATTCAACCTTCTCGTGGAAATGTCGTTCTTATCACGAGAATATCGTTGTGGCGATATTCTGGTATTACAGAGAGTGCGCCTCTCTTCTTAAGGTATGATGTACGGTCGAGTTTCTCCGCGGGGTTGTGTAGGACTATCGCTTTCTGGTCGTCCATTTCGGAAGTGGGGTGTGGTGATCCTTGTTGGTTGTGACTTTCGGCCCCTGTCTTGGTTCAAAAATTTCCATGCCACAGATTGGCGCATAAGGGGATGATGACGCTGCGATGTGAACGACTTCTCCGTTTAGCGTGGTTTTCAAGCACTGGTGGTACGTCGAAGGAATGATCATGTTGTCATGGAGACACGGTCTACCCATTATCATGTGGTAGTCCGGCTCCTTTTCAATTACCTCGAATCTTACTTTTAACTGGACATGTCCTATCGATAGATTAAAATTCACGTACCCATATGTATTGGTTTGGTTACCTTCGAAATCGGTCATGGTAGTAGGTTGTCGTGTAACCTCACTTGGTCGTACTTTGACCTTCCTGAGCGTCGTAAGGGTGACATCATTGGAGGATGCTCCTATGTTGACGAGGGTCATTTTGAATTCCACGTTTTTGATTCGAGCTGTGACATGTAGGGCGCGGTTATGGCCTTCCTCTGCAATCATGTCATCGTCGGTGAATGTGATATTATTAATGGATGAATCTTATATTTTTGATGTTTTCGAGTGTGGAGGAACCAAGGGCGCGCTTAACATTATCCGATTGATTGCGGTGAACGTCTCCATCCGTTGATCCCTTGAAAGATGTAATAGTTCACATATGTTTTCCACCAGCGAGGCCTCTACTTGGCTTACGGGTCTCTGATTGGTAGTGAAGTTGTTGGCCTGAGAGTGATCATTCGGGACGTCAATCCCCAGCTATGAATTTTCATAGGTAGGCGAACCGCTCAACTCTGTTGTCAGGTCGATGAGGAAATCCAGTATGGCGTTGATTGCATCTCTCATCAGCCCTATGTTTTTTGTGTGAATCCCCTGGACCCGGACTAGGTCAATCATCCTTGGAACTCCTTCGTTGGCTGTGTTGTTAGGCGTTAAAACGTTGTCGTTTTCCTGAGTGAAACCCGAGGACACATATTCAGTCCAAAGACAAACCATCCTTCCTTGTTAGAGAAACTTATTCAAAGACTGATATTGGGACCGATAGACCGATCTCCCACTGTGGTCGCCAATTATTTGTGGGTGAAAATGGTTTCTGTTGATTTCGGTAATCGCGGGTGTGCAGGTAAGAAACAATTTAAACCCTAAATAATGTACTGCAAGGGAGTACTTTAGATTCGAGAAATCAATCTGTACAAGTCTGGCCTAAACCAAGAAATGGCCATTCCAGACTTGCTTCGGTCGCAAAGCGGAGGAGAATGGGTTGGTTTTGGGGAGAGAAGCAAGGAAAGTGGTGAGACCAGAATAGTTGATTCTGGAATAGTAGTTGGGTTACTACGACTTGTTATCAAAAAAGTGAGTGATCTAACAAGATGAGATAGCAAGAAAGTATTTCTGAGTGTTGTATCACCCGTATGAACTTGTTGTTCAATGGAAATGGGTAAGACCTATTTATACAAGTCGGAGCAAAAAAATTACCCTGGTCTCATTAAGGAGTGGGGAAGTATATGGGAGGAGGTGGTAACTGTATGCATGGAATTTATGTTCCGTAAAGTGCTTAACGCATGAAACTGGTTTTCCTGAAACTGCTAATGTTATGGAATTGATGTCCCATAAAGTTGTTAATGCATGTGCTTTATGTCCCATGAATGTTTCACATATAAATTCCCGTATTCACTAACCACTTCACCCTTATGACACTTCCTCATGACGGGTGTAGTGTACGCCGCACGCTGTAAACCGCCAAACCAATACCAAAAAAGGATTCCCCAGTTTGTGTTGATGTCTTGAATGTTTTTGGAAAGCATGTAGCACGTCTTTGTGGCTTGGCAAGTCAATCTCGGGAAACTTGTTAGCCTGGTGACCTTCGAAGGTCGAGATTTTGCATCTTGAGAGGAGGGGCAACCGTTGATCATTGCGTGCCTTCGTTTTGGTAGCCGCGTAGTGAGGGCCAACGTGGTGGCACAACTAGGTTGGCATGTCGTTGGCATGGCAAGGTTTGGCGTGGGCAGACTTAGGTTTTCGGGCCAAAGGTTACCATGTGACATCTGGTAACCTTGGATGGATAGGATTTTCTCCTGGGATTGAAGGACAACCGTTGATTATTGCACGCCTTCATTTTGGTGGCCGCGTAGGGAAGTCCAACAGGGCGGCGCGGTTAGGGTGTGGTTAGGCTTGGCATGTGGGGCCAAGGGTTCGCCTTGGGCGTGGCTAGCTTTGGCTAGATGCGATTTTGGCTTGGCATGTGGGGCCAAGGGTTTTCCATGGGCGTATGGCGTGGCAAGGGCCAAGGAAGAGTGTGTTTAGTATGACACGGCTAGCTTGGGCTAGGTTCGGTTTTGGATTGGCATATGGGGCCAAGGGTTTGCCATAGGCGCATGGCATGGATAACTTGGGCTAGCTGCGGTTTTGGCTTGGCATGTGGGGCCAAAGGTTTCCCATAGGCGCATGGCGTGACTAGCTTGGGCTAGGTGCGATTTTTGCTTGGCATGTGGTGCCAAGGGTTTGCCATAGGCGCATGGCGTGACTAGCTTGGGCTAGGTGCGGTTTTGGCTTGGCATGTGGGGCCAAGGGTTTTCCATAGGCGCATGGCGTGGCTAGCTTGGGCTAGGTGCGTTTTTGGCTTGGCGTGTGGGGCCAAGGGCTTTCCATAGGCGCATGGCATGGCTAGCTTGGGCTAGGTGCGTCACCAAGCTACGGTTTTGGGGCAAAGGTCGTTTGATAAGACGGCCCAGATTTGTTCCTGGGATTGAAGGTCAACCGTTGATTATTGCACGCCTTCGTTTTGATATCCGCATAGTGAAGGCCAGTATGGTGGCGCGGCATGGGGCCATTGCAGGGTGCATTTTGCATGGCGCAGAAGGTGTGGCTGGCATGATTTTCCATTAAAATGGAGGTACGGCTAGCATGGCTGGCATGCTTTGGGGATGTTGATGTGTCTAGCATGATTTTCCATTGACACAGAGGTGTGGCTAGCATGGTTGGCATGCTTCGGCGCGTTCGGTGTGGCTGGTATGATTTCCCATTGGAACAAAGGTGCGGCTAGCATGGTTGGCATGCTTTGACGCGGTCGGTGTGGCTGGCATGATTTGCCATTGGCACAGAGGTGCGGCTAGCATGGTTGGCATGCTTTGGCGTGGTCGGTGTGGCTGGCATGATTTTCCATTGGGACAGAGGTGCGGCTAGCATGGTTGGCATGCTTTGGCGCGATCGGTGTGGCTGGCATGATTTGCCTTTGGCACAAAGGTGCGGCTAGCATGGTCGGTGTGTCTGGCATGATTTTCCATTGGCACAGAGGTGTGGCTAGCATGGTTGGCATGCCATGGCACGGTTGGCGTGGCTAAAATGATTTTCCATTAGCACAGAGGTGTGGCTATCATGGTTGGCATGCCTTGGCGCGGTCGGTGTGGCTAACATGATTTGATTTTTGCACAGAGGTGTGGTAGCATGGTTGGCATGCTTTGGCGCTGTCGGTGTGGCTGGCATGATTTTCCATGGGCATAAAGGTGCGGCTAGCATGGTTGCCTTGGCGTGGTCGGTGTGGATGGCATGATTTTCCATTGGCACAGAGGTGCGTCTAGCATGGTTAGCATGCTTTGGTGCGGTTAGTGTGGCTGGCATGATTAGCCATTGGCACACATGGGAATTAGGGTTTGGCTTGTCGTAACCCTAATTTGAAAAAGATACCCATGTAATTATTTAGGGACACATTAAAGGTTTCAGTAAATGTGCCTAGTAAATGCCTGTTACTTTAAATGTTGTGACATCACTGTCTGCTAGGGTTTAGTTTTTTACGATTTTAACCCTAAGCTAAAAACCACCATCAACAGAGACATAGTGGGACCACACCACAATAATTCATGTTGTTCCCTTAGAAAATACTTTTTATTATCTCCCCCTAACGACAGGAAGACTCTCTCATTAAAGTGATAACCCACAAATCTAGCGGTATAAGAGATCTCCTGCAAAAAGGTTTAAAATGCGGATAATTGTTAGGAACTCATTTCCAACATAACTACATAACAGTTTTAAAGACCCATCATAGTAGATGTGGAATCGTAATGGCACATATATATAGTGCAACCAAAAATGCTTAAGAACACGAATGTCAGGCTTAAATCCGGTTACCAACTGGTACACAGAAAGGGTTCCCTAATATTGGGTTCTAAAACGAATTAAGTAAAGATGCGTGTAATAATATTGCATATCCCAAAGTAATAAAAGGTTTGTTGGTTCGCATAACCTATTCCTTAGACACCATTTGTAACCTTTGATAGTAGCCTCTGCGAGACTATTGGGTATAAGATGCTCTACATTGACCCTATTAAACATGCAATATTCATCAAGTCATTTTGATCTAGCATTAACAATGGTGGTGAGCCGTTGCACTTTTCATTGTATAATATGTGATAGGATTTTTACAAAAATTAAATGCATCGTTTGTTGTGAGAAATAACTGATTCAATGCGTCGAATCATCCACTAGAGCCATAAATCACTTGAATGGTCCACATTCTGTATGGATATATGTTCACTAACAACACTTTATTTCTTTGAAGAATGAGTTATTTACCATTTGCATCTAAGTAAAACAGGGCGATCTCAATCATGTTTTGCTAAAGAAAGACTTTGTTATTGTATATATAACATCCTCTTTTAGTTTAAAAAAATACAATAAATATTAAATATAAATATATATAGAACGCGCAATTGGGGGATATGGGAATTAATTAGGGGATATGAATTACTTCCCCCAACCCATGGTGTGTGCCAAGGGGTGGATTTTTGGTTATCAAAATACTAAAATACCCTTCCCTCAAAATAAAAATCAAAAAATTAAAATCAAAAAACAAAATCATATCCCCCGTTTCCATTTTCATCTCCACTTCTTATTAATCTCTTTTAGGGTTAGAGCTTTGAAACCCAAATATACCCCATTCCTTTTCAAATTCTAAACTCACCCCACTCCCTATCAAATTCTCTTCTCCTTCTCTGCCGGCTCCTCACTTTGGAAACGATTTTTTTTTTTGCTTAATTCGGAAGTGATGAAGATCATGCTGAAAGTGATGAAGACCATGCCGGAATTGATGAAGACCATGCCGGAAAACGGTGTCGGCATAGAAATTTCGGTTGAATACTATGCCGGTAGTCAAGTGCCGGCATGCTCGATAATTGACTAACTGTGCTGGCAGTGGACTGGTTAAAACCAGAAAAAATTCAAAACAAATTATTTTTTTTACATCGCCGGAAGTGATGAAGACCATGCTGGAATTTATGAAGACCATATGCCGGAAAATGGTGACGGCATGCTCGAAAACTTCTTATGAATGCCGGTAGTCTAGTGAAAAAAAAACTTTCTGGATACTTTTCATCCTGTGCCGGCATAGAAATTTCGGTTGAATACTATGCCGGCATAGGTACCGGCATGCTCGAGAATCAACTGACTGTGCCGACAGTGGACTGATTAAAAAAAAAAAAAAAAAGGTTTTGAAGATCAAAAACAGAAAAATTTGGTTGACTACGCCTCCCACCCTATTTTATGAAAGTTTCCAACAAATGCCGACATGATTTTTTCGGTTGAATATCATGCCGGTACCGAGCTATTTCAACTACAACAATGGTGGATTCAAATAAAAAAAATCAAACTTTCAACCTCTTAGCAACAGTTCCCTCTTCACAATCATCCTCCACTTTCACCAAAAAAAGTTCTCTCTCAAAATTTTTGTCCATCTTTTTACTCTCATCTCATTCACCCAAATAAAAATACACACTAATCATTAACAAATACTTAAGATTTGTACTAATTATTATTAACCACTAAACCTAATTAGTGAGGGATAGATTAGGAATTAAAAAAATATTTGGATAGGGGGTAACCACGAATTGCTATTAGGACACCGTTTTTTTTCCTGTAGTTGTATCCCCCAATTGCGCGTTCTATATATATCACTTTCTTCTTTTTTAAAGTTTTTAATAGACGAAATTTAGAAGATATTTCCAATTTTTACATAACCTATAAAAACTAGTTGGGTAATAACCCCTTTTTGTATAACTATCCTTAATCTATGAAAGAAGTAGTTACATTTCTTAGCATTGACATCAACTCTAGATAAGTTATTAGCACATAATAATTAAGTTAAAAACATATTTGAAAGAGATGTTATATATATATATATATATATTTCTAATCTTATTATGGAGTAATTTATCATATGATTTTTATATATTGTATATTTATATGGAATAAAATAAAAGAGAATCAAAAATGTTATTAAGCTTTTTCGAAGTCTTCCAAAATTTTACATATTTTGTAAGACTTTAATCATATGATAAATGTATATAAATTAAACATCTCTTTTGTGATGATAGATTTGTGAAATCCAACGGCTATTTTTAATTGGGAATTCTAAAGTTAACGATAATAATGACAACTTTGTTTAATATCCAAAACAAAGTTTGGAACATATTAAGGGACTCCAATGCGTGGTACCTGTAATTAGAGTCGAATACACAGAACCATTCAACACAACTATCAATTTTGAAGCCTTGAAAAACTTCCTGGCCATCCCTTTGTAGTTACCGGTGTCATACGCGTCGTTCAACACCTTTCGCATTTGTATTCCTTACGGAGTATTTCTTCTTTCCCCTTACGGTGTATCTCTGGCTCGCTTCAAGGGGTTTCTTATTCCATTTCTTCTTCCTTTCTACTGTGATCCAACCCTCCTCAGTTCCACAACTATCCTCACTTGCTTCAACGGTGTTGTTGGAGTTTTTAACAGCTTTCCCATCTTTCATTTCCTCAACTGATGTTTGCCCTTTAGCTGAAACCGCTGCAGTTGCAATAGAGCTGCCAGCACTAGTTGCTTTATTCTTATCGCCTACACTAGAGTTGACTACATCATCACCACCCTGACCTTTTTCTGCCATTGATTTTACTCCCTTTGCACTAGTCATAACCCCTTCTTCCCTAGTAGATAAAACAATTTCAGTCCCTGCATTTGAAGTTATGTTGGAGTTACTTCTATTTGCTGTCACCACATTTGCATTTACATCCTTTGAGGTATTTCTAGTTGAAGCCTTGGAAACTGCAATCCTGATGTAGAACATTCTATGTTTAGGCCTTCTTTATTTTTGGAAATATTTTATTATTAGGATTACTTATTTTTAGAATCTATTAAATTCTAGAACATTATTTATTTTAGGGATTTTTTATTTTTCAAGTTTGATTATTTTAGGAATGTTAGTTTTATTGTCTTCTCTATAAATAGGGGACAAGTCCTTTGTATTAAAACAATATTATTATCAATCAATATTGAGATTTCTCAACTATTCTTCTACTTTTACTATCAAAATTCTTTATCCACGCTTCCGTTCTGCATTAAGTGGTATTGGGGTATTAATATTGGGGAAAGTGGGGTTGAATGGTCTTTAGTAGTGGAAATAAAGGGGACAGAAAAGACGGAGCGAGGTGATGAAGTGCTGGTATTGGGGAATTAATATGGGTGAAAGTTCATGGATTAGATGATGGGTAGGCTTTTAGCGGGTTTAGGAAGGTGAAGTTCGTGGACAAAAGAATAAGAAAAAGAGACAGGTGTTGGCAAAGTGGTGATAGGAAGAAAAGTGGAAGAACAGAAGACGTGATATGAGTGGAGGAGGACGAGATGTGTTGGATGTATAGATAGGCGGTAGTGGTTTTCTACTAAACTAGTAAAGAGACAGGTTTAGAAAGATAGGGTTTAGAAGAAGAGATGCGGAGATCTCGGTAAGTAAAGGTGACGAAAGGGTAAAGAAGTTTAGATGATAAGAATAAGAGGACCGTAAGCCGAAGCTCTAGATGAAGCCAATTTGAATGGTCGTATTATTCAACATCAAAGACAGCAAGATAGTGATGATGACGAAGTTATTCAAGTCCCAAATAATAATCATGTTAATTATCGAATGGCGAATGCTCTTCCTCAATTTAATGGCAACCGTGATATAGAAGGCTTTCTTGATTGGATAACTGAAGTTGAAAATCTTTTCAAGTTTTACAATATTCCTGAAGATCAACAGGTTATTTGTGTCGCTTCTAAACTCAAAAGTGCTGCTTCTGCATGGTGGGAACATGTGCAATTTTCTTGCACTCGTGTTGGAAAACAACCTGTTCGTTCTTGGCCAAAGATGCGTCGTTTGTTAAAGGCTCACTTCCTTCTTGTGGATTACGATCAAGTCTTATACTGTGATTAATTACCATAATTGCAAACAAGGTAATCGTACTGTCTCGGTTTATGCAACTGAATTTTATCGTTTATCTTCTCGTAATGGTTTGCTTGAAAATGACTCCCAATAAGCTGCACGTTTTATCAATGGTTTGCGGAAAGATATCCAAAAATGCTTAGCCTTACAGCGTATCCATACTTTGAATGATGATGTATGTTTGTCAATGAAAGCGGAGTCCGTTGTGGATAACTATTATGTTTCGATGTCGTCTTCACAAAACATGGAATACGCCCCACCTTCCAATTATAATCAACCCCATACACCTATGAACACTAAACCTCTTCCACCCCTTCTACCTACACCTTCATTTACTCCTTCCGTTGTTGTGAATTCGTCTCAAAAAAGTAATGCTCGTATGTCTCCAGAACCTACTACTAATCCTCCACTTCAAGTTGGCACATCGAAGACAAATACATATGCTACTAATCCTCCACTTCAATTTGGCGCATCCAAGACAAATCCATATGCACGTCCGACTACCGGCTGATGTAACAAGTGCATGCAATCAGGTCACTAATCTTATGAGTGTCGTGGAAATCAATCTCGTACTGATGTAATTCAAGATGGTGATAGCTATTTAACTGAAGATCCCCCTAATCCTCCGGAAACTCACGTTTATGGCGAAGTAGGCGATGCCGAAGATTACCTTTTCAATTAATATGATTTTTGGTATTACACTCGTGGATGAGTTCTTTTAAAGCTGGCGGGCCTGATGTAGAACATTCTATGTTTAGGCCTTCTTTATTTTTGGAAATATTTTATTATTAGGATTACTTATTTTTAGAATCTATTAAATTCTAGAACATTATTTATTTTAGGGATTTCTTATTTTTCAAGTTTGATTATTTTAGGAATGTTAGTTTTATTGTCTTCTCTATAAATAGGGGACAAGTCTTTTGTATTAAAAACATTATTATTATCAATCAATATTGAGATTTCTCAACTATTCTTCTACTTTTACTATCAAAATTCTTTATCCACGCTTCCGTTCTGCATTAAATCCCAACCCTTTCATCCAAGTTGCAGGCGTCCTTCAACAGAATGTCTACTAGTTCATCTGTATAATCTTTTGGTTCTTCCATTTCTAACCTTTCAAAATAATAGCCATGCCACAGTGATCTCGTTTTTACCAGTTTTTCCAGATAATGCACAGCTTCATTCTTCCATGAATCCCATTCAAAAGTAGAGGAATCTCGCATTGTTTGGACTGTTTCGATGAAAGGCACCAAATTTTCCAAGTACGCCTTTTTCAAATGAGGGAAAATTTTCAACATGCATTTCACGCAAATAGTACTGACCGTTTTGCTATTGCAACGACAACCGTCAGAGGCAACCTTTCGGAGAAGCTGAACAACTAATCTGGAATTTCACAGCACAGTAGGACTAGAACAACCATGTTTCGAAGCAAGATCAAGACCATCCTCTAATCCCTCCAACACATGATGAAGATAAGAAATTCCATACCGTGTGAAGTTGGCTGAAGCAGCTATTGGCACTGCAGACATGTCGCGTATAATAACTGTGTGTCCTCCAAAACGTTTTTCTTTCTTATAGTAACCATACACATTGACCAAAATCTTGTCGCTTTTTTTTGGCCAAGTCA
Organism: Papaver bracteatum; assembly: GCA_023529315.1. Taxonomy (NCBI): domain Eukaryota; kingdom Viridiplantae; phylum Streptophyta; class Magnoliopsida; order Ranunculales; family Papaveraceae; genus Papaver; species Papaver bracteatum. Next base: position 341,937 of record JAJJWX010003745.1, on the reverse strand, counting down.
CCTTCCAAATATCTTGCAAAACATCCTTGTTGTTATAACATCATCCAAGTATATACTGTAAAGATGTATAATGTTTAGCTTTAGCAGGTTTCTTTCTATTTACAGGCGATTTTTTGTTTCCATCTCGTAAGAGACATGGAGGTCCCAGAAGCAGTAAAAAAGTAGGGTACTCAAAAAAATTATGTAGGCTACATACCGTGAACTTTCGCTCGCCGCGAATGAAATCCAACAGAGTGGGTACCACCTATGTTGTAAAAGGCTCTAGGCAAGGCGAGGCGCCAAGCCCAGCGCTTAGAGCCTTTGGAGCCCTAGGCGAGGGCCTTTTTTTTAGAAAAAACAGAAATGAAATATAATTTGACGCCTGGGGGCCTTTTTTTTCCAGGTGCCAGCATTACTCCTAGTGCGCCTTTGGCGCTTAATCCCCAAAGGCGCTAGCCTTTTACAACATAGGGTACCACCACAGGAGACCTGGAAAGATATAGTTCAGGGTCATCCTGCAAAACATCCTTGTCTTTATAACATCATCCAAGTATACTGTTTATGTTTAGCTTTGCCAGGTTTCTAATAGTTTATCTCCATCTCGTAAGTGATATGGAGTCCCGAGAGCAGTAAAAGGTAGGGTACTCAAAACTATTGTGTAGTCTACATACCGTGAACTTTCGCTCATTGCGAGTTAAATGCAACAGAGTGGGTGCCACCGGCCCACCACAGGAAACCTGGAAAGATATATAATATAGTTCAAAAGGCAGAACATGATTTACTCTAAATAAACTAAGTAAATTGAGCTAACGGAGGCATAATTCATATGAGAACTATTTTAGTATTATGAACCTCGACTGTGTGCTCCCCGATAAGAAATTGAACCCTCCGGGGCACCATTTTACTGCTATTATCATCTCCGAACCCAAGCATCCCATGTTCTTCTCTTCCCCAACCATACACTTGCAAGGAAAGAGCACAGGTAACAAGCAAGACCAGTAAGTACGAAACACGAACGAAAATCAATGCTAGTGTCCTTATTTTTGCATGCAAATGCACTTTAAGTAAATAGAACTGTAGCATAAGCCACTGCAGATGCATATATAGTCCCATTTAACCTGAATAACAAAACTGGAAAACATAATAACTTCATGGTGAATGTTGTGCTTCACATTTGACATAGCAAAATATTCATGAGTTTAATATGTTATCTAAATGTCTAATTTTCTATTTGGATTAGAGACTCTTGTATGGATTGTGTTCAATGAATTTCTAAGTCAAATATAGTGTTATTCATGTGAGTTGAAGACCAAACTTAAACTTTGATTTCTGATATAGAAAAAGTAGATTAATGATGTGTATGGCAAAAAGTTACAGCAATGATGTCCTAGTAACAGAAAACGTTTTAACACGAGATTAATGTGTGTATAGATTGTGCTGAAGGAACAAGAGATACACGCATTGATAATCTCTCCCGAGGCAAGGGAGGTGTGGAACCTAGTGTTATAATCTAATATAACACGCATTATATGTTGCACTCACAATATATGCACCCATCACTTTGCCTAATTGAGAAACTGGGACATTTTGAGAAATGGATATCAAATTCTCAATACATACCACAGTGTTTGAAGGAAAAGGAGTGTGAAGAAAAAGAAAACTTCAGATGTCGTTCTGTTTCCATATTCGTAATTTACTTTCAAATTTTGTCATGCATACCATGCCCGGTATAAAATTTCACCAATTACTACAACCGTCTAGTAAAACTACCTCACATGATAGTTTAGGTAAATATTGTACCATATAAGTGTTAAGAAGCTTAAGGTTCATTAACAAATATATTGAATGATAATTATTTACAATTAGAAGTGAATATATATAGATTACAAAATGAGTAGGTAAGGTAGTAGGTAAGGAGTAGGTAAGGTAGTAGGTAAGGAGCAGGTAAATGAGTAGGTAATGGATTAGGTAAAGGAGTAGGTAAAGGAGTAGGTAAGGTATAATTCAACACTCTCCCTCAAGGTGGTGCATATATGTCACATATGCCCAACTTGACAAGTGAATTATTGAAAATAGTATTTGATACTGCTTTCGTTAAAACATCTGCCAATTGTTGTGTAGTGCGAACATATGGTACTTCAATAATGTTTTCTTCGAGTTTCTCATAGATGAAATTCCTATCAATTTCCACGTGCTTCGTTCGATCATGTTGCACTGGATTCTCTGCAATTTTGATTGCCGACTGATTATCACAAAATAACTTCATAGGTTTTTCAGATGGGAAACCAAGCTCTCCCATAAGCCTTTTTAACCATAACAATTCACAAATGCCTTTTACCATTGCCCTATATTCTGCTTCGGCACTTGACAAGGAAATAACCTGTTGTTTCTTAGACTTCCAAGTTACTAAGTTACCCCCGACGAAGGTAACATACCCAGATGTCGATCTTCTCCTATCTCCTTTGCCTCCCCAGTCTGAGTCTGTGTATCCTGATACCTCGAGATGTCCATGTTTTGAAAACATCACCCCTCTACCTGGTGCAGACTTCAAATATCTCAGTATCCTTATGACTGTATCCATGTGTTGTTGACCCGGGTTATGCATAAATCTACTTACAACACTTACAGCATAGGAAATATCAGGTCTTGTATGAGAAAGATAAATTAAGCGGCCAACTAACCTTTGGTATTGCCTTTTGTTAGTTGGTACTTGATCAGAACATTCTTCAAGACCATGGTTTTGTACCATAGGAGACCCTATCGGTTCGCAACCAAGTATACCGGTTTCCTTCAACAGATCAATCACATATTTACGCTGAGACAAGAAAATTCCCTTTTCAGATCGTGAAACTTCGATCCCTAAGAAATATTTAAGTCCACCCATATTCTTCATATCAAACTCAGAATTCAAACAACTCTTAAGATTACTCATCTCTTCAGGGTCATTTCCTGTTACCACCATATCATCTACATAGATAATAAGTGCAGTAACCTTGTCACCTACTCTTTTAAGGAACAAGGTATGATCAGCGTTACTCTGTGTATACCCAAACTTCTTCATTGCTAGACGAAATCTACCGAACCATGCTCTAGGAGATTTTTTCAGACCATATAAAGCCTTCTTTAACTTACAAACTACATTAGCCTTATCTGGAGCACTATAACCTGGAGGTAGTGTCATGTAGACTTCTTCTTTCAAATCACCATGTAAAAAGGCATTTTTTACATCATATTGTTGTAGACGCCATCCTAAATTTGCTGCCAAAGAAAGCAGGACCCGAATAGTATTGAATTTCGCAACAGGAGCAAATGTCTCTTGATAATCGATACCATAAGTTTGGGTAAATCCCTTGGCCACCAGTCTTGCTTTGTACTTAGCAATCGAACCATCGGGATTATGTTTGATAGCATATACCCACCTGCACCCAACTGGTTTCTTCCCTTCTGGTAGTGTGACTATATCCCACGTACCATTTTCCTCATGTGCGACCATCTCCTCTTTCATAGGACCAGCCCATTTCGGATCGGCTAATGCTTCTTCTAAAGTTGTGGGAATAGTAATATCTGTCATTTCACTGATAAATGCTTTTCCATCTTCTGATAATCTATGAGTAGACATGTAGTTGGAAATAGGATATTTCGCTTTCTTTATTGCTTCGGGTGAAAAACGATCTGGTGGCACTCCACGATTACTTCTTTGTGGTAATTGGTACTTATCAGTTTCAAGTAACTCAGAAGTATTATCAATATTAATCGAAGTATTTAGGTTTTCCTCGGGAGTTTCAGCAAGAGGATAACTCGTTGTAGGTGCTACTGGTGAAGAAAGGATGGGGACTTCAATCACATGAGTTTCGACCTCTTGAACTGTGCTACTCGTTGTAGGTGCTACTGGTGAAGAAAGTACGGGGACTTCAATCACATGAGTTTCGACCTCTTGAACTCGTTATCGTTGGTGTCATAGTGATCGCACCAATATCAGTAGAACCAGAAGTGTTACTTGAAATTTCTTCACTGACCGGAAGATTTATCTCACTATTAGTTGGAAATAAATCAATCCAATTCAACTCTTCAATTTGACTCTCTCCATGAAGAGAAGGACTGGATTCACATTTTGAATAAAACTTCTCGTGCTCGACGAAGGTAACATCCATGCTAACATAAAATTTATGAGTAGAAGGATGATAACACATGTAACCCTTTTGGTACGGATGATAACCAACGAAAACACACTTTGGTGCACATGGGTCCATCTTGCTACGCACATGTTTTTGTATGTGAACATAAACGGTACATCCAAACACTCGCGGAGGAAGTTTAAGATGAGAAGGAATTGTCATAAACGAAGCCAATTTATCCAAGGGTGTTTGAAATTTCAAAACACTAGTTGGTACACGATTAAGAAGATACACTGCATTAGTGATAGCTTCTTCCCAGAAATGTGGCCTCATGTTTGCTCCAATCAAACAAGCTCTAGTAATCTCAAGTAATTGCCTGTTCTTCCTCTCCGCACACCATTTTGTTATGGCGTAGAAGGACAAGTAGTTTCATGAATTAAACCATGTTCCTGGAAATAACCTTGTAACACTTCATTAACATATTCGCCACCATTATCAGAACGAAGAACCTTTAGAGCGGTGGAAAATTGTGTTTGAATCATCACATGAAAATATTTGAAAATACCAGCTACATCACTTTTATTTTTCATCAAATAAAGCCAAGTCATACGCGTGCAATCATCAACAAATAGAACAAACCAACGAAATCTTGAATTACTTGTAATCCGGCAAGGCCCCCAAATATCAGAATGAACCAAAGCAAAAGGAATTAATCTTCTGCTAAAGCTATCAGGGTAAGTCGCACGGTGACTCTTTGCTAAGATGCAAGTTTCGCAACTGAAATCAGAAGGTTTGCAGGTTAAAAATAAAGTTGGAAATAAGTGTTGCAAATAACCAAAAGAAACATGACCCAACCGGTGATGCCACAATAGAATTTGATCTTCATTTGCACGAGAGGACCCCTTGGCCGACAAACACCATCCTTCACACACATCATCTATGTAATATAACCCTCCTCTTTTAGTACCACGCCCAATTATCTTCCCGTTACCAAGATCTTGAAGAAAACAAAAGGTCGAATTGATTAATACTACACAATTTAATTGTGCAGTCACTTGTGATACGAACAAAAGATTATTAGAAAGAGAAGGAATCAACAGAGTATGTTCTAAAGTCATGGAAGAATTCAGATCAACTCTCCCAGCTCCAATAACCGGATACGGAACACCATTGGCATTATACACCTTTGAGAATTCAGGTGAACATGCATCTTTTAAGATAGATGCTTCAAATATCATGTGATTAGTGGCACCGGAGTCAAGTACCCAACCATGATCTTTTTATGAATTTGTAGTAAGTAAAGCCGTATCGGTTTTACTTGATTCCTGAAAAAGGTTCGGATTAACCAAAGAATGAGAATCGGTCGTCGTAGTCATTATTGAAGTACATGTATCTACCCCTCTTTGGTCGATCTTTATCTGTTTTTTTATAGGCGTCCCACCAATCGGGATAGCCAATTTTCTTGAAACATTTCTCCACGAAGTGTGAATTGCTTCCACAGTAAATACAACGTCTAACGGAAGACATTATCACGATTAAAGAAGAAATTATATGAAGTATGAATACAGGTCGCAAGCAGCTTTCGAAAAACTTGGCAAGCGTTTTTTTTTTTTTTTTTGTGACTAAAAAAAGGTACAAATGAAACTGATTGTGTACACAACTGTTTATGGGGGAAAAAAAACAAACCGGCTAGATACTAGCTAGCAGCTAAAAAATATGAGTAATCGAATATGAGGAATAAGTCCTATAAGGGTAAAAACGGTAAGAGTTCAAATTCAAATCAAGTTTTCTCTCTTGCACAGAGAAATTAAGTTTGACAAATCAACCAAATATGTGAAAACTAACTTAACAGGGGTTTGCTTATAATAAAAACAATCTCAATCAGCTAAGATAAAAAAAGATCTTGATCAAATATGATAATTGTTTGTAAGAAAAAACAGTAGTACAACTTACTTAGTCCAAGATAAATGGATTAAAACGATTAAGTAGGATTAAAAAAGGACAATCATAAACTCAACATAACAAGTTTATCATAAAATCGGTAGTACAACTTACTTGTTTCAATAAGTGTATAAAGAAAGAGCAGATCCTTAATCCAGCGGAAGAAGGATCAATCGAAGTAACGAAGCACTCACTATTACTAAGAAGCACTCAACTCACCATGGAGCTCTGGTACCATGTTAAGAAGCTTAAGGTTCATTAACAAATATATTGAATGATAATTCTTTACAATTAGAAGTTAATATATATAGATTACAAAATGAGTAGGTAAGGTAGTCGGTAAGGTAGTAGGTAAGGAGTAGGTAAGGTAGTAGGTAAGGAGTAGGTAAATGAGTAGGTAAGGTAGTAGGTAATGGAGTAGGTAAAGGAGTAGGTAAGGTATAATTCAACAATAAGTAAACTGAAAAATGCCGAGTATAAATATTTATTACTCACCATTTCTGAATATGGTACTCCTCGTTCATTGATAGCTGCAGAGATATCTTCATTTAGGCGTTTAGTATTATCTTCATCACATGTATCATCATTTTCAGAGACATAGTTCTCTTCCTCTGAGTAACAATAGTCGACAGGGGAAGCCCAACCTTCATCTGAATCAAGATAACTGTCAGAGGAGTCATATCCTCCTCCGTCATCAGAAGTATTCCTGCTGCCTCCTCCAGACGTATCTTCATCCTTGTACATACTGTAAATTAAGAAAAATAATGGAACCATCAATTAACAAGCATACTGTATATCAAGAAGAAAAGCGAGACCATCAAGAAAGATATAGAAAGCAGCAACTATACTAACATGACTTAGCTCATAAAACATGAGTTACTACTGTAGAATTGACCCAGCTTTAATTCTACAGTAGTTAAGTGTAAAATAAGCTAGATATATTGAACACTACACCATATCCTGTATTTTCCAACGCTTCACTTTCGGGGGTGTGCAACGGATATAGACGTTGCACCCTTTGAAACGTTAATATCCGTTGCACACCAAAAAATACGTTGCACTAAATCCTAATAATCCTAATATCGGATGAAAAAATTGGAAATGAGGATGCGCCTGACATTATTAAAGAAGTCGGGGGCTTAAATGTCCGTCTAATTCTTATTATTTTTTCTTTTATTTTATTTTTTCTTATTTTCTTCTTATATTTTTTTCTCTTTCAAGACATCGAGTTCTCCTCCCCAGTTTTTTTTATTCTCTACCCTAAGCGAGATCTCCAAATCCAACCCAAGGTTTTATAAATCAAAACCCGTTTCTCCTTAAACCTATCTCATGAATCAAAACTATGGAAATCAAACACAATATATTTCAACAACTCACCCTGAAAATCGTTTTCTTTTGTAAAGCAGTTGAAAGGTGTGCTGATCCAACTTGAAATTTTATCCTCCAGTGATGAACTATCTTACATGGAATAAATTTTTATAGTGATATATCTATTACCCTTGATTTATAACGATTTTTCCTTATTGATTTAGGGTTTTTTTTTATATAGTTATCATTTAAATCCCTAGATTTATAAATATTTTTTTTTTAATTGTTTCTTTGTTTCTTAATCAGGAGATGGAGATAGTTTATGGTGTTGTTGATGATAACTTTGAGGTGAAGGAGTAAGTATAAACTGAAATATAACTTCTTGATTTAGTATTCTTCTTATATGTGTTTTCTTTTTAAATTGCAGTCACATGAACAATCTTTTCTGCAGAGAATCTGTTTGCAAAAACTCTCTAGAAACCTCAAATTTAACAAACAAATTGTAATTAAACTACCACTGATAGCTTATCTTAATATAAAAAAAAAAAAAAAAAAAAAAATAGTATTGTACTAAAACAGGTGCTTAATCAGGATGAGATACCCCCTACTTTACAGTTTTGTCTTCTGTGAAGGTGTTGTTGATGGATTTTAATGTATCACCAATTGGATAAGTAATTTGTTTTATCTTCTCTTGATTGCGGTCATCTGATGTATCATGTATCATTATTCAAGTGAAGTTTTTGAAGAAGAGTAAGAAGTAAGAAAATCTCAACCCATGTTCTTTCTTTCTCTTTGTGCAACTTCTAATTTTTTCTGTGTGTTTGCAGTTAATAAAGAAGAGAATCTCCAAAATCAAAGAATCTGATGGCTGCTATGGTTATTTTTCCATATGAAACTTGGTATGTTCATAATTTTGTCCATTTCTTATCCTAAATTAATATTCATGTGTTGGGTTGAGTTCCTGTTGTGTTCGAAAAAAGTTTTTGGTTGACTAAGTGTCTGAATGACCTGCCCTGTAGCTCTGATGAGCAATATTTTTGGTGGAAAGAGACAGAACATGGTCTTGCAAATAATATGTTCATGGTTCACCAAAACTTTGGGCAGCCGAAGTGGGTGAGCTGTTAATAAGTTGTCAGTAAGTTTGTGGTCTATTCATTTGTTAGTTTAATATTGTGTTGATGTGATTTAACCAAAATCAGTTAACAATGATGAACAATTAGAGATGCCATCCTTCAACCTGCTGACACCAGCACCACCAATTGAAGACAAAAAGAATGCGGCAAGCATTTGAGATAAACAATGCCAATGTAAGAATAAAAGAGAACATAGAGATTCCAGAGACGCAAGTCAAAAGTACACCAGTGATTGATGTTGTGAGTCCATCTTTAACATCCAAGGAGGATATCAACGTTGTTGAATTAGTCGAGGACTACAAAAGGAAGCTGAAGTTGAACATGCACATGCACTCACTCTGGAAACTATTAAAGCAGCCATAAAGGTGAACAAGTAAAAATCAACTGATTTTTCAACTTTCATTTTTCTTCATTTCATTGTATTCTTTAATAATTGTTCATTGCACATTGAAATTAGCTATCTTGTTGTAGGATTACTACATATTAGTATTTGATGATGCAAAGGCCATTAAGGCAATCAGAACACTTATGAGGCCAACATAATTCAGAAATTGATCCACAACATTGATGACTGGATTACATTTCCAACTTCTATATCAGTGAGGGGTTCAAGGTAAATAGATTGGGAGTCGGTTCCAATTTATAAGCATGCAGTTATTAATTTGATGATGAGTTTGTTGCTGTTGCTTCTTTGGTCATCTCTAATGTTGTTTCTTGAACCTTGACAATTGTGAATTTGACCCTGATCGATCTTTCTAGATTGATTTTTTTTGTAATTGGTATGTTTTATCATAGTTTTCTTGCAGTAATTTATATATATTGTGATTCAAGTTATTTTCTTATGGAAGAACTGACTGGTAAAGTCGTGCTCTGAAGATGGTCAATCTGATAGCTTTGTTGGGACATTGAGATCATGGTTTGCTCATTTATTGATTAATGCACTGCAGTTCTTCATTTATTGATTACTTCCCTGCAGTTCTTCATTATTTTTATGCATATACCAGGTAACATGGGAATTTCTAAGTGTGCTTGTCTAATGCTTTGGGTTTTGTAATGCAGGAAAGTTTCCAACTCTTATGACACATAACGAAACCAAGGCAATGGTTAAGTGAGCTGACATTATATGCACGTAGTAATACATTTTTTTTACTGATTTGCATTTAGTAGTAAATATCGTGGGAAATTGAATTGTTTATCGATATGTTTGTTGAATCAGGTGAGGTGCATATACTTGAAGAGTACCATGGGCAAGCCAGTTCGCATCTTCTAAGCATTGTTTTTACCCAAGTATGAATGCACATCCTACTATATATTGTCACTCTGGTGGTTTCTATAGATTTAGATGTAGGAGATACCTTGAGAGTTGTAACCAGTAAGAGGTACAAATTTTGCGAAATATCTAAAGAAAGAACCCAAGAATTTTTGTTTGTTTTGGTAATTACTGAAAGATTCAAATTGGTGCCAGGAATTCTTTCAAATTCTGAGTGATGGTGTAACTGCTTTTGCAGTTTAGCATGGAGTGATGGTGTTCTCTTTTGGAGGCAAGCGGCATCACATCATTGTTTCGGTACAAGTTTGGAATTTATACTTTGGTAAGTGATCTTCCTGTGAATGTCGGGGTGTAACTCTAGATGATGTCTTCACAATACAATGGTGCAACATCTTATGTGTGGTCTGAGTTCTCTGAATTGATATGTCTGAATTGTCCGTACCTCTATTTGTTTCGAAGATGTGTGAAAGGATGAATTGAATATATATATTTTGGCAGGCTATGAATGTTCTGCAGCTAGTTTGACCTATTATTTTGTGTGATTTACTATTTTGGAAGGCTCCTCCAAAATAGGGTGAAGGCACCAGTGGCGGTGAAGAAGAAGATTGTAAGTTTAATATTCTTGTGCATATTTTACCAAAGAAGTTATTACTGTAGTGTAGCTTTCCTCGATGAAGATGGAATTTTCATCTTGCAGGATAAAGTTGTGAATCCTTTATTTGAAAAGCGTCCAAAATAGTTTGGCATTGGTGGTGCGTTTCCTCCAAAAAAGGGTTTGCATAGGTTCGTGAAATGGCCAAAAGTTTTCCGCATTCAACGCCAGAGGAGGAGGATACTCAAGCAACGTTTGAAGGTTCCACCTACTTTGAACCAAAACCCAAGACAAAAACCTTGGTATATGCATTGGGTTTCGGATCTGTATTACTTTTATTATTATTGTCCTTATATGGTCGTTTCTCTTACTGTGAACTAGTGGTTTTTCAGCTACAAACCTATTCAAAATGTTGCTCAAGTAATATCTAGAGGACAAGGCTTCTAAGAAGGAAAGACTATTGAAAACAGCACAGGCTGAATCATAGGGAAAGATTGTCGAGGCTAAGAAGGAAAGACTATTGAAAAGATGGATACACGATTTCTTATTGTCAGTTTTTTTTTTTTTGCAGATATTGATTGGTTTGTTTATGTGGTGTCAAGGTTGGGAGTTGTTCCTTAGCTTGCTGGGTATAACACCTTTGGCCTGGTGTTTCGGATATGCCACTGAGTAAGTTGTATTTGTCTTGTGGGACTTGTAAATGTACTATTCTAATGTGTTCTGTAACTGATGCTAACTCATGTCTGTTGTTCTTATCGTGCAATCTGGCTGTGTTATTAAACTGATGCTAATTCATGTCATGTTGCTCTTATTGTCCTATATAGGCAGTTGGCATTTTTTACAGGGCCTTCGTACTGGAATGTTATTACATACACTATTGATTTGTTGCTTGAGAGTTGTTCACATACATATAGTATCGATCTATTATTCTAGTGTAAATGCAATTAAAATGGGGTTATCCATCCAACAGGCAGGTGCAGCGGTGAATTCAGGATTTCCCTGATGTATGTCATGGTATAATGTTGCCAGCTGTGCTTCACTTCAAGCAGTGTTATTATGCTTATTGCATAAGCAACTACTTTTCTCTTTTCTTTTCTTTTTCAATTGAAGAGTCCGGGTAATCTTTATAAGCTAACTCCCTTTGAAGAGGTGAAATTTTCTAATTTGGCAGTTCCTAATTCTCGGTTTAAGCTTTCTTCCAAATACTTTATTAGTTATATTTTACGAAAAGTGACGGAAGTGATAGTCATCGCTAGTGAACAGAACGAACAAAATTATGAAGATGCAACTTCTAATAATTGTTACCTAAAATCTTTGTAGGTGAAGGAGCCCTGCGATGATGAGGCGCCTGAGATAATATATGGTCGATTACTTCGTTAGGGTTCTCTGCTGAATTTGTAAACATGTCTTTCATATTCTTTTCTAGGTTCAACTGGATCAGCTGCTGCTTCAAATACTACACCAAAACATGGTGAGATTTTGATGTCTTTATGCTTCTTGGGATCACCTTTGTGTGCTGTTATTTTAGTTCCATTGTTGGTTATGATTTACGACCTTTAAGCAATTGTTGGTCATGTTTTTGAACTGGGGTGAGAGTTTATTCTTAATTAAAATTGTAGACCCTTGCAATAAATATTGTTATTTTTTCTCATTCATTTTCTAACACTTTGAGATTTTGAAGCACGTGGTTATTACTAGCATCCTTCATGACATTTTATTCCTAAACCTTTTAGAGCTGATATCACCTTTATTTATTTATTTCAAATATGTTGTAATTTCTTATAATTACTTACGAATTTTCTTTTTCTTTATTTCAGCAGTGCCCACCGCCAAAGGTCAAGCACTTGCTGACTAGTATGGTGTCAAATTCTTTGAGACTATAAGCAAAAATCTCCCTGGTGTGTACGAATCTAAATGTGAAGCAAGTTCTCTTTTCCTCATGCATAAGGTGATTCTTTTGAGCTATAACATTCTAAATTCCTTCATTTGCTTCCTTTCATGGTTCTACGCTATCAACCTGATGCTTCATATCATCTTTGAAATGGTCTAAGAATTAGAATTGGTGTTACTTCAGAATCGTCATTCTATTAATATCCATACAACTTAGAAGGTCACCTGCCAAAGATGGGACTATGTTTTACAGGTGTTCATGTAAGATTGTATACACTGAAGAGAAGGATAACTCGAATATATCCTTAACGAGTTTCGAAACCGAAACCTAGGCGCATTATGAAGGTGCATAATATATATTCAAAAAGAAATCACTGAACTAATTCATATTAATTCTGATACAACGTGTATGTAAACAATTGAAGGTATTCTTATGAACTAATTCATATTGTCAAATTCAGAAATTTGGATTCGTGACCGTATTTATCTTTAAATCAACCAAATAATTATATGGTTTATTATAGTTTATCTGTTACACGCTGATTCATATATTTATTACAAGATGATATATATGAATATATCTTGATGGATTGTGATAGTTGATCTACAATGGTATATGAATGTGCAAAATATATTTTCAGGTGCAGAAATCTGTTGGAATTCTATTTTTCACCTGGAATTATCGTCAGAATTTATTTATTTTATTTGTGAACGGGTTTGCAACGTATATAAGTGTTGCTTAAATTAGAGTAATACGTTGCCTAAATTATTCTAACCGTTGCACAAATTAAAGAATCCGTTGCTCAAGAAACGTTGGTAATCTATTTTACCAACGTTTATATACGTTGCACAAATTAATTTAACCAACGGATTTTGGCGTTGCACCAAAATTTTCTACGCCATATTCCCAACATATATTAGCGTTAGTGAAATTCATTTGCAACGCGTATATCCGTCCCAAATCGGATGTTTTGGTGTAGTGGAAGAGACTAAGGGGGGGAATTACATTCCCTCCTCTAAGAGAGTTTAATAACAAGGTTTTCATATAAGAAGACTGATTGTGATCAATTTTGGACCCTGATTTGATAGATATAGAATAGCCACAAAACCCTGATTTGAAAGATATAGAATAGCCACAAAAGTAGAATAAGAAAACATCAATTTTATGGCTTTAGAATAACGTTTACCTTTTAGAATTTTCTGCCTAAGTGTTGTTTCTCCTTCCTCTAAATTATTTTTTTGCTAGTCTCTAGTCCTCTGACTGTACCCCTCTACAAGCACTAAGTAACTATTTGTATGAAGTCTATGCTAAAACCAGTCATACTCAGATTAGGCAACCCCTTTATTTTTGGTAACCTTCTAGGAATATGACTCCTACTGTTCCTTCTAAGAATAGAAGTCTACTTCTAGAATTACTTGGAGAGTAATTCACTATTCTACCCTGAACCTAGGAATAGGGTATTCTAATGAGCACCTACAAACACACCAGATTGATACAATCAAAATACATGGCCTTAGCATTTCCTCCTCTACAAGTAAGTGCAGAGCCTTAAAGGAATATCATAACAAAATAAATCAATGAAGAAAATTCAGAAAAATTGCCGAGAGGAGACATAGATATTTACCCGAGAAAATACAATGATTCCAAACCCAAACCCTATTTCCCGTTTTTCATGATATTTTATACTAAGCCCACTCCAATCAATATTCTAAAGAAGGCGACGGGGTTTTCTTATGATAAAAGAAAGAACTGAGTTAAACTAGATTTCCTAACTTAACTATCATCCCTAATCCTAACCTAAACTATATTTCCAAATTAACTGCCTTTCCAAATTCTAACTCCATTTCAGATGTAATTGTGTTTTTCCCTGTGTTCAGACTAATTTATATTCTGCCTGTCAAATATAGAAACCTGGTAGATGTGTCAAATATAGAAACCTCATAGATGTTCAAAGTGAAAAAAATGTCTTTGAGTGATTCTTTCAAAAGTTCAATGATACAGTTACTTCATTCCACAGGTTAGAAAATGATTCTCACAATATCGAAGAATCTATAGTGATATTTTATATCATTTATTCTTAGCTCTATATTTTGTTGATATGGTTTCCTTTGGAATAACATCAGATTATGTTTTCTTGATCTTGATTGGCCCGATTAATAATAAATCGTTCTGGACTAATGATAAGAACACCCGCACAAAAAGATAATACCTTAGTTCATAAACGCGGTTAGAAAAATAAAATAAAAACTGAAAATTGTTGAAGCTTCTACGTTAGTTAGCCAACAAATCTAGCTATGGATGCTTTTTAATTACTGACTAGCATATACCAGCAAATTAAATACTGAGAATGCAATTGTTTCATAATGTGCATTACCCAGTCTATACCCACCTAAAAGATTATTCTGTCATACTTTAAGTAGAGACTGGAATTTCGACTATAGGTATTCTACCAGCAAATCATGCATTAATCGGTTTGTTCCCATTTAGAAGATTACTGAGACATACTTTAAGTAGAATATGTATAGTGGAATTTCTTACTGTAGATATCCGGATATGAATCTTGCTCACAGTGATGAACCTGCTTTTAAGTTATCTCATTGCCCAAAGTGGATGGGAATATGCACATAGATTCATCCCGTGTAATATTCACCCAAAATAATAATGAGATATAATGTACTCAGATTTGTAAAGCCATCTGCCAATGAGATACTAACTTGTAAGCAGTAATTGGGAGAAAATATGTTCAAAAGAGACGGTTATGTCAGGAATTTCTTCAAACATTTCACAGGTAGCATCAATATTCGCGAAAAATCGAAAGAAACTTATTTCCTTTATCAGTGTAACTTGAATTCTAAGTACTAACTTGAAACACTTATACCTAAACTGAATTAACAAAAAATTAAACAAGACAAAAAGAGATATTTGGTGTATTATCTTCCACAAGCTGTGAGAAGATAGAGAACTTGTATTTATAGCTTTTTTAGAATACAAAACTCAAAAACTGTAAAGTAGAAACACTAGGAGATCCTAGATAATAGTCGGAGAAGGTTATAGACTATAATTGGCTTTGGTTTGTTGAACTGATTACGAGCTTTGAGCAGGTGACTGACAATTAGATGTGGCCGATATATTACTTGTGCTGACACCCTCCCTCAAGTTGAACTGGAGTTGACGAATGTTTAACTTGTCTCTTATATGCTGGAACCGTGGTGAAGACATACCTTAAGTGAAAATATCAGCTAGCTGATCTCTACTGGATATAAACTGAACATGAAGCTGTTTCCGAGCTACTCTTTTACGTACAAAGTGGTAATCAATCTCAATATGCTTAGTGCGCGCATAGAATATTGGATTGGCAGTAAGTTATGTTGCACCAAGGTTATCACACCATAGAGAAGGTGTATGAGGAAGAACACCCAATCCTTTTAACAAGGACTGGATCCAGATAAGCTCTGAAGTGGCTATAGCAACACCGCGATATTCAGCCTATGTACTTGTCTTGGAAACAGTTTTCTACTGCCCAGCACTCCAAGAAATGAGGTTACCTCCAAAATAGATACAATAACCACTAGTAGATCTTCGATCATCAAGACTACCTGCCCAGTCTGTATCTGAATATGCATGAAGTGAATGATCCCTGCCAGGTTTAATGAACAGTCCAAAATCTATTGTTTGCTTCAAATAGCGCAGAATCCGTTTCACCAACTCTCAGTGTTCAATATACGGATCATGCATGTATTGACAAGCCTTGTTAACTACCACAGAAATGTCAGGCCGAGTAATATGCAAATACTGCAGAGAACCTACCACACTTCTGTACAGTGTTGCATCGTCAAACTTTTCAGACCCTATTTTCTAAAGCTTTGTATTAGCTGCCATAGGAGTGCATACTGGCTTGATGCCATCAAGCTTTGTGCGACGCAGGAGATCAGCTATGTATTTCCGTTGTGAAAGAACCAATGACTGCCCTTGTTTCAATACCTCAACACCTAAAAAGTAAGTCAGTTCTCCCATGTCCTTTACTGCAAATTCGGTCCCCAAATCTGTAATAAGAGCATCTACCTGATTAGAGTGTGAACCTGTCACAATGTATCATCGACATAAATCAACACATATATAACAGATTGTTCATTCTTTTTGATGAACAATAAAGAGTATGCAATTGAAGCCGTAAACCCTAGCTTGATAAGATGATTGATGAGGCGAGAGAACCACGCACGTGGGGCTTGTTTAAGTCCACATAAAGATTTATGTAACCTGTACATGTGATTAGGATAATTCGGATCCACATATCATGCAGGTTGCTTCATGTAGACTTCTTCTTCTAAGATGTCATGTAGAAACGCGTTCTCAACATCAAGTTGACGCAACATCCAGTGATTCATAATAGCAAGTGAAAGAACCAGTCTAATCGTGCACGACTTTATCACTGTAGAAAACGTTTCGCCAAAATCTATGCCCTCCTGTTGGTTGAAACCCTTTGCCACCAATCACGCCTTGTACCGCTGTATTGAACCATCTGGATTTTGTTTAATTCGATAAACCCATTTCGAACCAACGATATTCATACCATCCTCATATTCGACAAGAGAGTATGTTCCATTACGAATCAAAGCATTAATTTGAGTATAAATAACATCTCTCCACTCTGGAATTAAACATGCTTTGGAGTAACATGTGGGTTCCATAAATTCTTCATCTTCTAAGGAATGCTTTATGGTACTGAGACACCGATTCTGAATTGGTTTTGATTTTCTAGCTTTAGAACGTGTTATCATAGTGTGGCCTGGTGCCACTGTTGATTGCACATCAGGAGATTGCGCTGTAGCTGATGAAGGTGGGGTGGGTAGGACAGCAGACGACCCTGATGACTACGTAGGCGTGACATCTGTTGCCGGCACTGGTGAGTTAGGTTGTGGTGAAGCTTTTGGAACTGGTTCTTGAAGCTGCAATGGTGTTGTATGTACTAGCAGAAAAACATATGAGCTAAAAATATTTGTGCTGGTACATTGAGTTGGTTGTCTTACCTCAGGAGATGACTGTGGAGGAGGAGAGAATGTAAAAGTGTTCTCCTCAAATTTAACATGCCATGATATATATTGACGATTCGTTGGCAAGTGAAGACAGATGTATTCCTTGTGTGCATAACTATAATGCCAACAAACTAGAACCTAGATCTGTCTTCAGATGTCTGTCTTCTGAATTCGTTGGCAAGCAACCAAAGACACGGAGAAAAGAGTAATCTGGCTGTTTGTGATAGAGTAGCTCTAGTGGAGTTTTGGATTCAGATGAAGACTTGGGAATCCTGTTTATGAGATAGCAGGCAGTAGTGAAAGCTTCTGACCAAAATTCTTTGGGAAGTTGTGCATGAAATAACAATGTAAGACTACTCTCAGTAACATGTTTAATTCTACACTCAGCAAGTCCGTTTTGTGCTGAGGTATGAGGACACGAGAAACGATGTTGAATCCCTGAGTTGTTAAGATAAGAAGTGATATTTTTGTATTGAAGTGCATTATCAGACTGTAAATTTTTTTATTTATGACCAGTCGGGTTTTCTACCTGCTTATGAAACTGTGTAAAGACATGGAAAGCATCAGAATGTTGCACTAACGGAAAGACCCATGTATAATGAGAGAAAACATCCATTAACAACATGTAATAACGAAAACCATTTCTTGAAGTTTGTGGAGAAACCCATATGTCGGAAACAATAAGACTTAAAGGTGTATCATAAGTAGTGGTACTAGGAGAAAAAGGTAGACGTCTTCTCTTGCTAATATGACAAGAGTGACAAAAATCAAACTTCTTATTCATTACTGGAAGGGAAAATTTTCTAATGATTTTTGAGACCGTGCTTAGCATTGGATGACCAAGATGCTGGTTCCAAACAGGTATACTTACAGAGTAAAACGACCTTAGAACAACTGACGGTTGATGTCACCTACACCGTCAAACACGTACAATCCATTCTCATTCCTCCCCTTTAGCAGCATTGCACCCGTGGTTTTGTCCTACACAACAAAGAAATTTGTGTGAAACTCAAAGTAAACATGATTATCCTTGCAAAATTGATAAATAGATAGAAGATTCGACTTTATCTTTGACACATGGTAGATATTATTTAAGCAAAATTTGCGATTATTGGATGTGAATTCTGTGTTACCAATATGTGTAATCTGTAAAGTATTACCATTACCAACTCTGACTTGGTCTGTTCCATCATATTCATGAGGAATGCACAAGTTCTTGACATCAGCAGTCAAGTGGTGTGTAGCCCCTGAGTCCGTGACCCATTGAGCACCAGTCGAGTCACCTGGAAAAGCAAGATAAGCAACTGGAGCTTTGTTCTGTGAGTTTTTGTTTTGCTCATAGCGAAACCAGCAACGATCAACAGTGTGGTTTCTCTTCTTACAGATCTGACAGCAAATATCTCCATTAGCTGCACTTCTTTGCTGCTATGGTTTCCGACGATTGTTGTTGTTTGGAGGAGGTGGTCCTCATTGTTGATTAATAAACCTTCGTGGTTCATTCTTTGCGTGTGCACCCGAACTGGATCCAACATAGTTTGCAACTGGTGCCTAAATCTGGGCAAGCTGCTGTTCAACTCTCATATCAAAAGAAAGCAGATGAGAGGTAAAAGTCTGGATATCCATGTTTTCAACAGTGCTTAAAGCAGTAACGATTGGATCATAGGTTTGATTCAATCCATTGCTTATACATTATTTCTTCTCATTAGCTGAGACAGTGTAACCAGATGCTGCAAGCTGATCAAACAAATTTTTAGCATCATGGAGATAAATTTTCAAGGTTTTATTACCTTTATTGATGCAGTGAAGCTGCTTCTTAAGAGAACTCTGGTGTGCAAATGTTTTTGGAGCATACTCAACTTCCAACTTGACCCATACTTCTTTGGCAGAGGTAAGTTCTGAAACTGTTCTCAATACTTCTGGTGTTAGGGTTGAATTCAACCATCCAACGATCAAGGAGTTTTGGGATTCATACGCAGTAAATGATGGGTTGATTGCTTCACCACCGGGAAGATTCCGTGCAAGTTTTTCATTTGTGCTATCAACATATCCTGTGAGATCATACCCTTTGAGAATGGGTCGAAATTGTTCCTTCCAAAGATGATGATTTATCTCAGTGTGTTTCAAAGTTACAAGATGATGGATCTGCACTTGGCGTAAGGTATTTGTTGTATCTGCCATTGTATTGTTGTTTGTTTTTTTTGAGGTGTTTGGATTTTTTTTTTTTTTTTTTTTTTTTAGGGTTTTGAAGCAGAAGCTGTACTTGGATCGACCAAACTGATACCAAGACAGAAAGAGATATTTGGTGTATTAACTTCCACAAACTGTGAGAAGATAGAGAACTTGTATTTATAGCTTTTTTAGAATGCAAAACTCAAAAACTGTAAAGTAGAAATACTAGGAGATCCTAGATAATAGTCGGAGAAGGTTATAGACTAGAATTGGCTTTGGTTTGTTGAACTGATTCCGATCTTTGAGCAGCTGACTGACAGTTAGATGTGGCTGATAGATTACTTGTGCTGACAAAACAAATTCAAAATATGGAGTGACAAGAAAATCCGACAAACCTGAGAAACAAGTACTTGATAGGGGCATCGACGAAATCTGAATATGCATGTTTTCCCAGCAGGAATGCCGAATAGATTCTAGTTGATGAATTACGGGATTGGGAATTGGGAAAAGCTTAACTCTCAAATTAAAATGCAACAGTGATGAACGAAATTGATGAGGAAATGATTTTAATTTTGTTGCAAAGGTTTGGGAAATTTCAAAAGAAAATGAGCCTGGGAGATGAGAAAGATGAAGAAATTGAAAGACCATTTTAGTTTAGTCTATTGAGGTGCTTTTCACAATGTGCGTATGCATGCAGATGGAGATGATATTTGGGTATCTTATTTTTAAAAAAGAAATTAACATGTGGTGGTACTGTGGTGTCAGGTGCCTCGGCATATGTACGGAACGACATAGTTAGGGTATTAATCGGATTTACAGAAGTCAAATTCGGTCAAAAATCTGGTCAAAAATTCGTGATTTGGTAGTGATACGGAACGACATACGTACGTGTATAATTAGTTTT
The DNA here is from genome assembly GCA_023529315.1 of Papaver bracteatum. NCBI lineage: Eukaryota > Viridiplantae > Streptophyta > Magnoliopsida > Ranunculales > Papaveraceae > Papaver > Papaver bracteatum. The sequence continues at coordinate 321,602 of JAJJWX010003745.1, read as the reverse complement.
AGAGATATGAATTCGGCATTGATTTGGCTATTTTTTAGACACGGTAAATTCTCAGATTTCAACGAATTCAATAATCTTATGGATAGAAAAGTAGATTACAGATGCAAAGTTATCACAATTAGGAAAGAAGTGCCACAATCTTATGGTTTATTTGGAAATATAGATGCGAAGTGGTTTTTTGGAAATATAAGCCCAAATCCAACATTCCTTGTTAGAGCATTGCTCGGTTGAACCCACCAAGCGTTGGTATGTCAAGTTTGGTTGTCATATTTTAGTGAAGCAAAACTCATTTAAGAGTCGCTTGATTTAAATGTACTAGAGTAAACTTCGTATAGGTTAGCTTGAAAGTATATTAGGGTGAGACATTACAAGTATTGCGAAGACTTAAAGAAGTGAAGAAATGCGGAGCTACAACGACAACATCATCCTTCCACTTGAGGTTAGTGATATTTGACTTAAACTGTTTCATTCCCTAACGTATCTTTCAAGTCGTGCATATTGAAAACATAAAACTGTGAAGCATGAATACTCTAGATAGACATAGTATTAAGGAATACAATATGAAGTTTCTTTCTTAACCATTAAACTTTGTATATAAGACATCGACATAATCGTATGAATGTTATTGTGATTATGTATGGGTATGGGGTGAGGATTTCATTCTAGGGAACAATGTTTACATGTTTTCTAAGGAAGTCAGTTCATAATATGTGTTGTGAACCGAAAAGGAAATCGCCAGGAGTTATTTGGGTTGTTCTTCATTGCATATCTTATGAACGAACAATGTTTACATGTGTTCTAAGGAAGTAAGTTCATAACATGCGGTGGTACAGTGGTTTCAGGTGCCTCGGCATACGTACCAGTATTATTTTGATTTATGGAAGTCAAATTAGGTCAAAAATATGGTCAACAGTTCGTTATTTAGTAGTGATACGGAACGACATACCTACGTGTATAGTTAGTTTTAGAGATATGAATTCGACATATGGTTTGGCTGTTTTTTAGACACTATAAATTCTCAGACTTCAACGAATTCAATATGGATAGAAAAGTGGATGATAGATGCAAAGTTATCACAATTTAGTGAAAAAAACGCGACAATCTTACGGTTCATATGAAAATATAGATGCGAAGTGGTTTTTTTGGAAATATAAGCCCAAATCCAACAGTCCTAATTGAAAAAATCAAGAATTTTAACATCTCTTCGAATATTAAAGACAAACACATAACTCATGGAATTCAAAAAAATGAAGAATACCACATATATGTGGTCAAATTTAAATACGGAATGGATAATTCACATATGCCTCTTTTTAAAAAAAATAATTATCTATGGGTTATGCGTACATCCTGTATTCAGTGGACCAAGAAGCATTTTTACATTTTACGATGGGTTCGGGATTAGCTTCATCAGCTCGTCATGCGGAAGCCTAAGCTCTTTTAAAGGCATGCAATAAGATGGTTAGGAAACAACATTTTATCTAGTATAACTTTTGTAACAGATTGTAAAATCTTAGTAGATTCTATCAACAACAAAGACAAGGATACTTCTTGTCTAGCAGAGAATACGATCGAAGAAATCATTACTACTTTAGCAGAGCTTCCTCAATCGCAAGTCATATACATAAGTAGAGATCACAATGCAACAACGGACTCGATTGCAAAAGAAGCATGGAGCAGGAAAATTCAAAAAAGATCTTTTCATATTCACCAAAGAGTTCAAAAGGCTAGCATTATTTCTAATATTTTTGACAAAAATAAAATTGTAAACTTAATGTATCATATTGCTTGATTAATATATTACTAACCTTTTCATAAAAAATAAAAAAAAAGGTGGGGGATCAATTTGGTCGGTATGGTAGAGGAGAATAAGGAAAAGTGGAAGATGAAATGAAAATGAAATAAGAATATGAGTTAGGTTAAGTTAAGTTTTAATTATAAATGAGAAAGGGTAGTTTTGTTATTTCACCCATTTTTTACATCCCCTTAGCCCTTCATAGGAATATGATACTAATAACTATTAGAATCTAATTAATGATGATCAAGATCTCTTTTTCTTCAATCTTCAATACTGATCACACATGTCTTCATCTTCTTCATCTCCCTGCTGGTGGGATGGATCCTCTCCACCTGAGGACCATCAAGCCCGATAAATGGGGGAATCAAGATATGCCCCTGTCCAAACAACTCCTTAATATATAAGCTCTTCCTTCCTTTTCTCCCAAGCCCTATATGAATCCTCTTTCCCCCAGTAAGTTGATTCGATCCCCATCCTATTGTCTTCAGGCACCTTGTTGATCTTATCCTTGATCCGCTGGTTTAACAGTTCCTCGTTCTTCTTATTCGCCTCTACTTCCCTCTTACGGCGCTGTTGATTGTGGTTTTTAGCCTTGGGTTAAAATTCTAAAATCCTAAACACTAGTAGACAGTGACGTCACAATATTTGAGTAATAAGCATTTACTAGGCGCATTTATTGAAATATTTAATATGTCTGTAACTAATTACCAGGGTATCTTTTTCAATTAGGGTTATGACAAGCCAAACCCTAATTCCCACGCGTGCTAATGGAAAATCATGCCAGCCACACCAACCGCGCCAAAGCATGCCAACCATGCTAGCCGCACCTTTATGCCAATGGCAAATCATGCCATCCACACCAACCGCGCCAAAGCATGCCAACCATGCTAGCCGCACCTCTATGCCAATGGAAAATCATGCCAGCCACACCAACCGCGCCAAAGCATGCCAACCATGCTAGCCGGACCTCTGTGCCAATGGAAAATCATGCCAGCCACACCAACCACGCCAAAGCATGCAAACCATTCTAGCCGCACCTCTGTGCCAATGGCGAACCATGTCAGCCATACTAATCGCGCCATGCAAAATGCACCTCGCCATGGCCCCATACCAACTTAGACACGCCATCATGCTGGCCTTCCCTACGTGGCTACCAAAACGAAGGCGTGCAACAATCAACAGTTTCCATTTAATCCCAGGAGAAAATCCTGGCCGTCTAAGGTTACCAAACTACCTTTGTTCCAAAACCCTAGCTTGGGCACGCACCTAGCCAAAGCTAGCCACGCCATACGCCATGGAAAACCCTTGGCCCCACATGCCAAGCCAAAACCGCACCTAGCCAAAGCTAGCCACGCCATGCGCCCATGGTAAACCCTGGGCCCCACATTCTAAGCCACAACCGCACCTAGACAAAGCTAGCCACGCCATGCGCCCATGGAAAACCCTTGGCCCCACATGCCAAGCCAAAACCGCACCTAGACAAAGCTAGCCACACCATGCGCCCAAGCCAAACCCTTGGCTCCACATGCCAAGCCAAAACCGCACCTAGCCAAAGCTAGCCATGGCAAACCCTTGGCCTCACATGCCAAGACAAACCGCGGCAAGGCATTCCATGCCAACCTAATTGCGCCAAGGCATACCTAGCCACGCCACCATGATGGCCTTCCCTACACGGAGCGTGCAACAATCAACGGTTGTCCTCCAACCCCAGGAGCAAATCCTAGCCTTCCAAGGTTACCAAACAACACATGTTAACCTTTGGCCCGAAAACCTAAGTTTGGCCACGCCAAACCATGCCATACCAACGGCATGCCAACCTAGCCACGCCACCATGCTAACCTTCCCCATGCAGCCACCAACGAACGAAAGTGTGCGACGATCAACGGCTACCTTGCCTCTTATGATGCAAGATCTCGACCGTCGAAGGTCACCAACTACCAAGTCTCCCAAGGTCGACTTTCCAGGCAACAACGATGTGCCACATGTTTTCTACAAAAATATTCGAGACATCAAACACATATCACAAACTGGGGGATCCTCTTTGGGTATTGGTTTGCCAGTTTACATCGTAGGTGTCATAAGGGTGAGACGGTTAGTAAATGTAGGGAGTCAATGGTAAAACGATCAATAATCAATTTCATGCATTAACGGTTTTATGGAACATCAATCCTATACGTTAACGGTTTTATGGAACATCAATGCCATGCATACGGTTATCACCTCCTCCCATTTACTTACCCATTTATCCATCCCTTAATGAGACCAGAGTACGTTTTACTTCGACATGTATAAATAGGTCTAACCTATTTTCACCAAACAACAAGTTTATTCGGGAATATACAACACTCAAAAAATATATGCTAGATTACCACTTGTTAGCCTTACGACTTTTCTGATACAAGTCACAAGAACCCAACTACTCTTCCAGAATCAACTATTCTGGTCTCATCACTTTCCTTCTCCTCCACTTTATGACCAAAGCAAGTCCGGAACGGCCATTTCTTGGTTTAGGTTGTATTTGTACAGATTGATCTGTCGAACTTAAAGTACTCCCTTACAGTACATTGTTTAGGGTTTAAATTATTTCTCACCCGTACACACTCGAAATTACCGAAATCAGCAGAAACCATTTTTACCTACAAACAGGCGCTCAACTGCTTTTGCTTCATCTTCTTTCAATCGCTTCTCCTTCTGTTCCGGTATGTCGAACTGGATGTAAATTGCCACCCTTAGTGTATTAAACAAAAATTTCAACAATTTATCCAACTAATGAATAAATTATCAACCATAACGACAAACAAATATGTTAGAAATTAGAATATTAAGGTTTGTAGTATACATACAGTCGGAAAAATAAATTGAGGTTCCAATCTCATCATATTTGTGATTTCTTCAAGCAAACTTTGTGATATGCAACAGACAAACTAGGGTTCTTCTGGGACTATTCCCAAATTGCAAACTTTTTGATGTTTGTTGATAATTTTGATGTTATTTCTGGAGATATAAGAGCATAGTGATTAGTTGCTCATATTGAGCTACTGCTGGAACAAGAATAACTCTCAAACTCTCTGATTTATTGATGTTCTTGCTCAAGTTTTATAAGGGATACACTTCTGCCTATTTATAGGTTTCAATTACCGACTACAACACACTCTAGTTTTCTCTAGAGTTTTCTTAGTATAGACTTGCTTGACTAACTTCACATTCTTAAAAAACATTGTTGATTATCTAGATTATTATTTTCTAATATCTTACCGACTCACTAGACTGTTCTACTAGCTTTTATCACACTACGGAGCTCTTTGGACTTTATTTGGACATTAATTAAAAATTATGATATTCTAACACTCCCCCGTAATTCGTAATGGTCTTGATTTTTGATCTTCACTCAATCTCTTCTTTGTTCTTTGCTCTTCTTGCTCGTAATATTTTATTCATGCCCGACTTGCTGTCAGACACATCCTCTCCACACCTTTATTAGTATTTTGTTGTCTTTGGTTCTTATTCTTATTAGCTTAGTGTCTGCTAGCATCTTTTTTTCTTTCTTTTATCACGAGTAGAGGTTAAAATCTCGTGACAAGCATGGATGTCTTGCCATATTATTTTTCCGATATTTGAGGAAGCAATTGTATTGCTCATACCCTCAATTTATTCATCATTTTCTCAATTTGAGGAAGCAATATACTATTGCTCTTACCCTAATTTTTTTTTTTTTTTCGGTTTAACGAAGCAATCTGATTATTGCTTTTATCCTCAAACCTTCTGATCACTAATTAGAAAGACCTTTTCTTCTTCCTTTTTTCTTTTTCATTCATGGAGACGTCTTATCTTCAATAATTCTGCAACTTCAATTAGTATTTACCACGAGCAAATTTTTTTTTTACACATATATTTATTTTTCTTCGATTTCTCTTCACTTAGAACTTTTGTAGCAGTTTTCATCTTTTTTCTTTTCTTTTCTCTTTTTACTTGGAATTAGGTGTGTTTTCTTCACTAGGAGGTTGCAACTTCTCATCTCTTTCGAATCGCGTCGGAAGCCACTTCAAGCCCATATGGACCGAGAACAAGCTCTGTTACCATGTTAAATTTCGATGTTTGATGATACTTTTGATGTTATTTCTGGAGATGTTTGAGCATAGTGATTAGTTTCTCATATAGAGCTCCTGCTGGAACAAAACTAACTCTCATATTCTATAATTTATTAATGTTCTTGCTCAAGTTTTACAAGGGATATACTTTTTCCTATTTATATGCTTCAATTACCGACTACTACACACTCTACTTTTCTCTAGAGTTTTCTTAGTATAGACTTGCTTGACTAACTTCACATTCTTACACAACTTTGTTGACTGTCCAGATTTTTATTTTTTAATCTCTTACCGACACACTAGACTGCTCTACTAGCTTTGATCACACTAAAGGGCTCTTTGGACTTTATTTGGACATTAATAAAAAATTATGATATTCTAACACTCCCCCGTAATTTGTAATGGTCTTGATTTTTAATCTTCACTCAATCTCTGCTTTGTTCTTTGATATTCTTGCTCGTAGTAGTTTCTCCATGACCGACTTGTTTTCACGCACATCCTCTCCACACCTTCATTAGTCTTCTTCTGTATTTAGTTCTTGTTCTTATTAGCTTAGTGACTGCTAGCATCTCTTTTCTTTCTTCTATCACGAGTAGAGGTTAAGATATCGTGACAAGCATGGCTCTCTTGCCATCTTATTTTTCCAATATTTGAGGAAGTAATTGTATTGCTCATACCCTTAATTTCTTCTTCCTTTTCTAAGTTTGAGGAAGCAATAAACTATTGCTCTTACCCTCAAATTTTTTTTTTTTTTTTTTTTTTTTTTTTTGGTTTAAGGAAGCAATCTGATTATTGCTTTTATCCTCAAACCTTCTGATCACTAATTAGAAAGACCTTTTCTTCTTCTTTTTTTCTTTTTCTTTCATGGAGACGTCCTATCTTCAATAATTCAGCAACTTCAATTAGTATTTATCCACGAGCAAACTTTTTTTTTATACATATATTTATTTTTCTTCGGTTTCTCTTCACTTAGAACTTTTATAGAAGTTTTAATCTTTTTTCTTTTCTATTCTCTTTCTACTTGGAATTGGGTGTGTTTTCTTCACTAGGGGGTTGCAACTTCTCATCTCTTTCGGATAGCGTCGGAAGCAACCTCATGCCCATATGGACCGAAAACAAGCTCTGTTACCATGTTAAATTTTTGATGTTTAATGATACTTTTGATGTTATTTCTGGAGATGTTTGAGCATAGTGATTAGTTTCTCATATAGAGCTCCTGTTGGAACAAAACTAACTCTTAAATTCTATAATTTATTAATGTTCTTGCTCAAGTTTTACAAGGGATATACTTCTGCCTATTTATAGGCTTCAATTACAGACTACTACACACTCTAGTTTTATCTAGAGTTTTCTGAGTACAAACTTACTTGACTAACTTCACATTCTACACAACTTTGTTGACTGTCTAGATTTTTATTTTCTAATCTCTTACCGACTCACTAGATTGTTCTACTAGCTTTGTTCACACTAAAGAACTCTTGGGACTTTATTTGGATATTAAAAATTATGATATTCCAACACTCCCTCGTAATTTGTAATGGTCTTGATTTTTGATCTTCACTCAATCTCTGCTTTGTTCTTTGCTCTTCTTGCTCGCAATATTTTCTTCATGCCCGACTTGCTGTCACACATATCCTCTATACACCTTCATTAGTCTTATGATGTCTTTGTTTCTTGTTCTTACTAGCTTAGTGTCTGCTAGCTTCTCTTTTTCTTTCTTCTATCATGAGTAGAGGTTAAAATCTTGTGAAAAGCATGGCTCTCTTGACATCTTATTTTTCCAATATTTGAGGAAGCAATTGTATTTCTCATACCCTCAATTTATTCTTCATTTTCTCAATTTAAGGAAATAATAAACTATTTCTCTTACCCACAAATTCTTCTACTTTTGTTTTTTATTTGAGGAAGCAATCTGATTATTGCTCTTATCCTCAAACCTTTTGATCGCTAATTAGAAAGTGACATTTTCTTCTTCCTTTTTTTCTTATTCTTATTTTTTCATGGAGACATCTTATCTTCAACATTTCTCCAACTTCAATTAGTATTTACCCACGAGCAAACTTTTTTATATATATTTATTTATTTTTCTTCGGTTTCTCTTCACTTAGAAATTTTGTAACAATTTTCATCTTTTTTCTTTCATTTTCTCTTTCTACTTGGAATTGGGTGTGTTTTTTCACTAGGGGGTTGCAACTTCTCATCTCTTTCGAATCGCATCGGAAGCAACTTCAATCCCATATGGACCGAGAACAGGTTCCGGTACCATGTTAAATTTTTGATGTTTGATGACACTTTTGATGTTATTTATTGAGATGTATGAGCATAGTGATTAGCTTGTTATATAGAGCTCCTGTTGAAACAAGACTAACTCTCAAACTCTCTGATTTATTAATGTTGTTGCTCAAGTTTTACAAGGGATATACTTCTTCCTATTAATAGGATTCAATTACGCACCGACTACTACATACTCAAGTTTTATCTAGAGTTTTCTCAGTACAGAGTTACTTGACTAACTTCACATTCTTACACAACTTTGTTGACTGTCTAGATTTTTATTTTCTAATCTCTTACCGACTCACTAGATTGTTCTACTAGCTTTGTTCACACTAAAGAACTCTTTGGACTTTATTTGTACATTACAAATTATGATATTCCAATACTTCGCCGTAATTTGTAATGGACTTGATTTTTGATTTTCACTCAATCTCTTCTTTGTTCTTTGTTCTTCTTGCTCGCAATAGTTTCTTCATGTCCGAATTGCTGTCACACACATCGTCTCCACACCTTCATTAGTCTTCTATTGTCTTTGGTTCTTGTTCTTACTAGCTTAGTGTCTGCCAGCATCTCTTTTTCCTTCTTATATCACGAGTAGAGGTTAAAATATCGTGACAAGCATGGCTCTGCTGCCATCTTCTTTTTTTAATATTTGAGGAAGCCATTGTATTGCTCATACCCTCAGTTTCTTCTTCATTTTCTCAATTTTAGGAAACAATAAACTATTGCTCTTACCCTCAAATTCTTCTACTTTGTTTTTTTTTATTTGAGGAAGCAATCTGATTATTGCTCTTATCCTCAAACCTTTTGATCGCTAATTAGAAAGTGACATTTTCTTCTTCTTCTTCTTCTTCCTTTTTTTTTTTTTTTTTTTTTTTGTTTTCTTATTTTTTCATGGAGACGTCTTTTCTTCAACATTTCTCCAACTTCAATTAGTATTTACCCAAGAGCAAACTTTTTGAAGATCATGGGTATGAAGATGAACGTCAACTTGTTGAAGATCAAGGTTCAATACCGTTTAGAGAAGAAAATTTGGAGTATATGTTGAATGATCCAAACTTTCACGGAGATGAAACCCTAGACGACGCTTTCGTGGAGGAAACCGGAGAATCATCCGAGATCGAAGCTAACGGTGCATCAAACATACAAGTATGTTGTTAACAAACTCTAATACCCATGTTATATGCATTTGTGTGTGTTTTTGGACGAGAAAATTTGATTTCTGGATGCATTGAATTCCATGAACGACACATATTCTGTAGTTAATGGAGTTCCATAGCTACCAATTACATGAAATTGGTTCCAAAATATCTATAATCGGAAATTTATGGATGTATAAAACTTCCGATTATCAAAAAGTCCTCAAATCGAAAGTTTCAATTTATCGTAATCGGTAGTTTACAAATTTACCTTACTACCGATTATCAAAGTCGCCCCAAATACGAATTTCTCCAAAAATGAAAATATTGTAATTCTTCATATTTCATAATCGTTTGTTTATGAATGCACTTATCCTCCGATTATCTAAGTTTTTCACACAGAACAATTGTACATTTTTCTATTACGTTAATCGGTATTCTAGGGTCATATATTACTACCGATTAAATTATAATCGGTATCCTTGTGTCGTATTGGCTATCAGATTGTTTTATAATCGGTTATAATTCTTTTTACTATTTGTCTGATTAGTAATGCATAACTTTTTGTTGTCATACTAGGCTATTGTAGCGGTTGAATATGATTATTATTTGAGGCCTGATACTTCTCTATACTATGCAAACGATTTGGTATGCTCATGAATTATCTTCTTTTTTTTTTTTTTTCAAATCATGTGTGTTAAATGGTTATGCTTATTATTTTTGTTTTGTTATATGCGCATTTAGATATTTTAAAGTAAGGTGGAGGCAAGGGAATGGATGATGAACAAGGCAAAAGAGAAGATGTGCATAGTAGTTCAGAACCGTTGTGTCAAGAACCAGAGGTTTGAAATGATATATGAGCGAGGTGGGGAGAAAAAAAGTCACGAGGGTAAGAATAGTAAGTATGTAAGGAAGACCGAGAGGAAGAAATACCGAACTCAAACAAAGAAGATGGGATGCCCATTTAAGATTGTCCTTTATAAGCCCGACGGTAGGGAAGTTAAAGAGTGGAAAATGTCTAAAGTTGCTAATGGTTGTGACAACCACGATGATCCGGATACTCTTATTGGACATGTAATGGTTGCAAAGTTAAAACAACATCAAATGGAAACGGTGAGGTCTATGCGAATACAAAAAAAGAGTAGGATCTTAAGTAAAATAAAGGCGGATGGCCCTGAAAACTTTTCTTCCATGTTTACATTTAAGTCATCCCTAGATACGATCAAAAGGATATAATGGGATTGTATAACTATTATGCAACAATCGGAGTGGTTAGCGGAGTTACATGACTACACGTTGCGAAAGGAAGAAAATTAAGGATGGTAAAGTGGTACGTATTTTCTTGGCACATCCTTTAATGTCTAGGACCGTCGAAAGAAAAGATTTGAAAGAGTATTTGTCTAAAAAAAGTGACCTGAGTAGGCACATGTATATAGACGCCAAATTTGAAGATGAGCTGGAACCTAAGAAAAGAGGTCATCCAAGAAAGGATCAAAGTGGACCAACCTCACGAAAAGTGAAACAAAAGGTCTTTACGGAGCCTTCTCAAGTAAGTCAATCCAAGGTGGTAGAAGAAGTTGTGCTAGTGGGGACTCAAACTAGCTCTGTAGTTATTGATGAAATGAGAAACTCGCAACCAACGGAAATGGTGACTATCAAGGAAACAAATGGTACTCTTCGTTGTCTAAGGATCTTCATGGAAGACAAAATAGATCCATGTATACAATATATGAAAAGTATTTGGAACAACTCCCTCCTCTCATTGTTCCTTTTGTTTTGTCCACTGACGAGGTTTATGGGAATAGCAATTATGGGTTTCACATCGCTACAGAACAAATTGGTTAATTTACATTGGTTGTTAATGAAGATGTCACCCAATGCCAATATTTAATAACTAACATGGTGGTACAACTAATAAAGGACAAGGATTTCTATATGGAGATGATGAAGCGAGGAGATAGACACGACAAAGAAAGAGAGTTCAAAGATTTAGTTACGCGTGTAAAGTGCCGAAAGGGATTGAATACAATCGGATCCAAGTATTGGATGATAATGCCTAAATGTGGATATCTCTTAGCGGACGCTTTGAATTGCGTGGTATATTTCTTTGTTCCTCTTAAGTATGGAAATTCTTTTACGTTTGTACCTACAAGGACGGTTTACGATGAATCGGTTAAAGATAGAAGAATTGTTATGGCATTTGTGAATGAGATGCATTTTATCGGTTTAAGAGTAAAGAGAGATTGCCAATTACCTCCATTGGGTGGTTGGATGGATTACTTCCCAAAGAATAATTGTAAGAATTGATTGAAACAATATGAGACCATGATGTTGGATTGGGATCGTGTCATGAACGAAAACATTCCGGATGGGTTACTCGAATTGGTCTCCTCGGATGATGACGATGTTTGATCATTATGTTTGGAAGATGTAGTTTGGTTGTATTTTTGGTACATGTATAAAAAGTTCTTTGAAGATATATGGTGTAGTCGGTAGGTATATCTACTACACCAAATTCCCGAATTCGTAACAGGAAGTCGTAACGGCTTTGTGTCCGTTACAAAAATCCCGTTACAAATAGCCGTTACAAAAAAATCGTAACAGGCTGAAGTCGTTACAATTTTTTTTATAGGCGTATGAGTCACACGCTTGGTAACACTTGGGTCGTAACACCTAGTGTTTATGCGCGTGCCATTCACATGCGTGGTATTATGTTTCCACCCACGATAAGCAAAGCTAGAGGATTTTTCCTCCCATGCGTGTGCCAGTCGCATGCGTGACTTTGATGATATCATGTGAATCGACCAGATTGAATTTCATTTTCATTCTTCTTTTTTCTCTCTTCTCCTCCTGCCTCTTTTCTTTCCTCTCAAGCGATGAAATTAGGGTTTCATCACAAAATTCGTATTAGCCTAGAAACCATCTCAGAAAATTCTTCAATCTTGTCAATAACCTTCAATCATCGACCTGTGTAAGCGTTAATCATCTTAAGTTTTTCGATTTTTAGGGTTTCATCTGTTTACAATATATTTATTTTTTAGGGTTTCATTTCATCTATTTTTTAGTTTTTCGATTTGTTAATCTGTGAATCTAATTCGATTTGCTTCATCTTAGTTTCATTTTGTTAATCTTCGTCATATAAATCTAATTCGATTTGGTTTTTTTTCTTTATGGTTTCATTTCATGTTTTGAAGTACCGAAGAAGTTAGAAGAATTTTGAATAATTTGAAGGTAAAAGTTTCAATAAATTGAACTAATTATAGGGTTTTATGTTATTTTCTATTTTAGGGTTTGAAAGTATGAACTGATTTCGATTTATTGAAAATTCTCAAGTATAACTTTTCCCTCATTTTTACTTGATTCGATTCAATTTTTCGTTAATGAAGTTATTAGATTCAGATTTTCTTTTATGAAACTTAGGGTTATTGTTTTGATGATGTATGTTGATGAAGTAATACTAATTATATGCATGCTAGAGATATTGTTAGTTATGGTATTGAATGACTTTATTGTTTAACATATTTGTATGGGGGGTTCTTAATGATTGTGATGTTGGGTTTATATTTTTTTTAAAATTGGCAGAAATTTTATATATAATTTTAGAGTATCTTGGCTTATGTTTTGCTATAATTTGTTCAATAATGTATATATTACGTTTCTGTGGTCATCAAAGTCTCGTTTTAGTACTTTGTAGATGGTAGGATAAACCATAGCCTGTATGACTTGTGTTGAAATTACTTATTAGTCTAAAATTTGATGGAAAACAAAAGTGACTGAATTAAGAGTCATTAAATTTGCTTTGTTTTGCACATCAGGTGTGGTAGCTGGCTTATCCATTGTTTACAGATATTATATAATATTTTGATTCACAGGAAGTGTTGGCAAGCAAAGGTGGATTTTTATATAATTTAACATTTTGTCACTATCCAAGTTTCCAGTGGTTGACATTTTGAAAATTGATTTTAATGTTCTTTTCACCGTTCTTATACAACATATGTTGGCTGACTTTGCTAAAGTATCAAATGTGTCCCATGTGATAACATCAGTTTAGCAATAAATTTTCAATTAGATTCAACTGGTTTCATTTGCAGCATACATCATTTGACTTTTCCATTTTTTTTAATTATGTTATCTGAATTCAAGTGGTATTGCTATGCAGGGGTTAAAGGGATCTCGTCTATGAAGATCCTTATGAAGTTGGACTTGGTAATCATAAGATGTGCCTTGAAATAGTACACTTCGATCCATTAAAGGGGTAACTAACTTGTTACTCAAGCCATATGAGATTTCTGATATTTTTTTGTTCTGGTTAGGGATTCATAGGGGCAAAGTCGTAACATTTAAACCTGAAACATATTAGTATATTTTTAGCATTTTGATCCATCCTCCCAGTCCCCTGCTTATTAAGTATTGACCATAAGCATTCAAATTAAGATTGATATCTTTTGTGCGGATACCGAAACTATTCAGTGGCCTGTACTTCTATTTCAGGGGTGACTTGATTCCTTTGTAAAAAGAAACACTTAAAAAACTAGTCTTTGTACTACACGCAACTATTGAGTACTAAAGTTTAAAAAATGTTTATAATGTTTGAACTTGGAAAGAAAACACCCCACAAGCACTAACAACAATATAGTCATCTATGTAACTAGTGAAATATGTGAAATTTGTGTACGTCAGACCTTTATTTACTTGTTTTTGTTTATTTAAAGGTACACATGAACTCCTTGTTGGAAGATAGTAATGAAGCTTGTGATTATAAAATGCAAGAACATCCAAGTATTTGTGGACTAGTGTCCACAAGATAAAGCTGAGGAAGTTGTTGATAAGCTTAATGGTTAGTTTTTATTATCTTAAACAAAATATCTGTCGTAGTAAAGTAATGTACTGGTGAAGTACAGTTGTAGGTCTTCAATTTTTACTCATCATAGTTTAGTCTTTAATGAGTTAGCATCGAGATACATCGCACATGAAGCCATGTTAGCAATTTTAAGTAATTGGTACCCCGTAAGTTTGTTGTACACAAATGCTAACGTAGGTTTGCAGTAGAGCCGTTGATGCTTTTTCCTCTGTTTTGTTGGTGTCGGTGCATGGTGGTTTCCCTTGTATGTGTGTTTATGACTGGGAAAATAAACTGACACACTATTATTGTTGTTTCTTCTTCAAGTGGTTTAGATTTGAAGCAAGCAGAGAAAGTAACACGTCGATCCTTAGTTTATGAGGCGGCTTCAACCAAGAAAGCTGAATTAGCAGCCAAGATAGCTCGTCATGCAGGGAAAAAACGGGTATACAAATGCTTTTCTTTGTAGTCTATAAAGTTCATGCTTTTAAACCATTCACATAACTTCCCACCAGTAGCTTGTCATGAACACTCTAATCCATTATTATTTCTAGTTTATTATGATTACTAGTTAAGCCATATTCATGAGGGGAATTTCTTGTGCAAACTGTCTTCTTCTTCCCGTGTGATGTTGTTAATTACAAAAAAAAAAAAAAAAAATGAGTAAAAAGAATTTAACTCATTTCTTTGTATCTGCCTTCAATTTCCCTAAAGCTCATTTTTTGTTGCAAGTTCTCCTATCGTAGTCATGGTTGTGCGATAAATTTCCAGCAGTTTTTTCGGTGAAAATTTTGAACTTACATACTTCCAGGTTCCAATAAGTTTCCCCTTTTGTTCGGAATTGAAGGGTCTGGTTTCTATGTCGTGCACTATCCTGTTTGTCTAACAGTTATGCTTTCACTTGTAGTTGTTTACCAGAATAAAGGCCCTTGTACTGAAACCTGAGGCCCTCCGATTAGATGTAAGTGCAAGCGACGCTGAAATGACTTTAGGAATTGCCCCGACATTGGCGAAGGAGCATCTTCTAACAGCTGAAACCAAAGGTACTGATTGGATCCCTTGATAAACTTAACCAAACTTTTCTTATGTTGCACTTTTTGAATTATCAAGACTGATTCATTTGTCATTGTCTATGCAGGGCTTCTGTGAAGAGATGTTAGTGCTGAGGGCTTCAGTTTTATATTAATCTCTTTAAACAAATTGATCTACATGACATTCACCTGTACGTAACAAACCCAGTTGAAGCTATTTGGTATGTGATAGTTCACATACATTGACTTTTGAAACTGACATGAACCTCGATGAAGTTGCAGGTTAAAAGACTACGGGTTTTACAGCAACTGGGCTTCTGCTGTCTCTGTTTCTCGGTGAGACAATACGCCCACCAGTTACTTTTTTCCCAGTTTACTTCGAGAAGGTTTCAAAATCATTAAGTAACTATTTTCATGGTTTGGATGATTTGAAACTCCAAGAGTATCACAATTTTAATAGAACATACCCGATAACTTCTCCCCACTTTGTGAAAGACAACTACTTGTCTGCTTATCATATTCTTGTTTTGTCAGGTAATCGGAGATATCAGTCAGTGTGCCTACTTCCTGAAATTTGCAAGACCTTGAGCCATCCAACTTAGTTAGCTCTTCAAGATTTGTAAGATGCAAGGGTGGAGAACAAAGCAACTTCGAGATTTGTAAGTTGCGGTTATTCAAGTTTTGTAGGCATTTAGCAAGTTTATGTGTTCCCTTAGAAGTTTGGAACCTTCTATGTATTCCCTTAGAAATTTTGATACTTAACAAAAAAAAAAAAAGTTTGGTACTTAGAGAAATTTCAGTTCTTTTGTAATTTATATCGGTTCAGTTCTTTTGGAATATAAATCTGATATGAATTGAATGAATATGATATGAATAGATTGAAGAAATTGTTATTGAGTGTGGATGATGAATGTTATGAATAGGTTGAAGAAATTGTTGTTAAGTGTGGATGATGAATGTTACTATTGACCAATTTTGACCAGGTCAAGGTTGACTGGAAGTAATTTTTTTGCTGTTACGAAAAAATTCGTAACGGCTAGAAACCGTTTCAATTCGCCACGTAGTAACGGCTCTACCCTGTTACTAATCTTCCACGTAATAATGGCTCTTAGATGTTACGACGTCCTTGTTACAAAAAAAATCGTAATGGCCATGAGTTGTTACCACTTGGCGATTCGTAACGTCCCTCACCTGTTACTAAGGGCCGTTATGACCAAATTCTTAACGGTACCATTTCCGTTATAAGAAAAATGTAACGCCCCGTTTTGTAGCAGGCAAGAGCCGTTACAACCCATTTTAGTAACGTCTCAGTTCTGTTACTAATCCAGGAATTTGGTGTAGTGATCGTTTGATATCCCTACCGATTATGGAAATCGTTAGTTTATTTTGTTTACTCTGTAAACATTTTGTAGTTTCTTATATTCGGTAGATTTCATAACATACTAACTTCCGATTATAACCAAACTCTGACAAAATATTTAATTTTTTTACCAGAATCGGTAGATTACATAACATACTAACTTCCGATTATAACCAAACTCTGACAATAAATATTTGAAAATTCTACCAAAATCGGTAGATTACATAACATACTAACTTCCAATTATAACCATTATCCTTTAAACTGTGGCCACGAACTTCAGGAATTCATAACTTCCGTCGTACATGAATTCTACTCCTTTTTTCCTCTAAGTACTTCCGTTTTGCGAGTGTCTCCTACATAGACCAACAAATTTTTGTTATAACTTAAGTGGATCGACAAGCTTAAGTGACTCATTTTTCCTCTATGTAGAAGAAGTATGCAAATACTTACAAATTGTTGGATCGACAAGCTTAATAGGTTAGGGTTAATTAAAGATCCTCTTTTTTATCGTTATGTAATCGTTCAATCCTTTTTGGATAAGTCGGAACAGATCATGAACTTGTTGAAGGGATATTTGCTTTCTATTTCCATACTCTTGCACAAGTTTGCTATACAACCTCCCCCAAAAGACTTCATGTGTGATCCTTCCGGCTATGACATCTTCACGTCATGTTTCGTGGTACCATTTTTTCATAATTGCCAAATCTTCAGCTGCGTCAAACGTTGCCATTCTTGTAAGTTGAGATATATAATGAATTCACAAGAGTAGACGATGGAAAATCTATTTTTAGAATACACGATGCTATATATGTGTTGTTTGGTGCATAAATAAGAAGAGTTTACCCTCCTTATATAAATCAGAGTCCCAACGTCTCTTCTTTTGAAAAATATGGTCGTTGATGCGTACTTTTACAAGACTGTACTGAAACTACGTACAATGATTACATACAATCGGTAGACAATGGTTGAACACTAACCCCCGATTATAAACAATCGGAAGCTAAGGATTATTATGTATTACCGATTATATGTTGTTTTGTCAACAGATTTTTCAGTTTAGTTAGAGTATTATAATCGAAGGATTATGAATGTGTATTATTACCCGGTTGTGTGTGGTTTTCAAGGCACGACTAGTTTATTTTGAATGAAATAACCGATGATGTATAATCGGTAGTCAGATAAAGAATTCAAACCTCCGATTGTCATAAATAATTTGAAATTCATAACGTTATCACCTACACATCATAATAATTCCACAATAATAACTATTCATTGAACTTCCACAATTCTATTACAATGTACTGTGATTAGCGCTGTGGACGCCTTTGACGAGTCCTAAACGGATTAAATCTTTCCATCGCCCTAAGGATTCTGAAATGAGCTTCATAACGGATGCTTGATCTTTTCCATCTCCGCCATTCTCCGAGAGATCGTTCTATAACCTCATCATTGGTTTCACCCCTCAATCGATAATGATTCACAAGATAAGTCAAATGGATGAATTCTTCGACATGTCTGTTTATTGAACCAATTCAGCTAGAAAAGATCAGCGGAGTGACGGTTATTTGGTTTATCGGTGTCGGCGCAGAATTTATCGTGAATTCTCCCCAAATAACTCATACTCATTATGCCTCCTTGCCTACGTTCTTCTCCTTGTCTCGGATAGAATTAAACATAGCGCCTACATAAAGATAAATCTTCTTCTATCGTGAACTCCGTAGGATTAATGAATGGTTGGGCCATTATATTGAAGATGATGTTGGAGAGAGTTTAAATGTATTTGTGTTCCATAGAGGGTAAAAGGATACCATCCTTATATAGTTTAGAGCACCAACGTCTCTATTTTGTAGATGACCGACTACATAATCGGTAGGTTAATAAGTTACACTAACTTACGATTATAAAGTTGCCCCAATTTTTGTTTTTGCCGAAATCTCAAATTCTCAAATTTGGGAACTCTAATAATCGGAAGGTTAATAACTAAACCTTACGTCAGGTTATAAAGTTGCCTCATTTTTTTTTTTTGCCGAAATAACCAATTTTCGAATTTGGAAACAACAATAATCGGAAGTTAAATAAGGAACCTTAACCTCCGACTGTTAAGGAGCCCCAAAGTTTGTTTTTGTAAAAATTTCAATTTTCTGAATTTGAGAACAAGAATAATCGGTAGGTTATAGAGTTATTTATAACTTCACCTATCTACCGATTGCTAACGGCCACAAGATTCATAATACTGGTAATTGATAGATAATACCACTTACATACCTACCGATTGTTTAAGGGTACTTAGGTAATCTCCGCAAATTTGGACATCCCTTTACGTTGTATATGGGTTGGGAATAAAAAAGTCACCCCTAATTCTTTTTGGCCCCCCTAAAAATGCCAGGATTTTTATTCATCATGGCAGCATGTCCTTTGTTTTCCATTTTTTCTTGTCCTTTGTTTTCCATTTTTTCTTCCTTCTCGTTCTAGTGGATGAATACACATTTAAGCCGTCTGTATTTTCCATATTAGAATGTGCATGCGCACACACACAAACATTAGCATCTCCTTAAAGCTTCTGTATATTTTACGGTACTCTACACCTTTTACCTTGGTTTGTTTAACCCGGTCAATAATTTTGGTTTATAATGTTAACAAAATTCATTTATGTTGCAAAATTGGTCCCCTTGAGATTCACATGGCTAGATTTGTTGATTTTGTTGATATTTAAGTGTTTTCTTCGAGCTGTGTAATTATAAGAAAGGGTCATGTAATTTATAGGTGCCTATATGGGGACTTATAATTATTATTTTTTTAAATATCTAGTATTTGTTTGGAAATGGTTAAAACTTGTTCAATGAAAGAGAATTGGAGCTACTAATAAGCTTACTTGCAAATTTTTAAGTCTGATCATGAAGATTATACGAGTAGTTTTTGGTGTAAGAAGAACTTGAGCAAAAAAAGATGTACAATGTAAATGTTAAAGAACTCTCCACTACCTAGCAAGAAGATTCTTTGCGAAAATACTAAAGCTGGTACAAATTGTTTTGGTGAATGATACCATATGCACTTTTTGCATCTCTCAGTGATGATCTTGTGGCATTTATCACTTTTTTACTTATCATTTAATATGTGCCGCATTCATATTACATTGCGCATTTGTATTGATGCTTGACAGCTGATCTTAACAACATATAAAATTTCAAGAAAGAAAAATCTTTACCCAGCTATAGACAATTTCCAACAGCACCTGTTTTCTTTTATTGTTGAACTACTAGAGCGTTTACACAGATAATAACAAATGATTTCTTCCATTAGAATTACATTCATGCATAATGATGCAGTGAAAGTTTAAGAAGGTAGTGGTGCAGGATAAGACTAGAACACCGTTGCCACGGTGGGGAGGCCGACTGAATAAAAACGAAACACCTCTGTAATAAGAAGGTCCCATCGTAATATTGAGTTATACGTGTTATTCTAGTGGGCCCAGTATAAGTGTTTTGACCGGATTTTTTTTAGAACATTATTTTAGGGACCACCCTTTTTTTGGGGGACCATTGATTTTAAGGCACCCTAACTTAAATTGTTAAGGGCTGTCCTAAAAATCATGAGATTACTAATTTGCCCTTAACAATTTAATTAACCTTAACCTAATAATTGAAATTAACCCTAACCTAATTATTGTAATTAACTTAATCTAATATAAAAACAAAAGCATCTAACCTAGCCGCCACCTCCGATTATCACCACCGCCCACCACCACCACCACCACCACCTCCGATTATTGAGTGACTAAAGTGATAGAAGAAGATGAAGATGAAGAAAAAAATTATTTTGAGATGGGTGAATATGGAGAAAAACATCATCTGGGTGCTAAGGTATGCTTGTAACTTGGTGAATGTTGCTATGAACGGCCTAAAATATCATGAAAATCAAAATTGTAACAAAAAACTTTCAACCATGTCAACAAAGTTCGGTTATATTATATGAAGAACATGTAACCGAACTTTCTGCAAATGCAGTTCGGTTAATAAATCCAAAATCACAGGCAACCGAACCAGAGCTTTAATGGAGTTTTTGTTTGTTCGGCTAGCTGATGAAAAATCAAATGTAATCGAACTACTATGCTTGAGTTTACAGAGTTTTGTTCGGTTCAGTCGACTAGACCACGTTGTAACCGAACTTTAAACAACATAGTTCGGTAAGTTCGCAAAATTTTGTTTTTGGTGATTAAACCGAAATCAACATTTGGCTATATAGAGAAGAGTTCGATTTTGAAATTATTTTTCCGAGTTAACCGAACGCATTTACCTATGTTTCGTTGGTTCGCAAACTTCAACGCAATCAAGTTCCCAACCGAACTGCAGGTTAAAAGTAACCTTGTGTTAGAAGTTCGGTTGGTTCGCAAACTTCAACATATTTTGCGAATCAACCGAACTGAGCTTGTATATGCATATATGCAATTAGGCAAACGTTCGGTTAAAGTAAAAACTTAACAATTTTTGCGATCCAACCGAACTGCACTTGCAAATGCATAAATGGAATTAACCCATAGTTCGGTTAAAAGTATTTTTTGCGAATGAACCGAACTCTCAGTTCGGTTCAGAAAAAATTAATCCGTGATAACCGAACTCTTAGTTCGGCTAAGAATTGTTTTTGCGATGTAACCGAACATGTCTCTGGAGAAGAAAAAAAACTCCATAAAACCTCTCTGCAACTTTTTTCCATTTTCAACTCATTTTGATACTTCTCATTTTTTCAACCAAAAACGAATGACAAGCAATGAGTTTGTGAGAATATCTTTGTTAATGATTTAAATGAAGCTACATATATAGAGGTGGTGGCGGTGGTAATCGGAGGTGGTGGTGGTAATAGATGGTTGGTGGTGGTGGTGCTAATCGGCGGTGGTGGTGGTGGTAATCGGAGGAGGTGGTGGTGGTGGTAATCGGCGGTGGTGGGTTAATGTTATTTTTTTCTTAATCATTTCAATAATGATTTCACTAATCAAAACCAAAAAATAATTAAAAGGGTAGTTTAGGTATTACAAAAAATTTAGGATAAGGGCACCTCTACTCAAAATGGGACCATGGTCCACTCAAAAAAATCCATGGTCCCCAAACAGTACAATATTTACTCCTTCCCCTATGTGTCGAAAAAGAAAAAAAAGTGAAAGGAGGAGTGATGTTCTGGTGTTGGTAGGAGTATTATAGAGAAGTGTGTCATTATTCCTGAGTGATTGTAAATCATAGTGTGGACCGGACCCCTATTGAACACCTGTGAAAATATTCACTGTGATGCACCGTAGCATACTAACGATTTCTCTCTTCTAAACACGTGATACTGTCAAAGACGTGCACTGTTTTACCACGTCATAGAGAAGTGTGTTAGTATTAATTTTGGTTCTTCTAAACTCTATTTCAAAACTTTCATTATTGGCGAACACAACCCATCGAATTACGGAACAATTTCAAGACCTTGAGTATCATAACTTCTAAATCTCCAACCCCTTTAGGATAAGCGCTTGCGTGTTCTTTGATCTTTTTTTTCACTTCGTTATCTCTATTTCTCTATATTTTTAATGGCGGTGGTGGTTATGGTTGTGGAGGAGGTTGTGACGATGATGGTAATGGTGTTGGAATTAGATGGGTTTGCTGTCTTTTGGAGTAGTGATGCAGTGATGGGATTAGAAGTTGGTTTTGAGAATGGATCTAATTTGGGGGTGTATTATAGATTTGGTTTCTTATAATAATTTAATTTCTAATTTCTAATTTCATGTCTTTATTTATGCTTTTCTTTCAATTGAAAAAGGTTTGAATTGAAATAAAATTAATTGGTGTATGAAATTGTAGTTTGAAGGATACGAACTCTGAGTTGCTGCTACAATTAGATTATCAGACAATTGGAAGAAAAAAACAACGAAATTTCCAATTAAAGAACATAAAAGATGAAGAAGAGGGGGTGGTGATGGTGATGGTGTTTCTGGTTATGATGGTGGTTATGGTGCTTTTCCGTAATGGTGGTGATGGTATTGCCATAGAATTTTCCAAGAAGATCAAAGGGTGTATTAATGATATTATGTCGACACCTAGCTTGATGTGTTGAATTTTTATCCTTCACTAATTTTACTTTTTTCCATTCGGTTTTGTTACTCGACAAGGTTTTTAATAAAAAAACATTAAGATTATAATTTCTCGATTGAGATTTTCTTTTCCCACGGGGTTTTCTATTTTAGAAATTTCTAAAGCTACAAGAGAAGTGGGTTGCTTTAAAGGAGCAACTTTATAAGGACTTAATACGGTATACTTTTTTCCCTTCATTAAGGTTTTGTCCTATTGGGTTTTTCCTTATCACGGTTTTAATGAGGCAACATATTCGAAGTTTTTCTATTAAACTGCACAAGGGGGAGTGCTAATAGATACTATGGTCCGTGGATGTGTTGTCCTTCTAGATGGCTAGGGTTTTTACTTATCATGTGTATAAAGGATATTATAGTATAACCTCGATAAATGAATGCCCACGGGACCAAGAAGAAATATTCGTTTAGCGAGGTTATTTATTTATCGATAAATAAATATTTTATTCGTTTATCGATAAACGAATATTTATTCATTTAGACAGGATTTTCTTAATTAATAGGTTGAATTGTATAAGAGAAGATGTACAAATGTACCTAGGAGGTATTAGTCAAAATTCTTGCCCTCTAACACAACATTTAAAATTCAATCATATGATGGTGGGATTTTTCGAGCATTCCAAAATTTATTATCGGTGTCGTTTTTAATCTAGCATCTTGCAAAGCCTTGAAGTTGACCCACCAAATCTTGAAAAGATTAACATTTTGGATGCTATTAATTTTGCGACTACGACTTGTAGATTTGATGTGATGGCAAAATCAATTGCGAATTATTTCCATCATTGTATGACTCGGTCTGAAGATATTGATGTTCCCGAACCAGTAGATGGTCAATTAGAAGAAGATATCCAAGGATTAACTGGTGTCATTTTTAATTTAGGTTATAGAAATGTGACGGACGTCTAACATCTTTTAAACAATCCTAACGAGAATGATGCAGTTATGGAATCTCCAATAGGTGAAGAAATTATTGAGTCAGTAATGAATGATGAGAATGATTCTAAACCAGATGTAGTAGCGTCGTATCAAATGTGTCATCTAAAGATGCCTTTCTAGCGATGGTCACTTTAAAAAATTATGTGCTACAACACGAGCAAAATATTCCAGAAATTGTGCAAGCATTATATAAAATTAAGGATGCGGTGCATTTTGGTTTGGGTGGAAGAAAAAGACAATCAATCATAGATGATTTTTTTGAGTTTATTTCTACAGATATTTTTATGTAAAATTAGTGATTATGTATTTTGGTTTATTCTTATATATATACTAGAAATAACTTGTGTCGTGTAACATGTATCTTCTATTATGATAAACCTCGAACCTAACTAAATTACTTATAATATGGTGTTAATGTTCGGTAAAAAGACTAAAAAAGGGGTTTATGTAATTTAATTATTGCTTCTAGTGACAATATATAAAAAACTGGTTAGGTTGAATCTCACACATTTCGTATTAGTATTTACGATTTTTTTTTTAGGATTAATTAGGATGGTCTGTACATGTATATACAATTACATATCCTTCCTCTTTCCCTATCATTCTAAAATAAAAATGTGAAAAATTAGAAGAAGAAAAAAGGTCTGCACATAAGGTATTAAAACAAATACCATATTTTAGCCCAAAATTATATGCGAATATATTTATTTTTTCTCCTAAAAATATTGATTTTCTCAAAACTAATAATTTCCCTCAAATATTCATCGATCTCTGCTACGCCTTTGGTTTTCACTTCAGATAAGTTAGTGGAATCCTTCAAACTCTCAGATGATGCAGATCAACTGAATGGATTTCAAATCCATTCTTTGATTTTTCATCTCATATCTACTATTTTTTTTTTGGAAAGGGCGATTTAATTAGTGATTTCATATATCATATTTGTGGTGTGTAGTGGTCGAGGAGAAAACATGTAAAACTCATTATGTAACTATGATTCTTTGTACATGTTTATTAATTGAAGTGTTTGATTCATAGGAATGTAAATGTTGGTTGTGATTCTTTGCACCAAACGTCTTCATATCACCAAGGTCATTTACAAATAATTTTGTTCTTTGTTTTGTTTCTTTGTTTCTAGGTATGCTATAGGATTTTGCTATTTATAAATGATTTGTAAATTATTTTTCTTTTTGATGCATGATTTAACAAAAAAAAAAAAAAAACTCGTTTTTATGCACAATCCTTCAGTAGCCGGAGAATAAATTAGTTTTCATTTAATTTTGTGGATTTAATTGAAATTTTCTATTGTTAATTTTGAGAAATTATCTGGTTATTCATTTATTTATTTATTTATTTGTAGATGGAGAATACAGTGAAAAAATAGAATAATGACATAATTAAATCCAAAAGTCTTAATCATTTTTTTTTCAAATAATATATTAATTAATAAAGGTGTTGATAAACATTACATCTTACAAAGAGCTTTTGGTCGGCAACCTAGCAACAAGCTGGGCCCCAACTCCTCTTTGAATCGTAATGCCTAAACCATAAAAAATGAAACTACCAAAACCACTACTAGCATCATTACTAACCAAACAGTTCTTAAGACGCTTAAAAAAAATCAGAGTGTCCTCACCGAGCTAATTATGACATAACCCAATTTTTATTTATGATCCTAATTATGACAGAACCCAATAATGTATATTCATAACGATTATAGTTTACAATGCTTGCATTGGTCAGATGTATTTCGCTAAGATGAGACTGGGATGGTCAGATGCAACATTTGTCTCTAAAAATGTTATCTGACCGTCCAAAGCTCAAAAACCCCTTCTGTTTTGTATTATAGATAGATATTTAGGTATAATTTAGTGATTATTCGTTTATATATTTATAGGGCCTTTAAGGATTCAATTTTTTTATTCATTAATGCATTAAGCGAGGTTATTCACTTATCACCTTGGCCCAAGTCGGGACCGGAAAAAATTATTAATTTGGCGAGGTTGTTCGTTTATCGAGGTTGGACTATATATCCATATAACCCTACTAGTCTAGTCAATATAAATCCTTCTCTTTCATGCCTTTTTACAGTATAACCCCTATAAAATAGTAACGTCGGGACCGATTTTTTTTATCAATTTATCTATAAAATAACAATTATTAATGTATATCTTAATTTATAATTTTTTATTAATTTAGATATTAAATAAAAATTTATCAAAATATGGTTTATCAATTATTATTTTTATAATAATTATCAAAATAATAATTTACTAATTTATCAAAATATTGTTTAATTCTTGTAGATAAACATGGAATCAAAGACCCAATCTTGTAACACATGGATTATGAGAGATTTCAAGATACATCAGCGTCATCGATTCTATCATAGTTTTTTGGAGGCTTATGAAGTGGGAGAACCAAATCCCGAAAAGATAAATATTGAAGACACAATGAACCTTTCCATTTCAGCTTAGATAATAGATGTTCGTGCAATGCCATTGCAAATTGTCTCTTCACTGTAAACTCAATCAATGGAGACACCGTGTTTGATAATTCAAGTCAAACATTAGACAGCGAAGGCACTAAAAAGAACTGGAAAATTTAATCAAAGGATTGAATTATCACAATAGAATGACGTTGAACACCTTTTGTAACTACTGTCAAGAGGATACTATTTCAGATTTGTTGACTGAAAAGAAAATAACTGAGAGTATCATGGAAAAAAATGATAATATGCAAACCGAAGATGAGAGCGAGGTTATAGAGCCATCTTCATGTAAATAAGCTATCAAAGCTGTGAAGGCATTATAAAGTTTTTTATTGCATCACAGAACGACAACACAAAAAAAATTTCTAATACGACGAAAAATTCAAGATGAAATTCAAGATGACATTACAATTGAATCAGTCTTTGCCAAATTAACATAAAAGTCAAACTAGTTTTACATATTAGAGAGTTATTGATTCATATTGTAAGGGACTCTTAGAAAGTTTAAATTTTTATCAATGTTATGAGGAAAGGTAGTGTCTATGACAGATAAAGGACGACTGAGATCTATCAGGACATGGACGACAAAGATCTTACCTCCGCCCACCTACTCGTAACTTTTAATTATTACGCGGACAAACTATTGTGAACCTTAACCTGTCCCTAAGGGAATGCTTAACCCTATCCCTAACCTGGCTCGCCAACTATCCCCCAATTTACCCTAGGTATAAATACTTTTAGTTTTGCATCTCATCCGCTTTAGAATAATAAGAAGGCTCCGGCAAGTAGAAGAAAGATGAGTTCAAGTGGAGATATTCTAAAATCACCAGGAGCTGAGTTCAAGTACATTCATTCTTGGAGTACCCGTCCAATTGCACAACTAAAAACAAAATTTAAGTAACCATCTAAACTAAATCATAGTACTTTATTGATAATAAAACGCAACTCAACGATTGAAAATGAAGATCAACAATTGGCTCCAGAGTTCTGTTGTTTGTGCTTGACATCGTTTCTTAAGCATATTCTTCATAGAATTTTTGGAAAATTGAACACAATTTTCTATATATGAATGAAAAATTCATTTAACTAGTACCATGTGGATTTGGGTGTTGGGCCGGTTTAGTGGTTATGGGCTTGATCCTAATTTGGACTATTAGTTAGGTTAAGATAGTTTCAAGTTTGAAACGGTAAGGAACCTAAAACCAGTCATGAAGGGAAACAACCCTTCGGGAATTCAAATTGGAATTCTAGAGACACATCTCTTGATTAAATCCTTGAAGCATCATGATTCTTCATTTAAGAGGTACTAGTTTATTTTATTTTTTTTGCTAAATCATTAATTTTATTACTAAAGGGGAGCAAAAACTCATTTACAAATAAAAGCCAATAAGGCAGACTAAATGAACTTGCCTCATACAGTAAGGCATTACATGAATTTTAAAACTAAAATATGAAATACATGTCTTCTTCATTTTCTAGGGAAATGTGGTTTTTCTTCATAGTAAATGACAACTCCTCTATTCATCAAAACACCCTTCTTTGCCATAGTATCCGCTGAGAAATTTATCTCTCTGTAAGAATGTCTCAATGTAATGAAATGAATTGCTTTCTTTATTTGTTCACATCTACTCAACACAATCCATGTCACTTTATTATTTGAAAAAACAATTAACACTGCCTTTGAGTCAAGACTAAAGCATACCTTCTGAAATTTCATGCTAATAACCCATTCCCCTGCCACTATCAATGCCATGACTTCTGCTATATGATTTGTTGCCACACCCATACCACCAGAAGCTGCTCCAATACAATCTCTTGAATGTTCTCTTGCTATAAACCCAAATCCTTTTATCCCTGGGTTGCCTTTGGATGCATCATCACAACATATTAAGACTTGATTAATCTCTGGTAACTTAAATAAACTTTGTTTCACATTTGTAGTCGTTGTTGTTACCCCTGAGATTCCAAAGAAAAGCAGAATTTGAAGATCATATACACTTCCCCAAATTTTACCTCTCATTCTTTTGCTTCCTTCTTTAAGAGGTACTAATAATTTCTATAAATACCCTGCATACACTTAGAGATAAGAATCAATCAGAAACCTAATTATCATTCTATTGCATTCTAAAATCATCTTTCAAGGTTTGTCTTAAAGAGAGAGTTCATCACTTTAAGTTTTGGTTCTCAGTTTCTCGAAGTTTGGAGCGCTACTACATCGAGAAGTTAGTCGTTGTATCCTGGGACATTGGTAATCCTTAAGCACCAGTGCATGGTGAATTTGTCTTAAAGCTAGAGGATATAATCCTTGCCTCGACTTTGATTTGTCTAATTGGGTTTGCATCCATCTTCTATTTTTTGTTTTCTTATTAAAATATATGCACAAGATTGCCAACAATTTTCTTAAATTAAGAAGAAGCTATTGGGAAAGAACTTATATCCAATTCCTTATTCTTGGATCATCCATCGAATATACCTTTTTTATGGGCAGTTTTGCGAACCGGACAGTGATATCGTAAATGAAAGGAATCTTTTTAGTGGGAAATAGATAAATCATCGATAAGAGAGTCTTGAAGATATTAACAGATGCTAAATAAATTAATGAAGCCATTGAGGATGAATTGTTTGTAAAATTGGGGGACTATCAACCACATGTATTCCTCGGATTAATATAAAGTAGATTATTAGATTAGTAGTTTTCAACAAATAATTTGCATAATATTAAGTTCATTGCTAACACAACATAAGAATATTGTGTTAATCAGGATTGCAGAATAATTATTAAAGATGCTGAACAATATTAAATTTAGTACACTAACATGGCTTAAATTCAGACGGTAATTTATTAGTCCACTTTTTTTTTCCTGTATTTGTATCTGTCTTGCATTGTAACACAAGTATTGATAAGAAAATACCGATGTAGAGATTTTTCAATCAAGAAGTACTTTGTTTCATTGACAAAATACTTAGCATCTTGATAGAGAAATAGTTGTCGAAAAAAATTAACCTAGCCAAAGTATGGGGCTAGATGAATTAATACACCAAAAGAATCAATGGATCATGATCAATTCAATTTGAGGATAGATATGTGTTTTGTTATCTTTTTGGCCCGGTAAAAAGAAGATGCTTCTTCCTTTCTTTCCCGAAAAACACGAATGACAACGGTTAGGAACCACCGGTTCTCCATCAAGATAAAAGACGATCGGGATTAATGAATTTGATTAAGTTAAGATTCATATTGATTTCTGATTTCTTCTAACTATTTTGTAATCATATCAATTATCGAACACTAACCGACACGCTGGGGGATGGCTAATCCTAGAACCATTAAAGTAGAGAGTGTAACTATATCCACTATTTATATAAATTTCTCAATGAAAGTGTCAAAAATTTATCTGGATAATAGTTTTTTACTAGATTGGATGGTTGAGACCATGCCTCAGTTCACTAGCCAACCCTGGATCTGCCTGTTAATTAACCAGCCTTGACTCTCTATTTGACTAACCCCCAATCATGGATAACTTTTTGTCCCCTCATCGTAACTTTCGCAAATTCCATAGTTGGAATACAATAAGGTATGCTTTCCTAACTCCAAGAGCATCTCCAACGGGAATGTCTTATGGTTCCTACGTGGAAGGTGTTCAAAGAAACTGTAAAATAAAAAACCCCTTAAACTAGATAATTGTTAGGGGGAAAGCTAATTTTACCAAAAGGAAAGCTGACTTTAGTCTAGTCAATTTGACTTCAAGTCAATATAGGGTGGATTAAAAAAAAAAAGCTTTCCTCTTATCAGTAAATAAAGTAATAAAAATTTAAAATTATTTCCCATGCACTCTTACCCTGATACCATAAACAGATGGCCCGTTTCCAATAAGCTTACTTGCATATGCTCAGACTAAAAAATGGAATCCAAATCTAGAGATAAACTTGTTTTTGCTTAAAGCGATGAAAATACAGCAAGGTGTGCATGTTAAGGCACTCGGAGCATATAGAACTGCAACTAACTCAGATCGTTTCAAAGTCCATATAGTTATTCCATCGGTGGCGGATATTCCCGCAATGACCATTAACATTGCACCAAAACAGTATGCTGTCAATGATAGATGCACTATCATAAAATAGGCCTAACATTATTTAGATACTGCAAGAAATTCTATATATTAAGAAAAATGATCACAGGAAGAGGAGTAAATTATGAGAACCAATGCATTTCTGCTCCAGTCGACACAGGCAAGTACTGCGTTTTCTGATCATGAAAGTATACTGGCAGTTCACAAGGCATGAAAAAGCCGACCAACAAGAGGCTAAAAGGTAAAAGCCAACAAAACAAACAATACAAAAACAACACATACAGAGACAAAAGAAGACATAATAACAACGAGACCAAATGGACTCAAATGGAAAAAAAATTAAAAAAAAAATGGAATTACAGACATGAAAAACTGAGTTTCCATTCTGAATTGTCAAAAAATCACATTCATTTCATTAATAAAGAAGTGACTTGATGATTTTAATTATTCATACCAACTACATCTAGATTGAATCAACACATAAATTATCCTTCAATTGTACATATACACCTTCCAAATCAAATCTAGACAGATATTCTGTCCAACCAAAGGAAGAGTGCTTGACTGCTTAGAGATTCGTTTTTGAATGTTGGGGATTTATCATAAATAGGATCATTTTCTTCCATTAGGTTTCATCAATATTTTGTATGTTCGGATTAAGAGTAATATACTTAGACTCAGGGTTATATATTGTTAGCATAGTTACTTAACACAGACGGAGGAAAGCTTGACGAAAGTAAATCAAAACCTAAAACTTAATTAGTGTTAAGGGGAAAGCTTATTTATAAATCCACCCAAAGTCAAATAAGCTTGACGAAAGTCAGCTTTCCCTCTAGTAAAAGTAGCTTTCCCCCTAATAATTTACTTAAACTAAGGAAGATAAAGAAAATCATCTCCAATAGTGGGGTTTTACAATAAGATTTTTGTGTATTTCTATAAATTTGATTGGCTTATACTTTTACATAACAACTAACTTAGAAAGAAATGGATGACACGACACTTATCACATCCTCTAAGTAAACCTCTGAAACAAAAGGATGTAATTGAAACAGCCAGACACATCACCCTCACAGTTTCCCATTACATTGCCGTTGGAGAGGATTTTTTGCTAAAATAAAGAAAAATCCTAGGTGGTCTAAAAAAAATAGGAAGACAACTCCATCCTGTTGGAGATGCTCTAATTAGAATTTGATTGTGTTTTGAAATACCGGAAGTTTAGGTACCGGATAACCACACTCTTAGCAAAGGCTGAGCCCGGCCGTAGGCCGGGGTGATATCTAGTTAATTTAAAAATTTAACGACTCGGGACCAATAAAATTTATTTATTTATTAAAATTCTAGGGTATTTTCTCCTATTATTGTGCTCACTTTTTATAGGGATTTAAAGTTTAAGGGATTTAGAGTTTAGTACTGACGAACATATCATCAAAATATTAATTTTAATCATTGTCGTTTGGACTCCGAAAAAAATTTGATCAAATTTTATAAATAGTGTCCATATAAGATTGTTCACGAAGATCTCATTCTTTATAATTTGTGGTGTTAAAAAAGAGCAATTAATTGGGGGATATTTAACTGTAGTTGCCGACATGGTTTTTCAATGCCGACAATTCATCAACCAAGCCCGCCCGCAGCTATGCTCAATTAATTTATGTATCCCCAATTGTATCATCTTAAAAAAGTTCATCAGCATTAGGTTAACAATTTTTTTTATTTAAAAAAAAAAAAAAAAACATTAGGTTGACCTAGTTGTTATGCTGCTGTTACCTATAGTAGACAACGTCATTAACGCAATTAACTTGTATACCCGTATACATGTTAAGGTTCATTAAAATAACAATTTCTTGCATTGGAAACAAGAATCGTTTGTTTTATTGCATTGAAAACACCAATTCTTTGCATTGGAAACAAAAATTATTGTTTTTAGTGTAAAAAAAACCAATTTCTAATAGAATAAGACAAAAAAACACAATTTCCAAAGAAATAAAATAATTCTTTATTAAACCTTAATATGTATAAGGGTATACAAGTTAACAAAAGCGAATTTGAGAATTTATTTCTACGGATGATATCTTGGCGTCATTTCTCTTCCTCCATTGTCCGAAAAAACTTTTCACTTTAAATATTCGGCTTTTCCCTCGCAATTATCGCTCTCTAAATCAAGAGTAAGAGATAGGAACAGAGAAGGAGAAGAACAAGTAGATAAAGAAGGAAGCAATGGCGAAACAAGATAAGAAAGAGAGAAATTTTTTAGCATTTACAGGAGGAATAGCTATTGCAGCTTTTGCTATCAACCTAATCATCTCAGCTATTCATAACAATAAACAAAAAAACAAGAACAAATCCAAAAAAGGTATTCTCGTTAGAAGACATTTGTTTATATTGATAAATTTAGGGTTTCATTTGATTAACTTCTGGGCGTTCAATACAGATATTCCAGGTTCAAATGTTCGTGTTAATTTGACGGCGAGTGAGATACTTAAACTAGCTGATCAAGTAATTGCAAAATCTAAAGAGGTTTATAGTGCAGTAGCTTCAGTCTCACTAGACAAGGTATTGCAATTTGTGTTGTGTTTCATTTTGTAGTTTCTGTAAAGTGCTAGTGATTGAATTGGTTAGGCGCTTGGTAGTTGTATTACGAGATTTGGGGTACGGATCCTACTTGCATCAAGTTGGGGGAGATAGATTTATTCTTTCTAATGCCTAGTTACATGGGCTATGTGTGTTGTTGTAGGTTACATATGCCAATGTGATTTTGCCTATTGCAGAACTAGAAGCACATCAATTTCCATTAGTACAGTCATGTGTGTTTCAAAAGATGGTTGCTATTTCGGAGGAAGTTTGTAAAGCTAGTGCTGAAGCTGAGAAGAAGATAGATGATCATATCCTTATGTGCAGGTTTTAGTTGTGGAATTTTTTTCATAATGATAGAATCTAAGGTTGTATATTTGGAATGGGTGGGGCAAATGTTGCATCTGTTGGTGTTAATGTCTATATTGTTAAATGCAAGGTGATCAGCAAGCGTGAGGATGTGCATCGTGTAATCAAGGCTTTTACTACAAAAGGTGAATGGATTAACCCAGAAGCAGAACGTTACGTTCAGTGCCTGGTGAGGATAAACTTTCACATATCGTGTAATTTAACCCTCATATCAGTTAAACTAGTATATAGAATTGTAGCTGTGTTGTTAAAGTTGTTGCTCATAGACCACCGACATGTCATTTCATCTTTATATCTGTGCAAACTGGTTATTTGTGAACTTGAGTATTATAAATATTGGTTCCTGTTGTCTACTGCCATATCACTTGGAGTTCACTTGCTAATTTCTCCATTAATCAGTGACAGGTTCAGGATTTTGAGCGGAATGGATTGAACCTATCTTCCAGCAAAAGAGAAGAAGTTCAACGATTGCGAGCTCAAATTGATGAGCTGAGCATGCGGTATATCCAAAACTTGAATGATGACTGCACTTCTCTTCTCTTCAGTGAGGCAGATCTGCTTGGATTGCCACCAAAATTTATTCAGGTTAAGAATGCTATTTTTTACCCTAATTGTATTCTTTCTAGCTTTGCTATAACTTAATGATGGTATAATACGATTGATTTAATAGAATCTAAAGATGTGTTCATTATCAGAGCTTGGGCAAGGCCAACAATGGAAAATTAAAGATCAACCTTAGAGGTCAGCATGTTTCTCCATTACTAGAGCATTGCAAGGTAACTTCCTATGAACTTACTTGTTCAGGCTTTGTTATTTTATTTCTCTTGTCGCTTTGCTTTCCAGATTGACTGTTGCTTTGTTTGGTCACTTATAAATTTGGTGCTTGACTCCTTGTTAACTGTTGAATGCTAGTACAGTTGGGTATTTCACTAGCATTTGCATAATGTTGTTTCCAGAATGCCAAGTTCCTTAAGAGTTTTATTTGCAGATAATTTGCATTTCCTTGTGTTTTTGATATGTTGAATTTGGCTCCGTGGTTCATACCATTCGTTGGGCAAATCTGAATACAGAATTTTATCGACCAGAAATAAGCTACAATATTTTTTATTTATTTATTTATAAACTATAGCTTCAATTTCTACAGTATAATGTCATTGCTGTTTCGTAGTTCATCTTTCATTTCAACTATTATATTTTCTACTTCGTTTTTTGAGAAGGGCATCATGTTTGCATTCCTTGTCTTGTATGTTATACTGTAACTTCCTTTCTATCTTGTGAAGGTGGGAAGCACGAGGAAGATGGTGGCAATTGCCTATGGTAGGAGATGCGGAGAAACCAATCTTTCCCTCTTAGAAAATCTGGTAATGAGTCACTCGATGATGTAAAGGGTTGGCGTACTGGATACTTTCCATTGACAGTGTTGTGTATGTTAACTTGGATTGCAATTCATCTTTCTGTCTCCTTTCAGGTTCAGCGACGTCATAAACTTGCTAGGTTGCTTGGCTATTCAAACTATGCTGACTATGCTGTTGAGCCTAGAATGGCGAAGATGTCTGCTAAGGTAGATCAAATGATTTTGCACTATGATACCATGTAAATCTTAAAACTTTGTGCCAGGAGCATAATGCTGAGTAGATATCATAATGCTGTTTGCTATTTTGTACTAGTGTTATGCACACTTTTCTGGTATTGAAAATTGCTCTGAAAGTTTCACTGGATTTTGTTGTTAATAACAAATAATGTTTTGCGACACATGTAAGAGTACCATAATACTAGTTTTTGTCACTAAAATTTTCATGAATCCAGTGAAATCTTAAAGTTAGTGGCTTACCTGAATATAATTACGGTGACAACTAATTTAGTTTTGCAGACACATGTAAGAGAACCTCAATACTAGTTTTGTCACTGAAATTTTCATGAATCCATTGAAACCTTAAAGTTTTGCCACTATACCTAAAAATAGTTACGCTGATAACCATTGCAGTAAAAGAAGCCAGAGAATTTGAACGTAAAGTCTAGGATATCTGGAAATGCCTTCTTTCTTAGTGCTCGTTCTTTTAGTTCTTGTGGTAACTATTTCATTGGCTTGTTCCCATAGATGTCACTGCTTTTATCAGTCTTTCCTTGTTGACTTGAAATTGGTTGGTTTGCGTTTCCAGGTGTTTGAGTTCCTAGAGAACATCTCTATCAGTTTAACGGACTTGGCTACTAAAGAACTTGCTGCACTTAAAGATCTGAAGGTTTGTTTTTCTAATCATTTCACTTACTTACCCTGTTCTTTTTAGTATCTGATCATTTTGAGCCTTCTGGAAAATCAGAAGCAAGAGGAAGGGCAATCTCCCTTTGGAATGGAAGACCTACTGTATTATGTGAAAAGGGCTGAACAACAGAAGCTTGATCTTGACTATGGAGTTGTCAATCAATATTTTCCTATTAGCTTGGTTCTTTCAGGGATTTTCAAAATTTTCCAAGACCTATTTGGTAACTAAATTTGACTTGACACGCCAATTTAAGATGTCATTTTGAAATTATTATGTGGAGACCATGTCATGTAACTTTGTTGAATCTAAAATTCGTTTTGTCATTTTCTAGGCCTGAAATTTGAGGAGATGGCAGATGCTGAGGTTTGGCATAATGATGTTCTCTGTTTCTCTGCTTTGGACTTAAGTTCTAGTGAGCTCTTAGGTTATTTCTACCTAGATCTCTACGCCAGGTCATTTATCAATTGAGCCTGTAGTTCTTTTTCTCTTCATTTTCTCGACACAGATGATTAACGGGCTAGTTATTACTATTGGGCAGGGAAGGGAAGTATGACCAAACTTGTGTTGTGGCCCTGCAAAATGGTTCTTTATCATCAAATGGTGCACGCCAGGTGACTATCCTTTTTATGCCTTTCGTGTTTTCTATTTAGAAAATAAAAAGATTTCAGAATGTTGGTAGTGGTTTTCCCATGGTATAAGATGATTGAGTGGGTTTGTGTTGGTGGTGCTTAGTCTAACGGTCCTGTAAATGTCATTAACAACATCAAGGGATTGATGGATGGAATTGTCACATGCATCTTTCGAGCCAGCTACAGTGCATGAACTCTAATTTGGCTACTGATTTATTTATCTTTGTATATGGAAATGGGCAAATGATTTATTACAATGTATGTATAGCAAATAGATAGTTTCAAAGGTGAAGGTGCTTCTCTTTGATTTCTGATTGTCTTATCTATCATTGCATGCATGAAGTGTATTTAAGAGCGTCCACAATCATAAACTATCCTAAAACCAAAAACTATACCAAAAACTTTTTTTTTTTTTGGTTTGACCGGTGTTTCAAAACAATAGTAGAGACTAAAACTAAACATGGGGCGGATTTTCGTACTAGCGCTTGAAAAAAAAAAAAAAAAAAAAAAAAAAACATGGGGCGGACTCTAAGCATACGCTTGAGTCAAAAAAAAATTAAAAAAAAAAGAAAAATGCATGGGGCGAACTTTAAGCATGAGCCCCATTGGGGCGTATTTTCAAAGTGCGCCCCATGGGGCGAACGTTAAATAAAAATTTGACTTACGCCTGGTTGAGGGGCGTACTTTTGGTTTACGCCTGGTTGCGGCGCGGACTTTTGGTTTACGCCTGGTTGTGGCGCGCACATTTGGTTTACGCTCACATCAAATCACACTAAAATTACGCTGACTATATTTAGTTTTAGTCGAGGGTCGAGACCAAATTTGGTCCAGATTTCACTCTCTCTCCAACTAAAACCAAATATATGGTTTTAGTACAGCCCCACTGCGATTGGTTTTCTGGACTAAGTGGGGTTTAGTCCACTTTTTAGTCCATGACTGTGGACGCTCTAACTGCAGTTTGCTCATTACTTATCTGGTTACTTATTTAGTCTCTTTAATTTTATATCTAGATGCCAGTAGCACTACTATTGTCCCACTTTCAAAATGAAGTTGACGGTAGCTCTCGGTTGTTGCGATTCTCGGAGGTGGTTAATCTTTTCCACGAACTTGGTCATGTGGTATGTTTTTCAATTGTCATAAATGCAATCACTTTCTAATGAGGCGGAGCCACATGGAAGGGTGGGTGTGCACTTGCCCAGCCAGCCCATCTGGTTTCCAAGCCTAATTTTTTATATTTTAGTCCAATTTAGTCATTTTTACCCATTTTGCACCCCCTAAATATCCACTAATTCATGGCTTGCCCACCCAATTCTCAAAACCTGGCTCCGCCCTAAATTCTATGTCTGCTAAGACCGCAATTTCTGTATATTTTTTTTTAATACCACTACAGTAGTTCTAAAGTTACTGTTCCAACTTTTAACTTTAGTTACTCAAAGTGTGGCATGGGATTCTTTTAAAATAAAAGTAAACATAGTTTTAGGAATTGTTCTGACATTCAATTTCCAGTTTATTGATAAACTTTAAATGTTACTTGTGTTGGATGTGGTAAGACTCATTCCATTCGTGCAATTACAGAATTGGACTTATATAGAGTTACAATCACAGAATTTGCTAAATGTTTGGTGCAGACTATAGGACCTGGGTCACCCATTAGATTGAAGCAGTTTGATTTTAACTTTTTACTCTTGACCATGCTACTTCCAAGATTTTTTTTTTTCTACACTTCGAAGTTGCAACTACATTTAACTTATTAGTTGTGCAACTATACAAGCCTTTTTTCTTACACATGAAAATAATCAGTGTTGTCCTGAGGTCCTTTTGACTGCAACGTTACAAACCTCTTTTGGATATACGGCAGCATGGCTGTAATGTTTCAGAGCCTTGGCACATCTTATAAAATTCTTGCTTATCTGAACCCCGTTGAGTAGGAAATCTGGTTTGATGTACTTGCTTACATTTATGTCAGAGTATCAGATAAGTTGTTCCTTACCGGATATTGAGTTCTCAGGTCCACCATATCTGCAATCGTGCGTCATTTGCTAGATTCTCGGGGTTTCATGTTGATCCAGATTTTGTTGAGATTCCTAGCCAAGTTCTAGAAAACTGG
This sequence comes from Papaver bracteatum, assembly GCA_023529315.1. Classification (NCBI taxonomy): domain Eukaryota; kingdom Viridiplantae; phylum Streptophyta; class Magnoliopsida; order Ranunculales; family Papaveraceae; genus Papaver; species Papaver bracteatum. The sequence continues at coordinate 283,526 of JAJJWX010003745.1, read as the reverse complement.
TATGTCTGATTTATTTGGCGTTCTTTTTCTTATGATTAGAGCTCACATATCCATGCAACCTGTGCCTAATGAAATTATGTTTTCCAGGTGTTACGAAAGTAGCACTTTGAAGTTAATGTCTGGTTTCCATCAGGTGATTATACAAAATAGGCTATTGTTGGTTGAGTTCTTAAAGGATGTTATTCTCTTTTTGTATCTAGAACTGATTATTATATTACTACTTGCAGGACATTACTAAACCAGTTACAGATGAAATGTGCTCTTCATTGAAGAAAAGGCGGGATTCATTTTCTGCAATTAAGTTGAAGCAAGAAATTCTTCTCTGTAAGCCTCCTACCATTCTCCGGACATAGCTGGAACTTACTGCCCCCAAATGGGATCTTCAGCCAAATGAACTAGTTTTCTTTTTAGATTGATGATGCCTGTGCACTAACAACTACATGAACTATGAATTTTATCACAGAATATGTAACCTTGGTAATGAAGCATACTTTTGTGAATTATCAGGTCTTCTGGATCAAATTATACATTCAAGTGAAAATGTTGACACAATGGAACTACTCAAGCATCTTCACCCAAAGGTAAAACTATCCGGATAGGTTTTTAGCAATTTGTAAGTGTGAAAAAATTCTCATGAAAAAAATGTAATAACCGAGATTGTTTTCTAGGTGATGTTAGGGTTACCAATTCTAGAGGGAACAAATCCAGCTTCATGTTTTCCACGTCTTGCTATTGGTTATGAAGCCACTTGCTATAGTCGCATTTGGAGTGAGGTAGGTTTCCATCCTCAGAACTCGTAAATGTTATGATATTGCCATTGCGTAAGATGGAAAGAATCACTCTCAAAATGTACATTTACAGGTTTTTGCTGCGGATATATTTGCAACCAAGTTTCAAGATGGCCATGTAAATCCTCATGTAGGCATGCAGTTCAGAAATAAGGTAAATGAATTCTATTTGACTATTTTATGGTTAGAGAAGTACAGAACAGCTAAAACCTTGTCTGCATTATATGCAGGTATTGGCCCCTGGAGGATCACAAGAACCCATCGAGCTTTTATCAGACTTTTTGGGAAGAGAACCATCAATTCAAGCTTATATTGACAACAAAACGAAGAACAGTTTGTGACTCTTCTTGAGAAAACTTGCATCAGTGATGAATCAATCCAATTAACTTACAAGCGGATGCAAATGTAATTTTGGTATTTACTAACATATTTGCAAGCCCTCTCCACGCACCCGATCCTTGGGAAGGATTAAATTCATGGACTCACTAGTAGGCTTGTGTTTTAGGAAAGAATTACAGGTACAACTGCCCATGAAATTTTGTATATGCTGAAAATGGAATTGGGTTCAGTTTATCAAGGACCAAGCATAGTTATTAGAATGTGTTTTCTATTTTTTTTTATTTTTTTTTGATGGAAAGACGTAATGTATTCATTAGCAAATATAGTACAAGAGATTTACAATTTTGTTTCTATCGAAAACATTAGAAATAATGCTAGTAATTTTGATTTGTTGCTGTATCTTCATGGATAAATGTTGGAGACATTTTATCCTTGCTTCTTTGGAAATTTTGTCTGCTGGTGAATTTTATTTTCGATTAGTATACTTTACCTTTGCCTGCGGAAGCTCGAGAAGGATTTCCTTTACTTCTTGTACGGTGTTTTCGTCTGTCCAGAGGGGACTTGTGTTATCCTTGTTGATAGTGTCTGCCAAAGGTTTGCAGTCAGTTACAATGGTGACACTAGATAACACATTTTCTTTTAGCCATGTAACCTCCTCGAGTAACGCTTTTGCTTCCGCATGGAAAGAAGTAGTAGCTTTCTCCGAACCAGCTGATATGTGCATGAATGTGTGTTGGTCGATTGAGTACACTATGTGTGCATATCCCATCGATAGGTCGTCTTCTTTGAAAGAGGCATCCACAAAGGTTATCCAATCAGTCTTTATGTTTGACCATTTGGCATTGATCAACTGTGTTTTGTTGGCATCCAGTCCTTTAGTAGTAACCTTTTCCGGGATGGACTGCAAGAAACTGTTGATCTGAGTTATTAGTTGCGTTGGATTAGGGGTTGTCTTCTCAAAAACCACCGAGCATCTGTATTTCTATATGAACCATAATATTGTTGTAATTTTCCCCGTTAAATTATTTAGGTCTGGGTTTTGAATCCACCATTTAACCCAAGTTGTGATTGAAATTGTATTTTCTGAAGGGATTAGATGACCTAAAGAGAAGCTGAACCAAATGGCCCTGGAAAAAGGGCATGTTCCAAACAGGTGGGTCTCTGTTTCCTGAGCTTGCATATTACACAGTTGGCAATTTGTTGCGATTCCCGAAATGTTTTCCCCCAGTCTTGACGAAGTGGGTAAAGCTTTCCCAGATAGCTCTTTATTCTCAGAATTGCTTGTATTCTCCAGATATTTTTCCATGGGAAATCTAATAAGGAAATGTCTTCTTCTTGAATTTGTTTTGCTAGGAAATTATAAATGTTTTTGGCTGAGAAAAGTCCTGATTGGTGATGTAACCATTTTATGTTATCTTCTTCATCTTTTTTTGGAGAGATAGCTTGAATTTTATCCCTCACTTCCGAGCTAAAGTAGATGATTATCTTTTCTTGATCCCACTTGTTCTCTTCAGTAATGAATTCTTGTACCTTTATCGGAATTATACCCTGCGACAATTGAGGTTGTGGAATTATTTCCTCATTTGGAATCCATCTATCTTCCAAAACCTTTATCGAGTTCCCATTTTTCACTTGCCAAATAAAGTTTCCTTTGATTAATTCCAGCCCTTTTTGGATGCTTGTCCAAATCCACGATAAGTTGGAAATTTTTGATTCTTCCAAAGGGTATGAATAAGGGAAATATTTTTCTTTGAGGATTTTTGCCCAAAGTTGTTCCTTTTCTAATAGTAATCTGCTGGCTAGTTTAGAGAGAAGGGCAATGTTGAATTGGTGTGGGTTTTTTATACCTAGGCCCCCTTGCGCAATGGGTTTTCAAATATATTTCCAAGCCCTAATGAAACCTCCTTGCCGTTTTTGTTTATCTTTATTCCACCAGAAGTTTCTTTGTATTCTGTCCAATTTGTTTAAAGTTTCCTTGGGAAGATCAAGAACTTGCATCTGGTACGTTGGAAAAGCTTGAAGAATAGATTTTATCAGAACTGTCCTTCCTGCTTGAGAGAGGAGTTTCGATTTCCAGCCTTGTAGAGTTAAGTAATATTTCTTTAGAAGAGGCTCGAAATTTGCTTTCCTATTTTTATCAAAGAATAGGGGAGTTCCGAGATATCTATCATTTTTTGTCATTAGAGGGACTTTTAGGATTCTTGCTAAATTTTTTCCATGTTTTGGTTGAATTTTTGGGCTGAAATATATACTTGATTTTTGTAGATTTATCATTTGTCCTGTAATATTTCCGAAATGAGGATTTCCAAAAGATTTTTTGTTTCCCCTAGATCGGCTTTTGTGAAAAGGAAGCAATCATCAGCGAAGAAAAGGTGGGAGATGTTTGGAGCTTCCTTATTGATCTTGAAACCATATATTTTCTTCTCAGAAACCGCCTTGTCTAGAAGTCTAGATAGAATTTCCATGCAGATTAGAAATAAGTAAGGCGAGAGCGGGTCCCCTTGTCTTAATCCTCTAGAAGTTCTAAATTTTGAACTAGGAGAGCCATTGAGAAGGATAGAGAAAGATGTGGTAGAAATGCATTGAAAGATGAGATCAGTCCACCTTTCATCGAAACCCAAACTAAGGAGAGATTTTTCTATGAAATTCCACTCCACTCTATCGAAGGCCTTTGACAGGTCTAGCTTCAGAGCTAGATGGCCTTTTTTCTTTTTAGAAGTTTTCATTGAGTAGATAAGCTCATGTGCTATTATAATGTTGTCGGTGATTTGTCTACCGGGAAGAAAAGCAGATTGGTTTGGGGATATGATTTTGTTGAGGATGGCCTTTAATTTGCTTGCAAGAATTTTTGAAATGAGTTTGTAAATGGTGTTGCTTAGGCTTATTGGCCTAAAATCTGATGGGGTTTGAGGAGTTGAAATTTTTGGAATAAGGGTTATGAAAGAGTGATTCAATCCCTCATCAAGAATCCCCGTTTTAAAAAACTCTTGGATTGTGTTTATAATGTCAGGGCCAAAGACCTCCCAGTTGGCTTTAAAAAAACCTAGTTGAAAACCATCCGGCCCCGGCGCTCCCCATTGATTCATATTGAATAGAGTTATCCAGATTTCATTTTTTGAGGGAATTTTTAAGAGAGATTAATTTTCTTCTTCAGAGATGCATGGTTTAATGATGCAAGACAGATCAAAGTTGCAATTTTTTTGGGATGCGCCAATTTGGAAAAAATGATTAATTAGAAGGGAATATATTTGATCTCTGTCAGATAGCCATAAGCCGGAAGGTTCTCTAAGGGTGTTGATGGAGTTTATTCTTTTCCTATTTGAGGCAGTGGCATGAAAGTATTATGTATTTCTATCATATTCTTTAAAATATTTATCTCTCGACAGCTGATGGTAGTAGTCATTTTTGATCTGGTACCATTTACCTAATTCCTCTAGGAGCTGCTTTAGCTTATCTATATCTTTGGCAATATTCCAGGATCTATGGATATTCTCAATTTTATTGCTTAAGTTCCTGATATTTTTATGTATATTGCAAAAGATATCCGAGTTCCACCGGGCAAGATCGGAGGAAAATAGTTGGAGTTTGAGGGAAAAATTATCATTTGTTGAGTGTGTGGAATGAGATTCCCAAGAAGCCTTAACTATTTCGGGTAAGCTAGAGTGTGAAAGCCAAGATCTGATACATCTAAAGGGCTTTTGAAGTTTTAATTTTTCCGGCTTTGTATCTAGAAGACTATGTGTATGATCAGAACCAACTCTAGGTAAGTGCGTAACTTTTGTATCTGGGAATACCTGAGTCCAAAGATAGGAAGTCAATGCTCTGTCAATTCTTTTGCAAATGTTTGCATCTCCTTTTCTGTTGTTTGACCACGTGAATGGTGCACCTTCAAATACCGCATCTTGTTGGCCCATTGAGTCCATGATCTGTAGGATATTTTGCTTGTAACTTGAGATTGCCTTATTTCCCCCTTGCTTTTCATCCGGATGAAGGATAATGTTTAAATCACCAATCAGGGTCCAGGGTTTATCCACTTGTTGAACCAAATTTGATATATAGTTCCATTGTTCACTTTTTCCTTCAGTGTCTACTGCACCATAAACAAATGTGATGAAAGATTTTTTGTCATCTATAATTGCTTCAAAATGGCACACATTAAATTGTGCAGATATTAGTCTTATTTTTATGTTATTATGCCACGCTATTGCTAACCCTTTCGTTAATCCCAACGAAGGAATGATAAACCAGTCAGAGAAGTTGGAGTTTTAAAAAAATAAATCCATGCGCGACAGTTGTGCTTTTGTCTCAGCCAGGAAAACAATATCTGGATTGTAAGTTTGGAAAATGTAAGAGAAATGGTCCTTTGTGATTGGGGTACCTATGCCCTGGATTCCAGGACAGAAGTTTCATGTTGTCAAAAAAAAAAAAACAGGGAAAAACAGGTGAGGAAAGGAGGGGGGAATGTAAGCTAGGAGCACTAAACATGAGAAAGAAAACAAGGAAAAGTAAGAAGGAAGGAAAATGAGAACTGAGGTAAAGGAGTTTGATGGCAAGAATGTTCAATATTAAGGAGTTTACACCAAAGATCAAGAGAAGCAAGAATAAGATTGTAGGTATGTAAAATTCAGGGAAGTAACAAGACTAAACAGGATTACAAAGAGTCCAATTACAGACACAGGAAGAGTAAAATACAGATAATACAAAGGGAACTAAAAAATAGGAAAATAACAAGAAATAAAGAAGGACTACAAAGAGTCCATTTACAGACACAGGAATAAAAGCAAGTATACAGATAATACTAGAAAGAAGGATTACAAAAACCAATTTACAGACACAAGAAGTAAAGCAATAGATACATGGAAATACTAATAAACTACAACAAACAACACAAATAGAAACAACAGAAAGCAGAGGCAACAGGGGACCAGATTTCACAAAAAATCCAAGAAAGAGAGGCATAAGCTTTAATCTAGTCCTGCACTATGGGTCACATATGTTTCTGCTATTAATATAGGGGTCATATTGGCTCAGCCAAATTAAGCAATTCCTTTGCCCTTTGCTTTAGGATCCATAGGTACTTGGGATGCATCATTACCTTCACCACTGAACCACTGATGCAGAGTGTTGGAAGCAGTTGACTTGTCTTGTACTTCAATGACATGGATATCTCTAGGAGATTCAGGTACAAGTTCTGGTGGTTTTTTGTTCAAATCCACCTTATTTATCTTCAGCTTTTTGGACACTGGTAGAGGAGTATCCCAGTGGAAGAAAGATTGCATTAGTTGCCAATTTCTGCTGTAATTTGAGTCTAAACTTTGTGTCATTTGAGCAGAGCTGGAACCTTTCCAGAAACCATCTTCAAAATTCAAAGAATCTCCAGGCCTGACTCTTTTGTGAACCACTTTCCACATATAGGCATCATTGTTAACACCACCAGTAGGTAGGAAAGGAGGAGCATGTGTATTAAGGTTACCAACCAGCTTCTTTTTCTGAATCTCACTGAGTGAAATATCCCTATCACTGCCTTGGCTTGCATGATCTACCTCAAACTGTCTAAGATACTCAGAGCAAGAGATCTCAGAAGCATCTTCATCTTCTTTAGTGTCAGGTAGAATGTCTTCATCAAACCCCATCCAATCATTCTGCATATTTTGCTGAGCAGGATTCTGTAAAATCTCTTGTTCTCTTTGATGCTCATCAATGTTCTGCATGGCTGCGATAACAACATCTGCCTCAGCTTGTTGCTCTTCCACTTGTTGCTGGTAAGCCACAAATTGTTCACAGTTGTCTATCTTATGCCCAATGACTTTACAGAAGCCACAGTAGTTGTTTGGGAAATTGTGGAATTTGAAGTTGATTTCATTTGTAAATCCCATCTCATTTTCTGCCATAACACTGAAGCTGATTCTTTTCCTGAATCTTATACTTGCTCTAATGGTGATAGAGTAGCTACCATTTGCTTTTCTCACAGGGAAGGATAAGGAAAGAATTTCCCCTATACATGAAATGTACCTCCTTAGGTTTTCGCTGTTAACTTGAGCTTGTGTAAGATTATGTACTGTGATGAATAATTTCTCTTCAGAAGGAACCCAGTTCACTAATCTTTCAGTCTTATCCCACTTTTTAATGCAAAACAGATCACCATAGACTACTCTTGTAGCCACTTCAAGAACTCTATGCATTTCCTCTTCCCTTTCAAACCTTACCAGAAACATAAGCTCACTGATGGACTTGACAGAGAGACCTCCATGAATCTTCCACTGAAAGAGTAGTGCATTTCTAACATCCCAGCTGTTTCTTTCAACTGGTTCTGCAAAAACTCCTAACAAGCAGCTTGTCCACAGTTGTTCATTATTCATGAACCTTGGAGGGATGATGTCTTCAAGGGAAAACTGCCTACCATTATTCAAGTTCAAGGAGGCTTGTAACATGTTTGTTAATTGTGAGACATCACCATGCCAAACAGCTTGCATGGTGATACTGAAACTCAGCTGGAAAGCTACTAATGAAAATATGCAAAGGGTAGAAGAGTATGAAAAATTAGTAAGGAAAACTGATGAAAGAGGGCATAACAGGGTGTGGGTAAACATCTTGAGAGATTGGGATTAAATAGAGAAAAATTAGGGTTTTGGGGTGATTAAAAAAAGACACAGAGGATCAAATTGGAACTAAAAGACAGGGTAAATCTTACAAATATTGGGTAGAAATTAGGTTAACTGAGTGATAATTACTCAAATAAATTGACTGAAATTGAACACTATCATCATTACCTGACTATATAAATTACTCATACGCAACCGTATAAAGATTGAGAGCTATATGATAAACCTCGACTGCCACCACCACTAACAAAAATTTAATTTTAAATAAAACCTAACCCTAATTAAGCTTCTGTAACTCACAGGTACCAACCAAAGAGAGTGAAATATGCAGAAATTCAGACTAAAAGGGGATATTCATCATTGTTACCTGACATTAGTAGAGATTCATAGGCAATCTTGTTCTTCAGAGATATCTCGACTGCCACCATCACTACCAAGCTTCCAAAATAAAATACATCATAATCCCTAATTAAATATGACCCCATTAAGCAGAAACATATAGATTTAAGTGCCTTCCTAGATTAGAGCCTACGAACGGCTAATTAGCCGCTCATGGCTGGGGAAAATCAGATTAGAGAGGAGGGGAAGAAGCAGAAGGAAGAAAACTTGAAAACAAACCGGTTTTCCGTGGGAAAGCGAAAAGGGTTTGTGTTTCCTAATTCAGTTTAAGCTTTCACACAAAATTTATCTACTCCAAGCATAGTCCTAGTATCCCATTAGAGGAGCCCACAATTTGTAAATAAAAAAGAAAAAGTTTCCTAAAGTAAAGCCGATACAGGGTGAGAATGAAACAACATAAAAAGAAGAAGCAAAATACAAGTTGCGTACTTGGAAATTAGGAGAAAGTCTTATTGGGCCGACGGATCAAAGCGATGGAGGACCTTTATATGGCAATTTTTTGTAAAATGATCAATTGACACAAAAAGATTGGATTTTGGTGTCCCCAGTAGATTTTAATCAATAATGAAATGTCAAAATAGCCCTCTGTATTTTCATTTCACACTAAATATACGCCCAGGCTACGATGTGGTCGGGCCACATACATTTTGCATGTGACCCCTCTTTATTTTTTGACACATATATAACTAAAATACCTGCCCCTCCCAATCCCCTCAACCACTCTACTTTTTGAGAAAAAGTAGGAAGTTAAAAAATAAAAAACACAAAACAGTTATGTAATAAAATTGGTTTTCAAATTTTTTCCTACTTTATATGACGTGTCAGCATTTAAAGAAGGGCCACATCCTTGAAGTATGTGGCCCGACCACATCGTAGCTGCACCGCTAAATATACCATAAAAAACACAAAATGAAGGGTAATCGCGTAATTTAGCGGATAGGAAACAAGGACATGGAGGTTGGAATTTTGATAATTGTTCAGGGACAGTTTAGTAAAACCCAGGTAGAGGCCCTGAGTTCGAATCCGACCACCTCCAAAAATTTCAATTTTTTTCCTTTGTTTCTTATATATAATAGGTTGGAATTTTGTTTCTATCTTTCTTCTTCTTCTTCTTCTTCTTTCTTCTTTCTTCTTTGGGAAGAACACGAATAGACGATCTAAAACCCCAATCTCTTCTCGATCTTCAAACTCATCATCAGCAGCTACTCTCCATCTCGATCTTCTCTGGATCTCAATCTCCTCTCTCGGTTCTTCTCAGAAAAATCAAATCGACGGGATTTCACTCGGAACACACTCAGTTTGAAGAACATGATTGTGGAAGAAATAAGAGATGGGTTTTGAAGAACATGATGTGTGGAAGAAGGTTATAGTTTTAGTTTGAGGATTTGATTTTAAAAACGAACATTAATTGGGAAATTGAAGGGGTTTTCTAGAACAATAGTTCTAGGGTTTCACTTGAAGTGATTGGTGAAGTAGCATTTCAGAGGGTGCTAAGAATTGGGTAAGCCTCTAATTTATCTTAATTCTAATATTTTGAATTAAATTACTTTAGTTATTGAGTTTGTGTAACTATGAATGAAAATAAGATTGAGATGAGTGTAGAATGAAGTTAGGTCATGGTTGTAGTTTAGGTAGTTGAAATTGCAGGTGATGTAAATTGAATTGGTTATGAACTGCAATGGTTGCAGGTAGAGCTGTAAATGGAAATATAGATGTTATAATTTAGATGAATGAGATGTTGTTGTTTTGAATGGGTGGAAATGAAATAAAGTTGTGAATAATAGAACTGGTGAGAAAGTGATAACTGCGTTGAACTAGCAACATCACAGGATGTGGGTATGATGTATATCACCCGGAAATGATGTACATGGTCATATGATTTTCGAGTGATGCACTTGAGTTTCAAGTTGTCGGTTTCTTCGTCTTTAAGTTGAGCTTCATTGAACAGAAGCTTATTAAGTTGTGGAAATTATTGATTCTGATTCGAATGTGATTGATTAGTTGAGTTTGAATATCCTTTTCATTCTTTGTTGTTTTCTTGCTAGAATCTGGATGCTTAATTTTCAATTCAGTGATTGAATTTGTACTTTTATAGTCTTGCAATCAGTAGGAGTTCGCCCTTGGGAGTTTCGGTCATAAAGGGTCTTCATCCTGTGCAAACCAAATCTAAGATAACAAATTACAGTTTAGTGTTTGTGAAAACATGTACTGGGAATGCAGTCACATGAAAATATTCTTTACTCTGCCGTGTTTAATCAATTGCAGGTGGAGTGTTACAAAGAAGATCAGGGTTGGTCACTGGCTAACGTTAAGGGTGTAGGGAAGAGATGCTTCTTCACCGCAATTTCCATATGAATTGTAGCAGCATGAGGTTTCACCCTATCTTGGAAGACATCTTGAAGGTAATTTTGTGCTATGGAGAACATAAAGTTTAGAACTTGCGTTTTTAATATAACGAGCATACATGTCTTTTCATATCTTGATTATTATGTGGGAGAACTCTGTGTTTGTAAAACAAAAGAGGTCAGAAAGTACATCAAGCAGTATAAAATACGTAGGAGCAAATTTTGATTTCCTGAAAACTTCGATAGTTGGGGTTAGTTCATGAACTTGTATTTTCATTCTACAAGATATTTTGAGTTAGGCACTAAGAGTAATTCCAGTGCTGCCGAGGACAGTAAACGGAATTTATTCTGTATATACTATGAGGGTTGATAGCTTTCATTATTTTGCAGAGCAACAAGAGCGCCTGAAGCTCATACTGGACAAGTTCAAAGAGGAGATAAACCAGCATATCCAGGACTGCAAGAACACACTCGATGATCTGCAAGCCTATCAGATTGAGTTAAAAGAAAATGCAGAGAAGTAAAGTATGAATATCGACCTTTTATTTTGTTATCCTGAGCCTTTTCTGTTATGTCATTGGAAGTATAAATGTGTTTGTTCTTCTTTTTTTAGCATGTTCTTCTGATTTATATAGCTAGGTCACCTAAGAACTTGCTAGCTCTCTTGATCAGTAACTTTCTAGGCTTTGTTATTTTATTGTGCCATCAAATTTTAGAGATGTTCTTGTAATTTGCTGGGAGCTTTACAAGTTTACAACAATAGCCTAAGTGGGCCTATAGGCTAAGAGTGATCTTCATAACCACAAGCAATTTATTGATTTGCTTCTGTTTACTAAAAATGTTAATGATTGTTATGTTCATATGATGTACTTATACATATTTTCTGATAGAAATAATAACTGCAAAAATTAATATCAGCCAATTTGGTTGCCTCCAAGTTATATGTGTTTGGTAATGCTTTAAATTTTCTTAGGGGTTTTAAAGAATGTTCCTAAGTGAAATCCTCTCGTAGGATTATATTGGCTAATGTCAGGTAACTTTCCATTAAATTACAGGCTATGTTGTTTTGAGGGTTAAGAAGGTATGGAGTTGGACCAGGGTTTTGAAAAATCTTTTAAGAAATCTGTTTGCTCAACGGATATGCCTTCGACCCAAATGGCACTAGAATCTGTATCAGTTTTGGTCAATGGCATCTCTCTTATTCTCCATCGATGGTTAAAACTTCTGGTGTTTGTTGCAGACACAAGAGTGTGTATAACGAGATAGCAGAGTATCTCAGGCTTAATTGTGGGAAAATTAATCATCCAGGAGTGGATAAAATGGTTGCAGATATAGTAGATTTCTTCATACAGAAAATGTTGTTGGTGATTCTGGGCTCCATTTGGTATGGAGATTAGAAGGTTTAGGCAGTGATGTGAATGGTTGTGTTGTCTCAATGAGTTGTGCAAGGATGGTGCTCTGTAAATGGTTTCAGTTGCAGCTGAGATGGACTTGGCTGCTATGTGATGAACGGAGGTGGTGCTGTTGGTTTTGAGCTCAACTGCGATGGTGCTACTGATGTTCATGGGGTGCAGTTCAAGAAGGAGAATATAGTTGGTGATAGAAGGAGCAAGTGTTGCTGTTGATAATGAACTGATTCAGGTTATGAATTGTGTGGAAGCTGTTAGGTGGTGATTGAAGCTGCGGGATGGATCACTGTTGGAGCTGGTTGGCATGGAAGCTGAGAACGGGATGCTGTTGGTTGAATGGTTGCAGATACATGAAATGGAGTCTTGCAATTGCAAGTGATGGTTGTGGCTCAACAGAAATAGAGATGGAGTAGCAAGGTGTTGCTGGTGAGCTGAAGTTGAAGCTATAGTGATTCAGTGGAGTAGAGTGGAGAGAGTTAAATGTATGTTAGGACTGTGAATTAGTTAAAACTGCTGGGAATGACTAATGGCCAGAATCTGCCGAGAAAATAGCCAGAACTCAGCCAGAATTTCTTTCTCCAATAATATCTATTATTCAAGATGGTGGTTTCGACAAGTTCTTTGGTCGGCCTTCCTACAGTGGCAACGGTTGTACTAGTAGTGGATAAATAAAGCGCTTAATAAAATCCCATTTTCTATTCCTTTTTCCCGGAAATTATTAGATATCGACAATTGAAGTCTGGTTTAGTCTCTCTCTTGTTCTGTGTGCTTGGTGGGTGAAAAGATCAAAGGAAAAACAGATAGTGGTGGTCTGAAGAAGAGTGAATTTGGTGAACTCCCGGTTTTTGGTTGTGGGGGTGTTTTTGGTTTAGACAATAAATATCTTTAAATCCAGAAATTCCTCGTTTTTCCTAATACTCTCCAAACTTCTCACATCTATCAACAACAACAACAATTGATCCCCCTTGTCTGTTCTGTAAGTATCAAACCTACTCACATCTATTCTTCTTCTTAGCTTTGATTCAGAGGGTTTTCTTTTCAGATTTGATACTTTTAAGGTTTTGCTTGATTTAAGGGTTGACATAGTTTTCTTCTTATAATTGGGACTCCATAATTGTGGATGAAGTTTGGCTTTTTGTTAGTTAATGTGTAAAGGAGTGTTTCTTTCTTGGTTCCTGGAAAAAGTTTTTGAGTAAATTTAGCCTTTTTCTGATGGAAAACAAGAGAGGGACTAAAAACTGAGCTCATTAGAGGAAAGGGGCAAGTGGATCTTGTGGAAGGAGTGTGTTTTGGTCTGCAAGAGATTGGAGCAGTGCCCACATGTTTTTCGAGAGAATACGGGTATTGTTCTTATCTCACACTCACAGCTATGATCAAACAGATACTTGGTAGGCTACCCCGTAAACATTTCAAGTCTACTGAACATCATGAATCAGGGGGAACATCTGCTCCTGCTACTTCTACCACCAGTAACAAGTCTGGGAATTTAAGCAATGTCTCTCCTCCCAGTACCATGGGATTAAATGATGTCAACAGGTATCCTGAAGTAGAAAATTTAAATTTGAATGGGAGCTCTTCTGCTTCACGCTATGAAGCTTTGCCTGGTTTTAGAGACGTGCATAGTGCTGAGAAGCAGAACCTCTTTGTGAAGAAGTTGAATTTGTGTTGTGTTGTGTCTGATTTCACGAATCCCACGAAAAATGTGAAAGAAAAAGAGATTAAGCGGCAGACATTACTGGAGCTTGTGGATTCTGTTACTTCAGCAAATGGGAAGTTTACTGAAGTTGTCATGCAAGAGCTTACAAAGTTACTACTGAGTTACTACTGAGGTCTTGGAAGCATTTGATGTGGAAGATGTTGAGCCCATGATGGATCCAGCTTGGACTCACTTGCAGATTGTGTATGAGTTACTACTGAGGTTTGTGGCATCCCCTGAGACTGACGCAAAATTGGCTAAGAGATATATCGATCACTCTTTTGTTCTTAGATTGCTAGATCTTTTTGACTCTGAAGACCCAAGAGAGAGGGATTATTTGAAAACGATTCTTCACCGCGTCTATGGAAAGTTTATGGTACACAGGCCTTACATAAGAGAAGCTATTAGTAACATCTTTTACCGTTTTATTTTTGAGACGGAGAAACATAGTGGGATTGCCGAGCTTTTAGAGATCTTAGGCAGTATAATCAATGGGTTTGCCTTGCCACTGAAAGAAGAACATAAACTATTTCTTGTTTGGGCTCTCATTCCTCTCCACAAACCTAAATGCATAGGAATGTATCACCAACAACTGTCATACTGCATTACACAATTTCTAGAGAAAGACTGCAAGCTTGCCGATACTGTGATACGGGGTCTGGTGAAGTATTGGCCTATCACAAATAGCTCTAAAGAGGTCTTGTTCTTAGGGGAGCTGGAGGAAGTTTTAGAGGCAACTCAGCTCCCGGAGTTTCAAAGATGCATGGTTCCCTTGTTTCGTCAGCTTGCTCGTAGCATGAGCAGTTCACACTTTCAGGTATTATGCTTTCACACCTTTCGTTTTTGAACAATACTATCAATTAGAAATATGCTGTAAAATCAAGTTGAATTCGTTAAAAATCATTTAACAAATTGATTCAGTGTGACGTATTTCATTATTTGGGACTCATAAACACTGGATGAACAATACGAGATACATTATTTCTCCAGTGTGGACATATCTATTTGAGATTCCTTAACTTTATATAGGTTGCTAAACAGTCCGAAGAATAGACTAGTTATCATTATTTTGTCTCCCTAGTGTCAAAACAGAAAATACTGTTTACTCTTTTTTTTTTTGTCTTTCATGGGTATACCATCTAGAGCTAGCGGTGATGTGGAAATTTCGTCCTTAGAATCTCTTGATTTTAGTATGTGTCTCTTTTAGTGAAACTTTACAGACAGAATATTTTTTAGGATCTCGACGAAGTAGCAACAGTAACTCATCTCAACAATATGAGGAAAACACAAGTGTCACCCAGGGTAGGTAAAAAGTAGGTCCTTGGTCCATTTTCCTGATGGAAGCATTGTCCTACCATTTGATTCACACACTAGGCATCTTAATGTATCGAACATGCAAGACCTAATTCTCTCGACACATTTCCTCTAATTCTTTTTCGTAACACCAATCACGTGCACTTTGTGGTCCCTTCTCTACCACCAAATTGAAAGGTTTTAAAATCCCATTAACGATTTGCTGGCTTTCAATAGACATGGTTATTGGTCTCAATACTGGGATTCTCACCTCTCACGAGTTACTGGCTTGGTTGTATCTGTTCAACCAATGTGTGTCGTGCAGGTGGCTGAAAGGACGTTATTTTTGTGGAACAATGATCATATCGAGACCTTAATCAAGCAAAATCGTGGAGTTATATTACCAATTATCTTCCCTGCCTTGGAGAGAAATGCTAGAAACCACTGGAACCAGTCTGTTCAAAATTTAACGCTCAATGTCCGCAAGCTCTTCTCCGACCTTGATCCTGAGCTGTTTGAGGAGTGCTTGATCAAGTTTCAGGAAGAAGAAGCAGGAGAAAACGAGATTAAAGCAAGGCGTGAAGCCATATGGAAGCGTCTGGACGAAATTGCTGCTTCCAAAGCCACAAGTTATGAACCTGTGCTAGTTCATCGCAGCATGATTTTCTCGTACGTCTTCCAGCTAGGACAGATAGGTAAATCTGCCACTAGCTCCCATTCTCTCAATTTTTTTGTGTTGGCGAGAGTCATGAAAAGGTAACATAGGTCCAGAGGTAGAGACTCGTTAGAGGCTTATTATACTCATTATCTCAATGCTCAAGCCTACAACTCTGATTGTATTGGGTTATCAGGTCCTAAAAGTCAAGAAATTAGCTTCACTTCAACTAGTCTTCTTTATACACCAAAGACTGTATATATGGGGAAACTCTGCTAATATCTGCTGCTAGCTTCCGCACTTCACATTCATAAGGAAGAGTTGGTTTAGTTAGTTGTGGCCTTCTATAGTTCATGTTGTAGTGGCTAGTTTAAGTACTTTAGATTGATTTATTTTGTATCTATACTTGTCATTAAAAATCTCTACTTTGTGAATGAACAAAAGCTTGGCACGAAAATATGTCATATATATATATAGTTCAAAATTTTATCTTCTACGGAGAATGAAAATTCATGCATGTATTGTTCTTGTTCAATCTTGCCACAAGCTCAATCAACATGATTTTCTCTGAACTTTCTTTCTAGAGAGTGGCGGATCAGGGAATCGTTTGTGTTTAGGGAAGATGTAGTGTTGATGATGGATTTTATAGGATAGGATGCCATTGTGTTTATCCCACATAGACCCTCCTTTACTTTGCTTCTGTGCATCCTAATGTATCCACTCTCTCCCCAATCTGCTCCCCATGAGTTCTTCACAATCCAATGCTTGACCCCTTCACTTGTTTCTCCATACCCAACAATTGCAACTCCATGGTCCAGGTTTGTTCCACATGTTCCGCTAAAGACACCCTGCAAAAGTATTATAATTCAACTTTTTGTACTACATATTTGGCTTTTGATGTTTTTTAGCTATCCAAATGAAACTTGAGTAATGTATGTGCTGTAAGAATGGAAGAAAATGCTTACTTTTGAGTAAAACTGAAAGTAAGGTCCTCCAGCTTCTATTGCTACTGAAACAGGCTGACTTGCAACAGCTTTCATCAGGTCAGCATCACTGTTGGCTAGAACATCTTCAAAACCATCAATAGCGACGACAGGTGAGTTCTTCTGCACATACAATCTTGGTTCTCAGGTATAATTCCAGGGTAGAAGAGTACTCGGTTCATAATTTTTTAAACCAAGAGCTTTCTTTAGGCATGAATAGATTTAGCATTTGAATCTCTCACCACTTTGAAGTCGCAGTCATTGTCACTCGCAGTGTAAGGGTAATCAGCTTCGCTGCTGATTCCTCCATTTTCGACAATGAATTGGAAAGCGTAGTTCATTAGCCCTCCACCACAACCTGCATCTACCTTCTTGTCACAGTCAACGAGTTCTTGCTCTGACAACGAAATCAGTTTTCCAGATCTGATCTTGTTTATTCCTTCTACCGATGCAACTGTTGAGAAAGCCCAGCAACTCCCTACAGTTTGCAAATACGCACTAAGATTAATCTTTAGAAACAAAAGCTTAAATTCTCACCTGAGCTTTTCCTTGAGGTGCTGTTGAATGTGTAAGCATACTAACCAATCTACTGAAACGGTATCTCTCCATTTTGTACTTACCGCATGGTCCTTGATCTTTGACACCGGTTACAGCTCCCATCTCTCTCCAATCTACTGAAGTTGGCAACGGCACACTTTTGTTTCTGTCCACTACTCTTTGGTTTATCTCTGTTCTTTTCTTTTCACCAATTAACTTATGGTGTAATCCAGTGTATGCTGCTCGAAACTCTTCAGTACTCAAGTCAGCAAATTTGTTGAGTCCAAGAGTAAACGTCATACTATTTCCTTGGTTGCTTCGATGGATAAACCGAACGTTATCCTTAAAGATCCCATACCTCTTCATGACAATGTTCTCTTGTTGCAAATTAAGATTACTTTTTTGATAATTGTATCCATTGGGCCGGTGAATGGAAAGCCATTTTGAGTACAAAGTGAGAAGATTCTTTTCTGATTTGACATCCTCGTCAGTTACCTCCAACACGATTGAGTGGCTGGGCTCAGAGGAGGTACAAGGAAGATGAGGAATGAGGCATAATATGCTGAAGAAAATAAACACCACCATGATCATCCTTGCTTTGAGAAATTGTGTTGTTAGTTAAGGAAATGACACTTATAATGACATTGCTTGAGGTAAGGAGTTTTGCAAGAAAAGCGACAGAATTAGGAGGATTATACTTCACTCCTGGTTAAGATAAAAGCTTAGATTTGATGTGTTTCCATGTTAAAAAAGGCAGGTTATGCACTTTCTCAGGGAAACTTATATGCTGTTAGGTAAAGTTTTAAAAGCTTGAGGTCACTGAGTGGAATTTTAGTAGTAAACAGCAATCAATATGTAATTTTGCTTTCTATGCTCTTTTACTATATTATTGATGTTCTCTTTTTAGTTCATCATTTACACTTAATAATTAAGACATGCCTAACTTTAATTGGTGCCAACCCGAAATAGAGAGGTCAGCTTAATGCTGTTAGGTCAAATCTTCTGGTATATCCATGAAAGCAATGCCTTCAATAACACGGTAGTTTTTGTTGGTGATATCTATTACCATGGTTATCTTCTATTTATAACAAGCTACTGGCTGGGATCACTTGTCATGCCGGCAATGGACTCCACGGGGTCTCTTTCAGCAGGAAAACGAATCAGATAATCATTTTTCTTTAAGGAAGATGTACTACTGCTGTGGGTGGATTTGACAGGATACGAAGCCAACGTGTTTATCCCACAGAGACCTTTGATTTCGTCGTTTCTCTGCATTCTAACGTACCCATTTTCTCCCCAGTTTGCTCCCCACGAGTTCTTTACGATCCAGTACTCAAGTCCTTCACTTGTTTCACCAAACCCAACTACTGTAACTCCATGGTCCACCGACGTGCCACAGTCCCCACTGAATACTCCCTACATGATTGCCATAAGGTTACGGTCAGTCAGTTTTTCTTATATATGTATGTTCAAAATATCAATTACGAATTAACAGAATAAAAATATCTATACGTACTTCCTTGTAGAATCGAAAATCATGTCCTGCAGCTTCAATAGCCACTGAGACAGGTTGATTGGCGACGGCCTTCATCAAGGAATCTCCACTGTTCTTGGGAACCTTTTCATAACCATCAATTTTTACAACGTGCAGGTTCTTCTGCAGAAATTAATCCTGCCTTATATGCTTAAATACTATGAAAGTATTGAATATTTATTTTGATGATTAATGTCCGTTACTTGCCTTCTGCAGATCGCAATCATTGTCAGCGGCAAGGTATGGATAATCACGCTCACTGCTAATTCCTCCATTTTTAACAATGAATTCATAAGCGTAGGCCATTAGACCTCCACCACAACCTACATTAATCCCTCTGTCGCAGTCAATGAGTTCTTGTTCTGATAAAGAAATTAGTTTACCAGTTCTAATTTGGTTTATTCCTTCAGTTGCTGCAACTGCTGCGAAAGCCCAACAACTCCCTGCAAGCAATAGCATAATTTTGCAGCTCGAAGTAATTAAGCGTCAATCTATGATATTAAGAAATAAGCATATAACATGCGCTACATACCGCAATGTCCTTGATCTTTGACACCAGTGACTGCTCCTTTTTCCCTCCAGTCCACCGAGCTTGGCAATGGATTACTACTGCTATTTACGTGTGTAAATTTGTGCTTGATCTTTTCTTCTCGTCGTCTTTCTTGTTCTAGTAATTTTTGGGGTAATCCAGTACTATAGATTGCTCGAAATTCATCGTCACTCAAATCTGCAAACTTGTTGAGCCCAAGACTATAGGTTATACCATCACTTCTTTTGTTATGTGCATGGATTAACCGAACGTTGTGCTTAAAAGTATCGTATCTTTTCGTAAACAGTTTCTCACTTTGCGAATTGACGAGTATGTTGTTTGGAAATTTGTAATCATTTGGCCGATAAATTGAAATCCATTTCCAATACAAAGCAAGGAGATCATTTTCAGTCTTGACGTTGTCATCAGTTACATCTAGAAACGTTTGGGGATCAAGAGAGATTGTTGGAGGAAGATGAGGAAGAAGGCATAAGAGGGAAAAGAAGATGAGTATCATCATGTTTAAGACAAAATGGTGCGATTTGCATGGGAAGGGAATGCTTAACTTCTAATTATATACTGTATGGATTTGTTACTCTGTCTTGGCTGGACTAGTTGGTTTGGTAATTGTTTGGCATCAGTACAATAAATAACTTTACATCGTTTCCCTCTTTGGATAGTGTAAACCAATTGGCTTTCCTAAGTGAAATTGATGAGAAAGTGCTAATTCAAAAACTGTCACTAACGAATTATCTAACACTACTATTATTGTGCTTAGCATAGCCAGGCAATTTTTAGTATAGTGAGCGGCACTAAATGATTTTTGCTCCTTCTATCTGCGTTTGCTTCTAGCTATAAAAATGGGTTGTTACAACATACCTCAAAACAATTTTCTTTTTGGCATCACGGCATGAATCAAAATCAGATACGCAACCTTAGACCCAAAGGCTCATGCAAATAACAAGGGAATAAAAATTGTTATAAAGAAACCACACTTTTTTGTCCATATACTCCATCTGTCCATCATAAGAAAGAGACACTCTTCTCCATCCCTTCTTCTCTGCCTTCCATCTTCTGGTATAATTGTTAACTCTTCCATGTATGATCTCAATTTGCATTCCCTTTTTCCGTGTTCTCAATAGAGTGTAAAATTAGTGTAACTAGTAAATATTAGTGTAAGCACAAAATTGCCATCGTATAAGTGGCCATATCTGAACGAAGGAGGATCGATAGCACGATATATTAGCAATATACAAGATCAAGTGTAGGACCCTCTTTATCACATCTCAAGATAGATTCAAAATAAACGGATGGATGTGGTTTCCCCTGACACTGATTAGACGAGACAGGGAGAACAACTGTCTGATGTGGGATAGGATTACCGGCCAGCATTAAATGTAACGGGCAGTGCGTGTGGAAGACAATGAATGGATCGATGAAGAGGTACGTACACAACACCCGAGTTACTCACACCAATGCAGCGGAGGACGCAACCGGTAAATGAACAATCCGCAACAGGAGGAGTAGGAAGTACATGACAACAATGAAGAAGGTACACTCTACACGAAGCACTCAACCAATGGATGAGGGGTTAGCAATTTTCAAGATAGAAGGTGGGAGAGAGAGACATAGACTATCTTTCCTTTTTCCTTACTTGAGAGCCATTTGGCTGAATTGCTTTGTAACACACAATAAATCTCCAAACTCAATACTCACGTGGAGTAGTCATTGCCGAACCACGTAAGTACTCGTGTCATTTACTCTTATGCAAGTATATTCTCGCATTCGTTTAATCTTCATTGTACTGCATATATCCTATTTCTGTTATTATTCGTTTATGCACTGTGATTGTGACCATGAGATCTGTTAGAGCATAGCTCTGTTGAACCCACCAAGCGTTGGTATGTCAAGTTTGGTTGTCATATTTTAGTATCAGAAATCATCTAGAGTCGCTTGATTAAAAATACTAAAGTCAACTTCGTTTAGGTTAGACTAGAAAGTTTAGGAATGTTGAGACGTACAAGTATTACTCCGAAGACCTGAAGAATGTGAAGAAGTAACGACTACAACGATGACATCATCCTTCCACTTGATGTTAGTAATATTGACTTGATCTTGTTTCCATTCCTAACGTATCTTTCAAGTCATGCTATATTGAAAACATCACATGCAAAGCTGTATATATTGTATATAATACTCTAGTGATGTGACTTGGTCATAATAGTATGATCAAAGTGTCAAGTAAACATATTACGAAGTATAAAGGCTTATCTTTTGGAACTTCGTAAGTACGACATCGACATAATCTATTGTATATAGTTATTTGATTATGTGTGCATTATATAGGAATGATTTCACCCTAGGAAACAATTTTTTTATAACATTTGCTTAAAGGAAGTACAAATATGAACTTTTTCATCATCGAAAGGAAATCATGATTGGTCAGGTTCTTTATTGAATATCTTTTGATTGACCAATATAAGATGACAAGGTAGAACCTATCTTAACTTGTTGAGATTTATGGTATAGCGGGCCATAGCCTATTTAATATAGTTTTTTTGTATCAAGAGCTTCATTGGAAATCAAGTTGTAACCTATCACAAGCTATATTGGAATGCAAGTTGTAACCGGTCACAAGTTACTTTGGGAACCAAGGTATAACCGGTCACAATATGAATTGAGAAGTTAGATGTAACCGATCACAAGAAAACTCAGGAAGTAAGGTGTTACCGATCACAAGCTACCTCTGGGAAGCACGGTTTAATCGGCCACAACCTGGTTTGGGAAACAAGGTATAACCGATCACAACTTACATTGTAATATTCACATATCTTTGTATGTTTTATGTGAATCTTGAAATTAGGGTTTGCTAAGAAACTTCTAGACATCGAAATATTTGAACATGTACATAACTCTTATCATTTATTGTTTAAAGATATCCCTTGATACTCAAGGTGATCCGTGGTCCAAAAAAGTGAAAACATTTAATTATGATTTTTATCATATATGTTTTAATTTCCAGCATTTAGAACATATCATCTGGAGTAGAAGGTTTTTCCATGAGAGTTTTAAGAAATATTGGTTAACATTTATTGAAAATAGAAAAACCGAATTTAGGTAAATATTTTTCGATTTTAGAATTTCCTTGTTGTCCAAACAAACTTGGTCTATAAATATTTGAGTTTGAAATTTCTTTCAAACTATCCTAAGAGCTAGGTAAACTTCATTTCTTGTTGTTTCTGGTGAAGCCGTCTATCCGAAGAGTAAAATACCCTAATTAGGTGAAATCTCTTACGACCGCTCGTTTAAAGACTTCTGTGGGACCAAGAAGCTCTACGAGTACCATTGGTGGGAAACTAGATAACTGTAGTGTTACTGGTTTTCGATTATTGATTTGATTGGCTAACATTTGTTGAAACTTTGGTTGCACCTAGTTTGTTTATTCTTGAGAATCCGATCGACTTATACAACGTTACCAAACATTCAAAATCAAACCCAACTGTTGATGGTGGTTTTTCGAATAAGGCTAAAATTATATAACCCTGTATTTAATGCGCTGACGCCCTGCAAGGGGATAAAGCCATTTAAGAAGTGATGAGTGTAAAAACCTTTTCACTCATTGAGCAATTGAATATATATGGAATTCATTCGGAATGGTGCAATAATCCCGAATATTCTATGAATTTTCCTAGTAGCATTATCCATTTAATGCATTGTGCGCCTTGTATTTTCCTACGCTATGATCCACAAGATAACCATCAATGTTGGCATGACATGACGATTAATGTTCACTCTCAGCAGAGTAGCATGAATCTCCCAAAGTGTCAGTATTGAAGTCTATATAAAGTACTCACACAAGCTGCATCATTCTCTGACAAAGAGATCTTCGTATCGACGCGCTTTTAGAAGCTATATCGATCGAACTCGTTTAAATTCCTCAAAGGAAAATCCAGACTGTCTATATCAGTCTCAAAAAATGATCACGGCTATAAAATTTGGCCGCATGATCCAACAAGTGTAGCCTAGTCCTAACAAAGCTAGGCAATCACCATGGTGACCACCAGCGATCCCACTAGTACCATATTCGATTGAGTCTAACTAGGTGAATTCCTAAGCACAACGAACGTGAAACCTTATGGGTGTTCGTGCTATTAAGAAACTAGCTCGAATGAGCTAAGACCGTTAAAAAGGTATTTAATGCATCATGACCATCCAACTTAGCCATCCTAGTTGGACAACTAAGATCTTCCCTAAAATGATCAATGAGGCACCTACATGCACATTGGTGGCCCGAATTCCCCCCCTGCTCAATCGACCTACGCACGGCAAGTTTATAGAGCAGCAAATCTTTTGCCCAAATTAAGGCAAAACGCGCTTATTTCCAAAACTCTAATTAGGGTGTGGCGGTATGGAACTGTCACAAATCGATCGTGTTCATCCAACTTGGCCAGCCTAATTGGACAACTTGGATCACGTTTCAGACGATTAAGGAGGTGAACATAAAATCACTATCGGCACAACATTGTCCCCGTTTGATCGACTTACATGTGGGGAGTTAATGAGGCAGCAAATCGCTTGATCGAACTAGGGTGGACGCGGCTTTCCTGAAACCCTAATTCTTATTTGCGGTAGTATGCTACTATCGTGAATCGATCGTGACCACTCGTTTTTGCCAGCCAAATCGAGTGGCTTAGATCTGATTTTAGATGAACCTAGATATGTCAACACGCTCATTGGAAGCTCTTCTTCACATAGTGCCAATCGGCCTACTCGAATCAGCAAACGACGCTTGGGTTCGATCAGTTAAAACAGGGTGGCCGCGCAGCCACCAAACCCTAAATCAGCGACAACTGATCGCTATCTCAAAGCCATCTCATCCGTCCGTCTTTGGAAACTTGGATGGATGGCTTAGATTGAGTATGAAGCGATCTATGGGGAGTGGCAATGATCATCGGATACCCCCCTTCCGCAAGGAATAATCGGCCAAGCTATGCCTTGCCCGTGCGGCTCCGGACGATCGTCCAAAAATGTCCCCTCGCGCTGCTTCAACAGCAGCCATTAACTGCCGCAAATCGTCTTGACCACTCAACTTGGCCAGCCGATTTGAGCGATCTAGATCTAATTTAGATCGACCGGTAGGATTTTAGAATGGCTACCATCTGCCACTCGCCTACAGGGAGCGATCAACTAAGCAATAGCTCATCCCTAGAGATAGCGTAGATAGACTTTTGAGAGATAGATAAGTTCAAGTCTCCACATATATCCGTTTTAGTCAATGAAGTTCCACCAGTTCCTTGAGTAGTTCTTCGTCTTGTATGATGATCTCCATGGAGATCTTGAGCTCAACTACACTTTCTATCCTAGTCGGAGACTTAGCTATAGTAAACTAGAAATCATGACTTATAGTTTTGATTACTAACATTGACAAAAATGCTTGAGATAGCAATGCATGCGATTTCGTCCGAGCAGTGCTCTAACATACACCACAATCTTTTTGTTTCAACCTATAAGTCATCTTACCAAGTGTGATCGTCTACGGAAAAAGTTGAGACAATATAACAACTTCGGTATTCACATTTTGTGTGTCTTTCTATGGATACGAGATCGAGACAACACGAATACCAAAGTATGATACTTAATAATAGTTTCGGACTTAACCAAACTCTATAGGATCACTATCAAGTATATCGGAGTTAACGTAAAGTGAAATTTTCTTTAAATTATATAAACAAATATAATTGCGGAAACCAAAAGTAAATCACATATTAAGATTACTCTAACGAGGAAAACTCCAAATGCAGACCCGGGACCTAGTCCAAAATTCAATACTATCGGAATTAAGCCGCTATACAAAATCTACAACAACTTGGTATAGTTGAGACCAAGCAACTACTCCTAGTTTACTTAGTTTCCTCAGTATCCCTGCGCTTCCGACTTCAATGAGTCACGCACTAGTATAATTACTTTGGATATCATTTAAAACAAAAAAGGAACAACGAATCTATTTGGCAACAACTTTATTGATTTTTCCAAGATAAAGATATCTCAAGTCATACACAAATGATCTTCCGTTTAATCTAATAAACTCCTTTGCCTGGTGTTTATAGGTGAAAATAGTTTCTGTTGATTTCGGTAATTGCGGGTGTGAAGGTGAGAAACACTTAAACCCTAAACAATGTACTGCAAGGGAGTACGTACTTTAAATCCGAGATATCAATCTGTACAAGTCTGGCCTAAACCAAGAAATGGCCATTCCAGACTTGCTTCGGTCACAAAGTGGAGGAGAATGGGTTGGTTTTGGGGAGGGAAGCAAGAAAAGTGGTGAGACCAGAATAGTTGATTCTGGAAGAGTAGTTGGGTTACTACGACTTGTTATCAGAAAAGTAAGAGAGCTCACGAGGAGATCTAGCAAGTAAGTATTTCTGAGTATTGTCCTGTCCAAATGAACTTGTTGTCCAAATGGAAATAGGTAAGACCTATTTATACAAGTCGAAGTATAAACGTACCCTGGTCTCATTAAGGAGTGGGGAAGTAAATGGGAGGAGGTGGTAACTGTATGCATGGACTTGATGTTCCATAAAGTGGTTAACGCATGAAACTGGTTTTCATGAAACTGTTAACGTTATGGAATTGATGTTCCATAAAGTTGTTAACGCACGGCTTTATGTCCCATGAACATTTCCTACATAACTTCCTGTATTTACTAGCCGCCTCACCCATATGACACTTCCTTATGAAGGGCGTAGTGTACGCCGCACGCTGTAAACCGCCAAACCAATACCCAAAAAGGATCCCCCAGTTTGTGTTAATATCTCGAATATTTTTGGGAAACATGTAGCATGTTGTTGTGGCTTGGCAAGTCAATCTCGGGAAACTTGCTAGCCTGGTGACCTTCGACGGTCGATATTTTGCATCTTGAGAGGAGGGGTAACCGTTGATCGTTGTACGCCTTCATTTTGGTAGTGAGGGCCAATCGTGGTGGCGCGACTAGGTTGGCATGCCATTGGCATGACATGGTTTGGCGTGGCCAAACTTAGGTTTTCGGGCCAAAGGTTACCATGTGTCGTCTGGTAACCTTGGATGGCTAGGATTTACTCCTAGGATTGAAGGGCAACCGTTGATTGTTGCATGCCTTCGTTTTGGTGGCCGCGTAGGAGAGGCCAGCAGGGTGGCGCGGATAGGGCCAAGACAAGGGCATTTGGCTTGGCATGGTGAGACTAGCATAGCTAGGTTCAAGGCAGAGTGTGTTTGTCATGGCGCGGCTAGCTTGGGCTAGGTGAGGTTTTGGCTTGGAATGTGGGGCCAAGGGTTGGACATAGGCGTATGGCGTGGCTAGGGCCAAGGTAAGGGCGTTTGGCTTGGCGTGGTGTGACTAGGGCCAAGTCAGAGTGTGTTTGGCATGGCGCGGCTAGCTTGGGCTAGGTGGGGTTTTGGCTTGGCATGTGGGGCCAAGGGTTTTCCATGGGCGCATGGCGTGCCTAGCTTTGGCTAGGTGCGTGATCAAGCTATGGTTTTGGGCCAAAGGTCATGAGGTGACTTTAGACGGCCAGGATTTGCTCCTGGGATTGAAAGTCAACCGTTGATTATTGCATGCCTTCACTTTGCTAGCCGCGTGGGGAAGGCCAGCATGGTGGCGCGGCATGGGGGGCCATGGCGAGATGTGTTTGTCATGGCTCAGATAGCTTGTCTAGGTGCGTGACCAAGATAGGGTTTTGGGCCAAAAGTTGTGAGGTGACCTTAGACGGCCAGGATTTTCTCCTGGGATTGAAGGGCAACCGTTGATTGTTACACGCCTTCACTTTGGTAGCCGGATGAGGAAGGCCAGCATAGTGGCGCGGCATGAGGGGCCATGGCGAGATGTGTTTGGCATGGCACGGTCGTGTGGCTGGCATGATTTTCCAATGGCACAGAGGTGCGGCTAGCATGGTTGGCATGCTTTGGCACGATTGGTGTGGCTGCCATGATTTGCCATTGGCACAGAGGTGCGGCTAGCATGGTTGGCATGCTTTGGCTTGGTCGGTGTGGCTGGCATGATTTTCCATTGGCACAAAGGTGCGTCTAGCATCGTTGGCATGCTTTAGCGCGATTGGTGTGGCTGGCATGATTTTCCATTGGCACAGAGGTGCGGCTAGCATGTTTGGCATGCTTTGGCGCGGTCGGTGTGGCTGGCATGATTTTCCATTGGCACAGAGGTGTATCTAGCATGGTTTGCATGATTTGGAGTGGTCGGTGTGGCTGGCATGATGTGCCATTGGCACATAGGTGCGGCTAGCATGGTTGGCATGCTTTGGCGCGGTCGGTGTGGCTGGCATGAGTTGGAATTGGCACAGAGGTGAGGCTAGCATGTTTGGCATGCTTTGGCTCGGTTGGTGTGGCTTGCATGATTTGCCATTGGCACAGATGTGCGGATAGCATGGTTGGCATGCTTTGGCGCGGTTGGTGCGTCTGACATGATTTTCCATTGGAAATGAGGTGCGGCTAGCATGGTTGGCATGCTTTGGCGCGGTCGGTGTGGCTGGCATGATTTTCCATTGGCACAGAGGTGCGGCTAGCATGGTTTGCATGCTTTGGCGCGGTCGGTGTGGCTGGCATGATTTTCCATTGGCACATAGGTACGGCTAGCATGGTTGGCATGCTTTGGCGCGGCCAGTGTGGCGAGCATGATTTTCCATTGGCACAGAGGTTCGGATAGCTTGGTTGGCATGCTTTGGCGCGGTCGGTGTGGCTGGCATGATTAGCCATTGGCACAGAGGTATGGCTAGCATAGTTGGCATGCTTTGGCGCGGTCAGTGTGGTTGGCATGATTTTCCATTGGCACACGTGGGAATTAGGGTTTGGCTTTACGTAACCCTAATTTGAAAAATATACCCCGGTAACTATTTTAGAGACACATTTAAGGTTTCAGTAAATGTGCCTAGTAAATGCTTGTTGCTTTAAATGTTGTGACATCACTGTTTTCTAGGGTTTAGTGTTTTACGATTTTAACCCTAAACTAAAAACTGCCATCAACATTAAGTCCCCTGCTTAGCTCGGAGCAGGTGCCTTGTTGCGAGGTAAGCATATGATGGTGACAGACAAGGAAGGAATCGAGGTGTAAATCATTGCAAAGATGGTCAGGAGAATCCGACTAACCATTTTGACTGGTAAAGAGAGTTTTGGCTTCCCGTATTGGCGGCCATGCGTAAGTTGTACTGGGAAGGCAGACCGTGGAGTGGTGAGGAAAAAGTTACCGGCTTGGTCTGGTCGTACATCTCCAAGGCTAAGGGAG
The DNA here is from genome assembly GCA_023529315.1 of Papaver bracteatum. Taxonomy (NCBI): domain Eukaryota; kingdom Viridiplantae; phylum Streptophyta; class Magnoliopsida; order Ranunculales; family Papaveraceae; genus Papaver; species Papaver bracteatum. The sequence continues at coordinate 255,149 of JAJJWX010003745.1, read as the reverse complement.
CGCGGTCTTGGGAGGCGACGCAAGTGGACAGCCTGGCTCGAGGGTCCAGGAGGTGGCGTTGTCTTGGTAAGGTGATCCCGCGTGGATGATAGGGTCACGTCAGTAGAGCAGGCGGCTTGGCATAGTGTGGCCTTGAAAAGACAAGACATACTCGGACGGCCATGCATAGTGGGGTCGCGACAATAACATAATGGATCGTGCAAGGGCGGCTAGGTGTGGTGGGGCCATCATAATAGAGCGAGGGCTTGTCCGCGGCCGTGGCAAGGTGAGGCGTACACGGTCGGCTAGGCATGGTGGGGCCGTGGCAATGGAGCGAATGGCTTGGTGAGGCAAGGTATGCATGGGAGGCTCGGCACGGTTGTGATTTGTCTTTAGAGGCCGATTACTTCTTATTCGATGCCAGTGGGAAATTCTTTCCCCTTTCGAACATTAAAGTATTATACCCTTCTATCCCGCCTAGATTTCATTGAGGTTTTGATGAGGCATTTCGTTTGAGGCTGATTTCCCGGCCATGATTCCATCATGCTCCGCCAATTCAGCCAGTGTTTCTCTTTCTTCCTTTAGGGATTCCACGGTATTTACAGCTGGTGAAGTTGTGTATTGAGAGTGATCATTCGAATGTCAGTCCCCAATTCTGGAGCGGTAGCGGTGGTGAGGCCCAACTAAACCATGCGTACCCTTGACATGGTGGCGCTGCTATGTTTGCATTCCCTTAGCATGGTGTGGGCATAGCCTAAGCACAAATTGTTGATGGTGGATTGTTGCAAAAACTGAACGTGGAGCGCTGGCAAGACTGGCACTGGCAAGGAAAGAGAGGATATCTTGGGAGTGGCAAGGCTTTCTCTTGTGGGACCGATTTCCTTTCTTCATGCGCGGCTTTAACATGGAATTATTTCCTTATTCAAAAAATCTTTTTCTAGAGGTAGGTAGTATCTGCAATCCTTCCATCTGGTTGCTTTGCAAAAATCCCGGTATGATTGGGTGTCTTTAGGGCTAGGCTTTGGAATGCTAGGCAGAGCTGCTAGCATGGACTTGGCATGAAGGGGACCCATTAGCACCGACAGGCATGGAACGGATGTGGGCCGCTCTGTAAAGCGCTTTGCAAGGCATGATGACGGTAAGAGAAGCGCTTGCAAGGGAAGTTCTTGTGGTTTAGGGTTTGACATGCTGAAACCCTAATTAGTGCCCTTTACTAGAATACGCATACGGACCCGGATTTTGATGGTCCGCCCTTTTGTCGGACACGAAACAGAATTATGTATCTCCCTACGCAGGAATATTGAGGTTTCGAGCTTGCTTAGGAGGTGAAAATGGCCTGACAGTGAAAATCAGGAAGAAGTCAAGAGGGATGTTGCGGGCCCGGGGTGGCATAGTCGCGCGCCAGTCACCTATTCCTGTCCATGGACTAAGAAGGAATATTCATTCGGCTTAAGCTCTAAAAAATTTGTCTGCATGAAAAGAGGTATTAACCCTTTTCTGCTCTTTTATCGTTCGTCTGGATCCGTGTTTTCGTCTGCAGTGTCTCTCCAGTGGATTCCAAAATTTACCAAAACTCCGTTGTATTCTTGGGGCGGATGGATGAACTATATGCTCGAAAACGATCACGTCAGGGGTAATCTTGGAGATTATGGTTGCGTCGTCGGTCCATCCTCGATCTTAGGTTATTCGGTGGGCCTTCTGATCGTAATGATGATGTGTTGTGAATGCTTGCATGGTCGAAAACTTCTGGCACCCCTGGATGAAATAGGGAGACGTACGACTGCCGATGTGCTGCTATCAAGTCTTCTGGGACTTTGTTCAATGTTAAGTCCTTCGAACCCTCTTCTGAATCTTGGACTATCGTACGGAATGGGATGCGGTGAGAAGTCCCCGGTTATACTTCGGTTTGATATGATGGCATGGATGAATATGTGAAGTAACCTTTGGACGTGTTTTTGGGGCTTTGGTGCGTATGTATGGCTTCATGTTGAGAAATTCCCGCGGCTCGTAAAACCTCGACAGTGATGATGTTGAAATCAGTAATAACCTAGTTGAGGGGAGTGAAAACGTCCCGTGCTGGTAATCCTCATGCGTAACCTACTTTCATTACATAGCCTTGAATCCCCATCCACGGGATTTGATATAAGACTATCGTACTCTTCTGGATGTGATACTGGGATGCTCATGATGAAATATTCTGGATAGTGCAGGCTTGGGATCCTCCGCGGCCTCGTAAAGTGTTGAAGGAGTCTTTTAGGCAAAGAGGTGATGGTATTCTTGCGTTGCACCCTTGAAGAGTAGATGACCTCATTGTGGGTATGGATTTTTGGTTGACTGTGTCTTCTGAGCTTTGACAGTAAAGGGATACCGTGTATATCCTCAGTCCTCAAGTATGGTTTACATGTTTCCATCTTTGTAGTAATTGTTGATGCGGTGAAGCTCTGGCTGGTATCAATGAATGATCGGCAACAGTTCTTGGTAGGAGATGTAATCAGGAAAGATTACATTTTCGTGGTAACAAAGTAGGTTGGCTAGAATTATATGGGCACCCATGGAAGTAAAATGATTGGCTGGATGCGTAAGCGAGCAAAACTGTCCATGGTCACGAGTTTTGGCGGGATGGACCAAAGGGTGGCCATGACTACGAAGATTGGATGGTTGCGATCATGATCCTTGACATGGGGAGTGTGATGGCACAACCCTTTGTTGGAAGGAGTAGCGTTGAAGCGGAGCCACTGCTGGAAAACATTGAAACGACGCCTTGGAACTCTCAGCGCCTTGACAGTTACCATGCTGAAGTCGGAGGCCTCGTCACGTTCTGTCAAACTCGACATCCCTCAAGAGTTTAGAGGTTAGGATCCCCGGTTACATCTATCGATCGTGCTTTCCAGGAGAGGTTGGGGTTTGGGAACGTCTTCCCTGGATGAAAACGCCTTCTTTCCTGATGCAGTGCGGTTGAGGGATGCAAATATGTCTTGACACTACACCTTGGAGAAATATAGAATCTCACATAACTGTTTCATCATAGACTGTACGACTTTGTGGGCGAAGTTTCCATCGTGCGGGTCCTGATGGGATAAGGGTCTCCATGAACTCAGGAGGGTTGTTGATTTCCTTTGCTTTATATTTTGGAGAAGCCTTTCCTTATCTTTACGTGTGATGAAATTGGATTGCTGATCCCCTTCTTCTGGGTGTTCAAGAGCAACGCGACCTTCTTCATATAAAACGCATGTCCTGCTGAAGTGGTTGTTGTCTTTTCATCAAATCAACAGTGGTAAAAGGAGGTCGGATTCTCCCGGCTCTTCCAGTATCTTGCCCTGAAGGTGGAACAGTGTCCCTAGTGACAATTGGAGCTGTCATGCTTGAAGAAACGTTAGGGTGGCAGAAGCGGCTCTGTTTCTGGTGATCATAAGTATATCGTGCAGAGATGGCACGGTTCTGATCACGAAGTGCTGGAGCCATGGCGCTGTTTCAAAGGGTGGGGATGGCGCTGCTTTTTCTAGTAGTGGAGCGGAGAAGATGACGCTGTAAGGGCGCAAGATGTTAGCGCTGGAAGAATGCAAGTTATTAGCGTAGGGTGTGGTATTGCAGCTGGCGTGCGTGTGCGGCATGTGTGCCTGGCATGTGCGTCTGGTAAGAAAGTATGGAAAGCACGTCTGGCAAGCGCTTCTGGGAAGCGCATCTGGCAAGCGTGTCTGGCAAGAACGTCTGGGAAGCGCATCTGGTAAGTGTGTATGGTAAGCGCGTCTGGGAAGCACGTCTGGGAAGCGCATCTGGGAAGCACGTCTGGGAAGCATATCTGGTAAGTGCGTTTGGTAAGCACGTATAACATGCACGTCTGGTAAGCGCTGGATCGCATCAGGGAAGCGCGTCTGGGAAGCACGTCTGGGAAGCGCATCTGGGAAGCACGTCTGGTAAGCGCTGGTGTTAGTGGTAGCGCGGTAGTGATAAAGTGGGCAAGCATATCCCAGCTATGTACTCCAGCGTTTCTCTTTTAATTTGTTATCTTGTTTTCTTGTGATGGTGCAAACCATAGCCATAAGTATGCCTTCCATAAGTCTGTAGAAACATTTTTCTTCTGAACTGTTGTAAACCCTAGCCATGGGTATCCCTTTCATAAACTTGTCGAAATTCTTCATCATAAACAATTCTTCAAATGTCACCGTAGTAACATCTGCTAATAGTGACGGGTAATCATTGTTGTGCAAAGTAGGCACGGGTAGGTGACTTTTTTTTTTTGAAAGGCAAACTAAACATCTGGTTTATGGTTTTTGATTTCCTGGATTTCCTGGGTTGATAGATAAATGTTACCTTGACGGTTTTGGGTTATTCTTTTTGGAATGAACTGTTTAGGAATTGATTGTTTTGGTTATGATTGAAAGTGACATAGACATCCCAGGAAAAACCTTAGAACCGTGTGTTGGTAGATGACATGGGGTAAACTATGTATCTTTCCTTGAAAACTTGAAATAGCAAACCATGTATCTTGTCTAGGTAAGACTTACTCGGTTTTTAGGTCTCTTGATGAAAAGTGAACCTTCCGTGTGTAAGACCGAGTTTTATGGAAAGTTCCCTGGCGTTACTGATCTATCTGATAACCGAGCCGTTGATCCTTGGGCGGATCGTCTGATCAACCATCTTGAAGTCTGGGTCAAAGAATGAGATCGCTGGTTGAAAATTGACATTGTAACCGAAAGATCGAACCTCCCGCTGTGGTCGCCAATTGTTTATAGGTGAAAATAGTTTATGCTGATCTCGGTAATTGCGGGTGTGAAGGTGAGAAACAGTTTAAACCCTAAACAATGTACTGCAAGGGAGTACTTTAGATCCGAGAGATTAATCTGTACAAGTCCGGCCTGAACCAAGACATGGCCGTTCCAGACTTGCTTCGGTCACAAAGTGGAGGAGAATGGGTTAGTTTTTGGGAGGAAAGCAAGGAAAGTGATGAGACCAGAATAGTTAATTCTGGAGGAGTAGTTGGGTTACTATGACTTGTTATCAGAAAAGTAAGAGAGCTCACGAGGAGAGCTAGCAAGTAAGTATTTCTTAGTGTTGTCTTGTCTGAATGAACTTGTTGTCCAAATGGAAATAGGTAAGACCTATTTATACAAGTCGAAGTAGAAACGTACCATGGTCTCATTAAGGAGTGGGGAAGTAAATGGGAGGAGGTGGTAACCGTATGCATGGACTTTATGTTCCATAAAGTGGTTAACGCATGAAACTGGTTTTCATGAAACTGTTAACGTTATAAAATTGATGTTCCATAAAGTTGTTAACGCACGGCTTTATGTTCCATGAACGTTTCCCACATAACTTCCCGTACTTATTAGCCGCCTCACCCTTATGACACTTCCTTATGAAGGGCGTAGTGTACGCCGCACGCTATAAACCGCCAAACCAATACCCAAAAAGGATCCCCCAGTTTGTGTTGATGTCTTGAATATTTTCGGGAAACATATAGCATGTTGTTGTGGCTTGGCTAGTGAAGCTCGGGAAACTTGCTAGCCTGGTGACCTTCGACGGTCGAGATTTTGCATCTTGAGAGGAGGGGCAACCTTTGATCGTTGCACGCCTTCGTTTTGGTAGTGAAGGCCAATCGTGGTGGCGTGACTAGGTTGGCATGGCATGGTTTGGCATGACCAAACTTAGGTTTTCATGCCAAAGGTTACCATGCACTACACCAAAACCAGGATTTTCTCACAGTGTAACCTGTCACAGTTTATTTTTCAGTCACTGATATACCTGTGATAAGTCCTGCAATAATTATAATTGTTGCTAAATTTTGTAATCGTGATGATGAATATGAATATTTAACTTTTTTACTAGTCACAATTATATTTGTTGACAATTATCCAGACTATCACAATTATAATCTAAAATGATGTTTCCACCCAAAAATTCCATCACATCTAAAACAAACCCGAATTAATCACTCTTAGAATTTTGGTTGTCACTACTTTCGCCACAGTTATCTTACTATAATAAAGAAAAGACCCCTTTTTGGGTGGTTTTGGTGTAGCACGGCGTAATGTCTAAATTGACCCTCAAATAATCTTACTAATATAAATAAAAGAGTTAATTGTTTGGTGAAGCCTTTTCACATGACAACAATATCCCTATTAAATAAGTCTTTAATCAATGTTTGTATATTTACAGGAATACCATTGTTTTAAAAATAGATCAAAAAAATTAAAACTTAGATATCTTTAAAAATATATATCGGATTTTTGTAAAATTAGTATATCTGGAAAGCTCTTTAAATTATCTACATAATGAGTACAAACAAGAATATTAAATTTTTATTTTAAGATTTTTTTTCTTCATTATTATCAAATTTGGTGTTGTTAAAAGAATCCAATTCAAGCATGTGCATCGCACATGGGGTATTACTAGTAAAAATAACAATTTTATTTAATTTCTAAATATCAAAATTTATTTTTATTTTATTTTTTAATTTTCTTAATATTCGAAAAAAGGATCAAGACCAAGTCAACAAGTCATGACTTTGTAAGACATTTGACTTCGACAAATACCAACATTTTCTCTCGATTTTCTCGACAAAACCACAACAAAAAAATTTTGCTTCTTCCGAACCCTGTGAAAATGACCAAACTACCCTTATCGGAATAAGTGCAATAAAAATTCAGAAGACAGTGAAAATGACCATATTACCCTTACTGGAAATAAATGCAATAAATATTATAGAGACTGTGAAAATGACCAAAATACCCTTATTGGAAAAAATAAAAATAAAGTAAATATTACGAATTGTGAAAATAATCATATTACCCTTATTGAAAATAATTGCAATAATTTATATGGAGACTGTGAAAATGACCATACTACCCTTATCAGAAATAGGTAAAGTAATTCTTACAGACTGTGAAAATGACCATATTACCCTTATTGGAAATAAGTAGAATAAATACTATGGAGACAGTGAAAATGACCATACTACCCTTATCGGAAATAAGTAAAGTAAATGTTACCGACTATGAAAATGACCATATTACCCTTATTGTAAAAAAAGAGCAATAAATATTATGGAGACTGTGAAAATGACCATACTACCCTTATCAGAAACAAGTAAAGTAAATATTACCGATTGTGAAAATGACCATATTACCCTTATTGGAAAAAAGTGCAATAAATATTATGGAGACTATGAAAATGACCATACTACCCTTATCGGAAATAAGAAAAGTAATTCTTACAGATTATGAAATGACCATATTACCCTTATTGGAAAAAAGTGAAATAAATATTATGGAGACTGTGAAAATGACCAAACTACCCATATTGGAAAAAAAATAAAGTAATTCGTACAAACTGTGAAAATGACCATATTACCCTTATTGGAAAAAATGCAATTAATATTATGGAGACTGTGAAAATGAACAAACTCCCCTTATTGAAAATAAATATAGTAAATATTATGGACTGTGAAAATGACCATATTACCCTTATTGGAAATAAGTGCAATAACTATTATTATCGACTGTGAAAATGACCAAACTACCCTTATAGGATATAAGTAAAGTAAATACTACATACTGTGAAAATGACCATATTACCCTTATTGGAAATAATTGCCATAAATATTATAGAGACTGTGAAAATGACCAGACTACTCTTATCGAAATTTAGTAAAGTAAATATTATATATTGTGAAAATGACCATATTACCCTTCTTGGAAATAAACGGAATAAATATTAGGGAGACTGTGAAAGTGACCATACTACCCTTATCGGAAATAAGTAAATTAATTCTTACAGACTGTGAAAATGACCATATTATCCTTATTGGAAAAAAGTGAAATAAATATTACGGAGACAGTGAAAATGACCAAACTACCCTTATTGGAAAAAAGTAAAGTAATTCGTACAAACTGTGAAAATGACCAAATTACCCTTATTAGAAAAAGTGCAATAAATATTATGGAGACTGTGAAAATGACCAAACTACCCTTATTGAAAATAAATATACTAAATATTACAGAATGTGAAAATGACCATATTACCCTTATTGGAAAAAATGCAATAAATATTATGGAGACTGTGAAAATGACCAAACTACCCTTATAGGAAATAAGTAAAGTAATTTGTACAGACTGTGAAAATGACCATATTACCCTTATTGGAAAAAAGTGAAATAAATATTATGGAGACTGTGAAAATGACCAAACTACCCTTATTGGAAAAAGTAAAGTAATTCGTACAAACTGTGAAAATAACCATATTACCCTTATTGGAAAAAGTGCAATTAATATTATGGAGACTGTGAAAATGACCAGACTACCCTTATCGAAAATAAATAAAGTAAATATTACATACTGTGAAAATGACCATGTTACCCTTATTGGAAATAGGTGCAATAAATATTATGGAGACTGGGAAAATGACCAAACTACCCTTATTGAAAATAAATAAAGTAAATATTACAGAATATGAAAATGACCATATTACCCTTATTGGAAATAAGTGCAATAAATATTATTGAGACTGTGAAAATGACCAAACTACCCATATTGGAAAAAGTGCAATAAATATTACAGACTCTGAAAATGACCAAATTACCCTTATTGGAAATAAGTGCAATAAATATTGTACGGACTGTGAAAATGACCAAACTACCCTTATCAGTATTAAGTAATGTAAATGTTACCGACTGTGAAAATGACCATATTACCCTTATTGGAAAAAAGTGCAGTAGATATTATGGAGACTGTGAAAATGACTAGGCTACCCTTATCGGTAATAAATAGAGTAAATGCTACCGAATATGAAAATGACCATATTACCCTTATTAGAAATAAGTGCAAGAAATATTGTGCGGACTTTGAAAATGACCAAACTACCCTTATCCGTGTAAGTAATGTAAATGTTACCGACTGTGAAAATAACCATATTACCCTTATTGGAAAAAATTGCAATAAATATTATGGAGACTGTGAAAATAACTAGGCTACCCTTATCGGTAATAAATAGAGTAAATGTTACCGATTGAAAAAATGACCATATTACCCTTATAGGAAATAAGCGCAATATAAATATAATGGAGACTGTGAAAATGACCATACTACCCTTATCGGAAATAAGTAGAGTAATTCTCACAGACTATGAAAATGACCATATTACCCTTATTGGAAATACGTGCAATAAATATTATGGAGACTATGAAAATGACCATAGTACCCTTATCGAAAATAAGTAAAATAAATATTACAGATTGTGAAAATGACCATATTACCCTTATTGGAAATAAGTGTAATAAATATTATGGAGACTATGAAAATGACCAAACTACCCTTATCGGTAAAAAGTGCAAATATTATGGAGACTGTGAAAAATGACCAGACTACCGTTATCGAAAATAAGTAAAGTAAATGTTATAGACTGTGAAAATGACCATATTACCCTTATTGGAAATAAGTGCAATTACTATTATTATCGACTGTGAAAATGACCAAACTACCCATATTGGAAAAAGTGCAATAAATATTGCAAACTGTGAAAATGACCAGTAAGGGTAATATGGCCATTTTCACATTCGATAACCTTTACTTTACATATTTCCGATAAGGATAGTATGGTCATTTTCACAGTCTCCATAATATTTATTGCATTCTTTTACAATAAGGGTAATATGGTCATTTTCACAGTCGGTAATATTTCCTTTATTTATTTCCGATAAGGGTAGTATGGTCATTTACACAGTCTCCATAATATTTATTGCACTTTTTTTCCAATAAGGGTAATATGGTAATTTTCACAATCGGTAACATTTACTTTACTGATTTCCGATAAGGGTAGTATGGTTATTTTCACTGTCTCTAAAATATTTATTCCACTTATTTCCAATAAGGGTAATATGGTCATTTTCACATTCTGTAATGTTTACTTTATTTATTTTCGATAACGGTAGTCTGGTCATTTTTCACAGCCTCTAGTATATTTATTGAACTTTTTTCCAATAAGGATAATATGGTCATTTTCAGTTTGTAATATTTATTGCACTTTTTCCAATAAGGGTAGTTTGGTCATTTTCACAGTCTCCATAATATTTATTTCACTTTTTTCCAATAAGGGTAATATGGTCATTTTCACAGTCTGTAAGAATTACTTTACTTATTTCCGGTAAGGGTAGTATGGTCATTTTCACTGTCTCCAAAATAATTATTCCACTTATTTCCAATATGGGTAATATGGTCATTTTCACAGTCTGTAAGAATTACTTTACTTATTTCCGATAAGGGTAGTATGGTCATTTTCATTGTCTCCATAATATTTATTCCACTTCTTTCCAATAAGGGTAATATGGTCATTTTCACAGTCTGTAAGAATTACTTTACTTATTTCCGATAAGGGTAGTATGGTCATTTTCACAGTCTCCATAATATTTATATTGCACTTATTTCCAATAAGGGTAATGTGGTCATTTTTACAATCGGTAACATTTCCCTATTTATTACCGATAAGGGTAGCCTGGTCATTTTCACAATTCGCACAATATTTATTGTACTTTTTTCCAATAAGGGTAATATGGTCATTTTCACAGTCGGTAACATTTACTTTACTTATTACCGATAAGGGTAGTCTGGTCATTTTCACAGTCTCCTTAATATCTATTGCACTTTTTTTCCAATAAGGGTAATATGGTCATTTTCACATTCTGTAAGAATTACTTTACTTATTTCCGATAAGGGTAGTGTTGTCATTTTTACTGTTTCGGTAATATTTATTCCACTTATCCAATAAGGGTAATATGGTCATTTTCACAGTCTGTAATATTTACTTTATTTATTTTCGATAACGGTAGTCTGGTCATTTTTCACAGTCTCCATAATATTTATTTGACTATTTTCCAATAAGGATAATATGGTCATTTTCACAGTCTGTAATATTTATTGTACTTTTTACAATAAGGGTAGTTTGGTCATTTTCACAGTCTCCATAATATTTATTGCACTTATTTCTAATAAGGGTAATATGGTCATTTTCATATTCTGTAATATTTAGTTTATTTATTTTCAATAAGGGTAGTTTGGTCATTTTCACAGTCTCCATAATATCTACTGCACTTTTTTCCAATAAGGGTAATATGGTCATTTTAACAGTCGGTAACATTTACTTTACTTAATACTGATAAGGGTAGTTTGGTCAATTTCACAGTCCGCACAATATTTATTGCACTTATTTCCAATAAGGGTAATATGGTCATTTTTACAGTCTGTAATATTTACTCTACCTATTTCCGATAAGGGTAGTCTGGTCATTTTCACAGTCTACATAATGTTTATTCCATTTATTTCCAACAAGGGTAATATGGTCATTTTCACATTCGGTAAAATTTATTTTACCTTTTTCCCATAAGGGTAGTCTGGTCATTTTTACAGTCTGCATCATTTTTCTACCAGTGATGTTAAATTCTGATATATTTCGTCTTCAGTTCATCCTGACGAGAAACTCGGGTCTAACTCTTGTAATCTTTATACCTATGATGTTCAATTCTGATATATTTCGTCTCCAGTTCATCCGAAAGTGAAACTCAGGTTTAACTCTAGTAATCTTTGAACCGATGATGTTCAATTCGGATATATTTCGTCATTAGTTCATCCGAAAGTAAAACTCGGATCTAACTCTGGTAATATTTGAACCGGTGATGTTCAATTCTGATATATTTCGGCCACAGTTCATCCGAAAGTGAAACTCAGGTTTAACTCTAGTAATCTTTGAACCGATGATGTTCAATTCTGATATATTTCGTCATCAGTTCATCCGAAAGTAAAACTCGGGTCTAACTCTGGTAATATTTGAACCGGTGATGTTCAATTCTGATATATTTTGGCCACAGTTCATCCGAAAGTGAAACTCAGGTTTAACTCTAGTAATCTTTGAACCGATGATGTTCAATTCTGATATATTTTGTCTCCAGTTCAACCGAAAGAGAAACTCAGGTCTAACTCTAGTAATCTTTGAACCCGGGATGTTCAATTCTGATATATTTCATCTCCAATTCACCCGAAAGAGAAACTCAGGTCCAACTCTAGTAATCTTTGAACCTGTGATGTTCAAGTCTGATATATTTCGTCTCCAGTTCCCCCAAAAGACAAACTCAGGTCTCACTCTAGTAATCTTTGAACTTGGGATCAATGTTCAATTCTGAAATATTTCATCTCCAGTTCACCCCGAAAGAGAAACTCAGGTCCAACTCTAGTAAATTTCATCTTGAGTTTACCCGAACGAGAAACTCAGGTCTAACTCTAGTAATCTTTGAACCTATGATGTTCAATTCTGATATATTCCGTCTTCAGTTTAACCGGACGAGAAATTCAGGTCTAACTCTAGTAATCTTTGAACCCAGGATGTTCAATTCTGATATATTTCATCTTTAGTTCACCCAAAAGAGAAACCCAGGTCCAACTCTAGTAATCCTTGGACATGTGATGTTCAATTCTGATATATTTCATCTCCATTTCACCCGAAAGAGAGACTCAGGTCTAACTCTAGTAATCTTTGAACCTGGGATGTTCAATTCTGATATATTTCGTCTCCATTTCACCAGAAAGAGAAACTCAGGTCCAAATTTTGTAATCTTTGAACCTGGGATGTTCATTTCTGATATATTTCGTCTTCAGTTCATCTAAAAGAGAAACTCAGGTCCAACTCTAGTAATCTTTGAACCTGTGATGTTCAATTCTGATATATTTCGTCTCCAGTTCACCCAAAAAACAAACTCAGGTCTAACTCTAGTAATCTTTAAACCTGTGATGTTCAATTATGATATATTTCGTCCTTAGTTCATCCAAACGAGAAACTCAGATCTAACTTTAGTAATATTTGAACTTGTAAATTATAATATTTTACAACTTCAGTTCACCGAAATGAGAATCTCGAGTCTATCTCTGTTAATCTGACAACCTCAGTTTGTAAATTCTGATATTTTTCAACTTCGGTTCATCGGATATGAAATCCTCAGGTCTATATTTTATAATCTGGCAACCTGAGATAAAAAAGTAAATTTATTAATTATATTATATTTTTCTTTGAATATAGTGTGGTATACGCGTCGGAATAAAAATAAATCTACTCCCTCCGTCTATTTTTAAGAGTCCGCTTTGACTTTGTCAAGATATTAAGGAAATCCTATAAAATTTCTTGACAATCCCGTGACTAGCCTATTTAATATTACGTTATTACCAAAATTAAAATTATTAGTGTTAAAAATTCTAATTTGGATAGTATTATTGTTTTAGGAAATATATTGTAAAGAAATAAAAGCAAACTTATACTCCAAAATTTAAGAATTTTTTATTTCCTCCATTTGATTTTGGTTTCCCGCACTAAACTTTGGAGCCTTTGGAATTTTTATTTGAGAGGGAAAAAATTTTGTAATTGTAGATTATTTCCTCTTTAGATATACTTAATCATGAATTTGAAATTTTGTCATAATTTTTTTTGATTCTTTGTCATGTAACAATAAATAGAAGTATTAGGAATTTTGTAACTACCCATAAATGTTTTTATTTAAAAAAGAAATGGAAATTAATATAAAAAAATATTGAATGGATTTTTTTCCTTATATATGGTGATGATATTTATGATTTTGAATTAAGTTTATATTAAAAATGATTTTATAATTATAAAAAAGAAAGGGCATATTTGATAGTTTAAGGAAAAAGTACGTCTATAAACAGAGCGGACAAATAAAATGAATAGACCAAAGTAGAAATTAGGACAGATAAAAATGGACAGAGGGAGTATTAGATTTTTGTTGGAAAATTGTTGGACCCTACGTAACGATGTCACATTGTTCACTTAGTTATAAAATACCGCATAGTTATAGAAACAAAGACAATCGTTGAATGAATTATGTGTTGGACACGTGGTTAGAGATTACCCATTAAATCTCTAGAAACCAATCAAATTCGTGAGGTACATAATAGTCATCTAGTTCTGATGCACCATAACAGAAAGGTCCTATATAAGGATACAAGAGAGAGAATGTCATTCAGAACCCTAATATATTTCCTTCTCTTTGTCTGCCTCCACCTTTAATTTTCTTTTTTATTTTGCCCCGAAAGAAAACTTTCTAATTCAATCTAAAAATCTAAAATCAATCAGTTCCTAATTCGAAACCCTAACCTTTCACACTAGAAATCTCAACAAAAACGAGAAATGGAAGAAGTTTATGTTTTGAATCTACTCTAAAGAAAACCCTTAGTCAAAATTGTTTGAAGAAGAATCCCTAATCCCATCACCTGAAGAAGAAGAAGTTTCTTAACTTCCAGATATGTACATCTAGGCATCTTAATTTATAATGAATTTTATTATTTGTTAAGATTGAAATTTAATCCTGCAGTTTGTTGTGTTCTATTGTCAGGTTGGTTGATGAAGTAAAATAATAGAGAAACCCTAAATCTTAGCGAGAAGTAGTGATGTTCTATTTGATTCGAGGTGGATGTTTTATTATGACCTCAACTTGTTTTACTCGCCCTAGTTTGATTTACTTCATCGATTTGATTCAGTGTATTGTTTGTTTTTGTTTTTGTTGTGCAGGAAAATGTAAACTTTCTCTCAGACTTGCTGAATGATTGAATGATGAAGTTACCCGTGCTGGTTCTGTATAAGGATTTGTTCCGATTTCTTCCTTTGTGTTGTTTTTTCTAGGTTTTTCTTTAATCACTTGAGTTAGTTGAGTTTGGGTGTGGTTTATGTTTTCTTTGAGCTTTGGATTTTTATATGCATGAAAGATTTGTGGTTTGGGTAACAATGAGGGTCTTCTGATGTAGGAATTTGAAAATTGTTTTGAAGGTTATGTATGGATCTGTAGGTAGAAGTTAAAAAAAAATACATTTTGTTGGATGGGTTATTCATGTAAAGCATGATATATGTTCTTTTTTGACTGTTTCTTGTGTAAGTGTATGACAAGCACTAGCATATGCTTAGTATTGTGTTTGTCAAGTTTTCTTAGCAGGTTTTGATTGTGTTTAGCACGTTGGGTGGTCGAGGTTTGAGATTAGATGGTCATTCATGTACTCCTCGTTGTGGATATTTTGTTGATTTTTGTTACGTTTGTGACATCTAGCATATGATAATATACTCTCGGATTCCCCTTCTTTACGGGTGATGTAAAATCGAGCATCTGATGCGACCTTTGTTTTGATTTTTTCTGTTTTTAAAATAATTTTATTACTTTGTGAACCACTTTTGAAATCCATCAGTGCACCAACATTCATTCACATAGTGGTAACAAACAGATGAATCATAATTGCCTGAATAATTACAATAAAGATGAAAACCAAGAAATGGTACAGAACATAGAAGTAACAAGTAAACTCCATATAAAGCATCTTGTCCTTTGTAAGTTACAACTACATGATCTCATCTTGGATGTGAGTTAATTCTGCATTGACTCTGCACTCACAAATGTTCAGACTTTTAGTTAACTATTAGAAGTTCTTCTGTGTCTATATAAAGTAATTGAGGTTAATCCTTATTTTATGATCCAACCTGGTCTGCTGGTCAAGGCGGTGACATGTATGTTTATCTTCTCTCTCTCATTGTTGAATGGCATTATTATCTTTGTGTATCAAGGTTCATGAACCATTTTCTTGTGTCTGTACTATATTTTTTTTGAAGTAGTTGTGACTTCTTTTTATCCTTTTGCTGCACCAATCCACCAATGAAGTCTGGAAGTGGATTGTATGCAAAGTATTTACATGGTTTGTAACTGGGAAAAACTTGGCCATGCCATGTACGCTGGGTCTGATTTTTGGCTTACATGAACTACTTTTGAAACTTCTTTTACTTTTCTTGTTGAATATGTTGTACATCTTATTATGTGTGTTACCATCTATTTGTTTTCTGCTGATGTTGTTGTTGAACTTCATGAAAAATATATTTTGGTTTGTGAGTGATTATTGTTGTCTTATTATAATTCTCAATCTACTTTATTGGTGTTTTCAGGAATATTTTTATTGGTGTCTAGCGAAGGAGACTCAAACGTTCTTAGATCTAAGATTTTTGCACTCAATTTTCTTGTTTCCGCTCCCCGTTGGTTTTGTTCTGACGTTGTTGTTTTCTATTTTTGTGGTCATGCAGTTCAGTTTACCAAGAATTTCGGTAAACATGGAGAAATCACAGACTCCGCGATTCATTATCGGATAAGTGGGCAGCCCTGTGGATTTGGTTTTGTGACTTATGAAGATGCCTCTATAGTTGACAAAGTTATCAAAGATACTCATGTTATTAATAGAAAACCAAGTATGATTCAAACATGTGTGGTTCTTGAGTATAATTGTTTTCTTATGTGTTACGCCGAAGCCTTACATCAATTTAGGATTTTAACTTTTGTTTATATCCCTTCTTCTGTAGATTGAAATTAAGCGGACCATACCCAAGGGAACCATGGCATTTAAGGATTTCAAGACCAAGAAGATCTTCGTTGGCGGCATTCCTACTAGCGTAAATGAAGGAGGTTCTATGTTAAAATGTGGTCAATTTTTTCTTACATCCCAGAGTCAGTGTGGTTCTCCATTACTATTAGCAGTTTAGCACTACCTTTTTTATATTGATTTTTTCTTCAAATGTTCCAGATGAATTTAGAGGGTTTTTCTTCAAGTTTGGAGAGGTCAAGGAACATCAAATCATGCGGGACCATGTAAGTTTAGAAGATCAGGTTAGTTAAGAGCCTACGAATAAAATTACGCAAATTGGTGGCGTAGTTTTTCTGTTTATGAAATTATTAAGTGTTTTGCTTATTTCTCACATGTCTCAAATGTTTGGCACTTCCAAATTTGGATTCTTTTTTAACAAGAAGTTATATTCACACCTTATATCCAAAGATTGTTGATTCTGTTTGATATGATATTTAGTGTTTTTTTTTTAGCAGATGGTGGGTGGTGGGCATGGAAGATATATGCTTTTATTTTTTCGGTTACTAGTGGTTTCTTGGGGTATGTGGATCTGGCAGTCTAGGTTAATGTTTTTGTTTTGTTGTAGGTGGAGATCAAGAAGGTTTATTAATTGCTGGCCGCCCGCAAGATGTACAGGAAAATCTGAAAGCGTTGGGCTTCGGGGAGTATGTAGACTCGAAGGACGGTGAGTTTGTTTTAGATTGATAGTGCCATGGATGGTTTCTAGTTTCTACCATAAAGCTTATCCATCTACATTGGAAAGCTAATAATATGAACTTTCCCATGCTTCTTTTATTTATGTGCTTGGTTGTGCAGGCGTGCTCAGGGGCTTGAAGGACATAACTTGGTTCCAAAAAAAAATCGACGCGTGAAAATTATTTCGGTCATTTGACAAAAGGTTCGTTGTTAACCAAGTCATGCATGTACTCGTTCAATTTTTCAGATTTTCATCTAATTCACTTCAACACATATACAAGTGCCTAATATGCATATAAGAAAAACAAAACAGTCTCTCCACCGTACCCGTCCACTACAAGAAAATTGGCCATCAGCGACGAATCTGGTTGTCGCAGAATATCCTGATTTCGTCGCTAATCATTTTTACCGACCAAATATTTTTGTCGGCCAAATCGTCGGTAATAGTACGTCGCAGAATCTAAACAGCGACCAAAATTCCAATGTCGTCGCTAAAGTTTACTCAGCGACCAAAATTGATTTGGTAGCTGAAAACCCAGTTTCACCGACTTGGGAAAAAGTTGTCGCAGATTAAAATCTTTTAGCGGCGATGAATTTTTATCGCGGAATAAAAAGATTTTGCTACCAGATTTATTTTGTCGGTAAATAAGATCTTATTGCGACGAAATATGTTCCAGCTAAAAACGAACTACCAGCGACAGTACATACATCTTGTCGGGAAACATTTTACTTTAGCGACATCTGGATTTTGCAGCCAAAAGGACCCGCGACAAATTTAAAATGGTCGGAGAATGTAACAATTTGGCGATATAACAAAAATGGTCGTAGAACGTAACAATTTGGCGATACAACAACAAGTTGTCGTAGAACGTTTTTATTTCAGCGACCAGTATTGTTATCGCCAACTACGATTTTTGGCGACAAAAGGATGACCCAAGGAAACAACACCTTGCATTGATTTAATTTAATAAACTAAAACATTTGAAAGCAACTTAATAATAACGGGGATTCATTTAACATATTAACTAGTGTTTACATAAAACATGCCAGCAAACATAGAAACAAAAAACATAGAAAAGAAAAAGCTCCAATTTAACAGAGTTCTTTAATACCTACAGAAAAGCTCCAATTCACACAGAAGCAACGGAAAAACAACATATAAGCTGACGTTACTCATTACTGGGTATTTCGATGCCTTTTTCACGCAACAATACCTCCAATCTTGACCAGACACTGCTGTTTTGCTCTAATTTCTCCAAGCGTTCCTTCTGATCTTGAAGTATTTCAATCACTATGTCCTTTTCCTTCAGCCTTGCGAGCAATTCTTTATTTTTCCGCCTCAATAATGCCGCAGAGGAGGAAGAGTTGTTAGGCTTTGGTCCGTAACCTAGTCCTTTGACATATCCTGATCTGTATCCAAGTACTTGTTCACATATCTGTGCCTTAGTTAGTCGCTCAGATTCTTCTTTGTTAGCCTGTTCCTCTAGGAGAGCCATCATTTCATCCTACATGAGTGAAAATAATAAGTCAGTGCTGGGTGTACAAGATAATTATGCATCAGTTTATTTAATTGCAAATTTATCGATTTTCAATGTAAATAATTACGTATTTTGATTCTGCCACTTCATTAATCCACCCTTTCTTCTCACTCCAGTGTTTGTCATGGAATAACTTGATTGGATTATTTTTTGGTGGTTCTTCATGTTGTTCTTGTGATGGTTCTTGCAATTCTGCTTGTGACGCCTCTTGCAGTTGTTGAGGTGGTTTAGCTGAGGTCTTTTTCTAATCTATTTCAAATAAAAGCACATTAGAGCATTCAACGGCAAGAACTAGCAAGGCTTCAAGTTTTCAATCAATACAGAACCACACACTCAAATGAAATATAGAATAATCATGCACCTTCACACCCATCTATATGCTACTACATGCATAAAAACCTCAAGGTTGAACTGATACAAAATGCAAAAGTATACAAAACTACGTACCGGCTTAGGACCACGACTAATAAACGATCGAGATCCTCCCCGATGGAGAGATTGAAGACGAGCTCGACTTTCAGCATTCTTAGCAGATAATTTCTGCAGAATAGAAGATTAAAAAAAAATATGTCAAACCAAAGAACAGAACTATGCCTTACCAAAGAGAGTATGCTCGCACTTTAGTTAGACAGAACTACTGATTATAAAATTAGTTTGTATGGAATATCAATTAACAGTACAAAGAAATTCAAACAAAAAAATAACAACTATATTTTGATACACCGAAGGAATTAATCAAAGTTATCATACCTGAAATTCTGGTGTGTTGAAAAGCTGAGTACACAGATAATTCCAATCTTCTTCCGAGAGGTTAGGTAACTCTGCTTGTGCTTTGGCTAGTGATCTTGATTTGCGGTACTGTAGGTGAAGATCATATCTGTAGTCTGCATACCTTCTCCCCATATTGTGATTCAGGAACTTACAGACATGTGGCGCAGGTAGGGAAACAAAGCTTTTCTGTCGTTCACCGGAATCTTGCTCCATTTCTGAACTTGTAAAGAAACGAATTGGCGCACTAAACATCCACATTCACTAGAAAGTTTCTGCGCGTTTTCATCAGTGGGTTTTCCATCTTCTTCTTCGATGACAATGGATATTCTTCCATGTTGCTCCACATGTTGGTCAATCCCCAGACCTCTTGTAGGACCACGATGCCTCCTCGATCCTATAAAAAAATAGATGCATGTATAATATTCATTGAGTAACCTATTCAATAAATACAAGTACTTAGTAAAAATTGTGTACCATCAGTATCTGTGGTTAAAGGATCGACAATAAGTTCTTGTGTAGATAACACGATAACATTCATCAATAAGTTCTTGTGTAGATAACAATCTACCGTAACCTGTAAAATTAACTCTTCTATAAATAAATTCACCTTCACCTTCAAGATGAATTGAATAATTAGTTGAACAATCCATGGGTGATGATGGATGTTCACCATTTGTGCGCTCTACAAAAAAAAATATCACTACAAAAGAGTATAGCTATTGCTACACCATATATTGCCACACCTTTAATATAGGTGTTGCAAAAGCAAATTTCTAGTCACAGTACTTTTCAGCTGCAGCTAAAAGATATAATTTAGTGCTGCAAAATGAAATTTTTGCCACACAACTGTGACAACAATATAAAAAGAGTGTGGCAAAAAAGTATAATCTCTTGCTGCAGTAATAAAATTGGTGTTGCAAAAAGGACTTCTTGCTACATAGGTTATCGCGACACTAATAGGGGTTTATGCCATAATTATAGGGTGCTGCAATATATTAAGTTTCTTGTAACGAACAATGTTAACAAAAAGCACAACTAATATGCCAAAATCATACATGTCAAATATTTGATAATGTTCATACCGATGCGATTGTTAGATGCAACCAAGTTTCCTATTGTAGCCGAGTTTCCAGTTGTAGTCAAGGCCCCTGAAGAGCTTCTTGTAGAAACATTCCGAGGTCCAGAGGTTCCTAAGCGCCATATGTAACCTGAAATTATTTAACAAAATAATTATTAGTAAACAATAACCCATAGGTCCAGAGGAATAAACTCAATTTGTAATCAAACTACAGCTCATCTCTCTTCATTCAGGGTGACACTTTTTTGAAAACACTACCCTACACAGATTTCTATCATAGACAGAGAGTTAGAAAACGAAACAAACCCTAAACTTATTCTAATTTTGAAAGTAAAAAAAACTTTAAACCTTACAAAAGGATCATAAAAACCTGAACTTGTTAGTATAAACAACAAAACAAACGGGTATTATTGTTCAACAAAAAAAATCAATGCCATTGCTTCAGGCTGAAAATGATTAGGATACAAAATGAGATCACAGTGGAACCGATCAAACCTGGAGTGAAGATTTAACCACAAAAAGAAAAAATACAAAGAAAAAAATGGTTAAAGTATCACTACTTACTTCTAGATCTTATTCCCTCTCCAATGGAAGCAGAAATTCTAGGTGGTTACAGATAAATTAGGGGAAGATATAATGAGTGGGGAGTTATGAGAACAGGAGGAGTGGAGAGATATATTAGGAATACAAAAAAATTAAAAATATAAGTGGGAATTGAAGAATTGGAGGGATTCGGTTTCTACTTTTTATTGAAAATTTTCAACCAAGGTAGACTCCCACTACCTTCAAACAAGGAAAAAGACTTAACTGTTATCCAGCTGACCCGCCCCTCTGCTATCAATATGTACAAAACAAAACAAAAAAACAGTAGACCCAAAAATACATCATATGTAACCTAAACAAAATGTAACATATTCATACATACAAGATAATAAAAAGCTTACTTGCAGAGTATTATCAATTGAATTTGTTTCAAGGCCTATGGTCAGTTGCTTATGCTCCTCAAACACCTGCACATTTGAAAATGGGTATTAGTGATTATTCATCCCATCCTTTTAGAGTAATTTGAAACCAAATGATTTTGATTTTGAGACACTAGGAAAATAATATTACACTGAACCTCAATGAGAAATAAAAACCCGAGCATAATCACACATATAAATTGACATAAACCATAAAAACAGTTTCTTAGACCTGCTCAAACATATTCCAAGTTAACGATTTACCTAAGTCAATTCATACCACTCTCGCCCTCCAACGCTGAGCAACAACATTACCAATCCCATTTGTACTCTTCAATTTCTCATAAATCTATTCGTTGATTAGTTTGGAAAACGGTAATCAGCTCCCTTCAACCAAATTAGCATATAGGAAACTCCCCCACAACCATCGTTCTTATCAAAATTTAAAATTTTCTACCAATAATCCCTACTTAATATATACCTATACAAACTCTCAATTTCTTCCCTTTAACACATTACTTAAAACTAACTTATCCTAGAATCAAGCCATTCAGCGACCAAATTGGATTATGTCACTAAATTTTCATTTTTAATGACCATCAATATTGTCGCTAAAATGAAATTTTGGCGATATAATTGATTTATGTCGCTGTTTATATGATTTAGCTACGACATAAAACTAGGTCGCTGATTATATGATTTACCGACGATTTTAGCTACAATTTTCATAACATGTCGCTAAAACTATCATTTCGCGACCACATTTTTATAGGTCGCTATTTATTACATACAGCGACGAAAATTGACATGTCGCCAGGAATTTCGTCGCTAATGCCATGTTTTCCTGTAGTGGTCCCTGTAATTTGAAATTTGAAATCCTGGCTTCATCACTGTTTATGGTCGTCCTATTTTATTCTCTTTCACTGATCTGTTGGGCTTTACTGCAGTTTAGAGACGAAAAGGAGGATTTTTTTATTTCAGTCTGAACTACTAGGCTGCTGGAATAAAGATAATGGTTATCTTGAAATCTATCCACGCAGGCAAAAAAGGTGGTGTCTCTTAGTTTGTTCAGACATTTATTTTTTGGTGCGTAGGAAGTTTGTTTTGCAATCATATTTGTTTCTTTGTTCATAATGAATATAATGATTTGTAAATGTGTATGTATGAACTGTAAATTGCGATAATGTTCTTGGTTTGGTTGTTGTACTGTAGGCATGTGTTTCAGGTTTAATTGTGCAGGCCTGTAAACTGGAAGCCCAGGTCTATGAGAATGACCTGGACTATCCATTTTTTTTAATTGTAATTGAAATAATTGTCACAGATTTAACTGTGACCAAAACTGTGAAGAAAAACACACGTGTCATCATCTTAATGATGTTACAAATTAGAGTAACAGTTTAAACGTTACAGTAATAGTGACAAAAAGATGACAGGTGTCCATAGGGAATTTGTTGCAAAAAGTACGCAACACTTATATGTGCTACTTTAATCGTTAGAAAAGTGACACATGGCAAAACATAAATCGTTGCCTACGTGGCGGTGTAAGACACGTGTCATCACTTAATTGTTGCAAAGTTAGAATAACAATTAATTATGTTATAATTACTGTGACAAATGAGCCACGTGTCACATTTCTAAATTAGGTTAACTGTTACTATTAAAGAATGTAACAGTTTATAAATGTGACTGTAACCCAATTTGGTCACAGTGAAAACTGTTACAAAAAAAAATCACAATTAATATCACAGCGTTTCTCTAACGGCCTATATGTGTTACAAATTTTTTTAGTAACAGATATGCCCTGTGACAAAATCCTGGATTTGGTGTAGTGATGTGTCGTCTGGTAACCTCGGATGGCTAGGATTTGCTCCTGGGATTGAAGGGCAACGGTTGATTGTTGCACGCCTTCGTTTTGGTGGCCGCGTAGGGGAGGCCAACATGGTGGAGCGGCTAGGGCTAAGGCAAGGGCGTTTGTCTTGGTGTGGAGACACTAGCATAGCTAGGGCCATGGTAGATTGCGTTTGGCATGGAGCGTATAGCTTCGGCTAGGTGCGGTTTTGGCTTGGCACATGGGGCCAAGGGTTTTCCATAGTCGTATGGCGTGGCTAGGGCCAAGGTAGGGGCGTTTGGCTTGGCGTGGTGTGACTAGCATAGCTAGGGCCAAGGAAGAGTGCGGTTGGCATGGCGCGGCTAGCTTGGGCTAGGTGCAGTTTTGGCTTGCCATGTGGGGCCAAGCGTTTTCCATGGGCGCATGGCACGGATAGCTTTGGCTAGGTGTGTGATCAAGCTAGGGTTTTGGGCCAAAGGCCGTGAGGTGACCTTATACGGCTAGGATTTGCTCCAAGGATTAAAAGGCAACCGTTGATTGTTGCACGCCTTCACTTTGGTAGCCGCGTGGGGAAGGCCAGCATGGTGGCGCGACATGAGGGGCCATGATGAGATGTGTTTGGCATGGCGCGGTCGGTGTGGCTGGCATGATTTTCCATTGGCACAGAGGTGCGGCTAGCATGGTTGGCATGCTTTGGCGATATTGGTGTGGCTGGCATGATTTTACATTGGCACAGAGGTGCGGCTAGCATGGTCGGCATACTTTGGCGTAGTCGGTGTGGCTGGCATGATTTTCCATTGGCACAGAGGTGCGGCTAGCATGGTTGGCATGATTTGGCGCGGTGTGTGTGGCTGGCATGATTTTCCATTGGCAAAGAGGTGTGGCTAGAATGGTTGGCATGCTTTGGCGCGATCGGTGTGGCTAGCATGATTTTCCATTGGCACAGAGGTGCGGATAGCATGGTTGTCATGCTTTGGCGCGGTCGGTGTGGCTGGCATGATTTTCCATTGGCACAGAGGTGCGGCAAGCATGGTTGGCATGCTTTGGCACGGTCGATGTGGCTGACATGATTTTCCATTAGCACAGAGGTGCGGCTAGCATGGTTGGCATGCTTTGGCGCGGTCGGTGTGGCTGGCATGATTTTCCATTGGCACACGTGGGAATTAGGGTTTGGCTTGTCGTAACATTAATTTGAAAAATATACCCCGGTAATTATTTTAGAGACACATTAAAGGTTTCAGTAAATGTGCCAAGTAAATGCTCGTTGCTTTAATTGTTGTGACATCACTTTCTGCTAGGGTTTAGTGTTTTACGATTTTAACCCTAAACTAAGAACCACCATCAACATCTGGTTAGATCAATTTATCCAAAAACTACCAAAGTAGTTAAGTTTAGATTCACAAACAATTAGTATGGATCTCAAAGAGAAACTATAAGATGATGGCGATGTCACACAACTAGTCAATCGAATAAATCAGATTGTAGTACACAAAGTAAAAAAGTGTGGGGTCTAACAACTACACCCAACATTTCGTTTCAGAAATCTGCATGGACAAATTCCAATATACTTCCAAGAGAATCAACTAGACAGTGTGACTCAATCAAGGAAAATACATCCAAGAGTTATATCTATGTTTCTCAATGTAATCAGCAAATCAAATAAATAGAAATCCGCGAGCCTAATTATTATGAGAAACAACTACCAAAGACTAATGTTCAACTCCTAATCAATTTATATCAACAGCCAAAGGTTGGATTATCTAATTGATTGAACTACGGACAACATGTGATATTTCAATTATATAAAAATATAATGTGGAAAAAAAAATAACACGGACACCATAAATTTTGTTAACGAGGAAACCGCAAATGCAGAAAAACCCCGGGACCTAGTCCAGATTTGAACACCACATTGTATTAAGCCTCCATATAATCTAGCCTACTGTAAGTTGCCTTTATATTGGAATGCAATTGAGCCCTAACCAATCTCACAATGATTAAGGTACATTCGCATTCCTTACGTATCTGAATCCTAGCATGACTCTATGCACTTGATTCCCTTAACTGATCTCACCAACAACTAAGAGTTACTACGACCCAAAAGTCGAAGACTTGATAAACAAGTTTGTCTCACACAAAAAAGTCTACTGAATAGATAAATATGTCTCCCAAAGGAATACCTACGAGTTTTTTTTCCGTCTTTTGATAAATCAAGGTGAACATGAACCAATTGATACACCTGACTTATATTCGTGAAGAACAACCTAGTAATATCAATCACCTCACAATAATCTTAATCGAATGGTAGGGAAACAAGATATTGTGGAATCACAAACGACGAGACGAAGATGTTTGTCACTACTTTTTATCTTACCTATTGGAGATTGAATCTCGAGCAAATCTTAGAGAAGATAGTAATCAATATGATAGAACAAAAGATCATAACACGCAACTACAGAGAAAATAGTTGGGTCTAGCTTCAGAATCCCAATGAAGTCTTTAAGTTGTTAACCTATAATGGTTTTAGAAAAACCAGGTGTTTATGGGTGAAAACTTTTTTTGCTAGTTTTGGTAAATTTGGTTATGTGTGGATGAGAGACGAATCTAAACCCAAAAAAAATGCACTGCACGGGAGTGCTTTTGATTCGAGAGATCAATCTATACAATTCTGGCCTAAACCAAGAAATGGCTGTTCCAGACTTGCTTCGGTCACAAAGTGAAGGAGATAGGGTTGATCTTAGGGAAGGAAGAGAAGAAGGTGTTGATATTATAAAGGTGTTGGCTGTTTATGACTTGTATCAGAATGATGAACTGTCTTGCACAATGAAATCTATCAGTTCTGGGTGTTTTCTGGATACGTTGGTTACAACACTTGGTTTTCTCTGTGTTTGTCCGTCTTGTTTGGAAATAGGTGAAAGACTTATTTATACAATTCATTGAGCGCAACCCTCATCTCATAGGAAGTGTAGGAGGTGAAGTGATGGAGTAGTGGGGTCGTGTAGGAGTGTTGGTTGTTACAGGATCACACCTTTGCCCACTTCCCTCATCACTGTTAACCGTTCACTTTTCCTGACACGTTCTTGTAATGGCGCGTTGCACTCTACACGCTGTAAACTGCCAGACCATTACCCCAGTAAGTATCCCCTACTTTGTGACTTGCTTGATGTCTCAAATGAGTAGGTCGAGTCGTGGGACCCACCGTAGGAAATAACATATGATGTTAAGTTAAATAACTAAGTTATTTAAGAAATTGATATTCATAAAATATCGTATGTACTCGATGCATATAATGCATAGAAAACAATCGATACGTATGAAGCCTCGTTGTTTTAAAGCTTAACCGAATAAGTCGCGGATCAAGCATCTTAGAATAGCATCACGTCCAACCATCTTCGAGTGATCGTTTGGAGGCCGCATGGGCGGGCCATCCCCTGGTCGATCACTCCTTGTGGAATAGTGACATACAAGACGATCACCAAGGTGCTTCATTGGTCGTCTATCCTTTAACCTAGGTTGTCCGACCAAGATGGCAAGGTTGGACGGACGAGATGGTTTACGGCATAAATCTGCGATCGTTGATGGAATTTTAGGGTTTTTAAGAGGCGCGGAAGCATCCCTTTTTGGCTTGATCAAATTCAATCATGGGCGTTATTTTTGGTGGGACCGACCGGGCATGCGTGTAGACGGCCTACCGGTGTACATGTCCATACCGCTTTGTTCCATGAAGGGTTGATCTAGGCCACTTGAATTGGCTGGCAAAGATGAGTGGTCATGATCGATTTACGACAAGAATCCATTGCAGCAAAGGATTTGGAAGCCACGTGAGATGCCACCTTAGGGCGTGCGTTTCGAGACGCTCGGCTATGGTTCACCTAAGCCGTACGGTCACATGCACAGGTGGGCCCACAGTGATCACGTCAACATCCTTGGGACCTCTTGAGTCTGTATCTTCGTTTAGGCCGGCGAAGATGGATGGACACGATTGAACTACGACAGATGTGCATCACCGTAAACCCTAATTAGGTTTTTTAAACAGTCACGCATGCGCAACTTGGGCCAAACGAATTCGTAAGCTGTGCTTCTTCTTTGGGGAGGATGATCATGTGGGGCCCATATTAGGCTGATGGTGAATATGTGTGCACCTTCCTGATGGTCCTAGGAGAGATCTAAGCCATCCAAATATGCTGGCTAAGTTGGATGGTTGTGATCAATTCATGACGCTTTTAGAATTCCGCGACCCTTAGAAGCATCACGTCTGCCATGGTTTGAAAAAACATTTTTACTACTCCATGGATTCGCCATGAGAAACCGATCGGGTATGTGGAGAGTGGGCCCACCAATGTGTGTGTTAGCGCTTCCATAATCATTCATGGAATGATCTAATCCGTCCAACCAGGCTGGCGAAGTTGGACGGTCGTGATGATTTTAAGACTGATTTGATTAGTCTATGTTCGATCGAACCTTTACAAAGAAGCACGACCATCCTACTTAGGGTTGGCCTTCGATGGTGCTAGGAGTTGTTCGTGTGATGCCCGACCGGCTAGGGAATAAGTGGGCACTTCGGTGGTCATCACGATAATCGCCTATTTTTGCCAGGGTTTGTCTAGGCTTGTTAAATTGTGCGCCCAACTTGTGTGGCCGCGATCGTTTCTAAGACTGATATGAGCAGTCTAGATTTCCCTAAAGGAAATTAAGTATGCTCGATCGGGCTAACCAAAGCACGTCGATGCGAGACTCTCTCTGTCAGAGAGTGATGTAGCCTATATGAGTACTTCGTGCACGTCTCAATATTGGCACGTAGATTCATGCTACTCTGCTGAGAGGGAACACTCAGTCGTCATGTCATGTCAATAATGAGAGTTTGGCTGAGAACACATCACGAGAAGTACTAGGAAAATCATGCATTAATGGTCAATGCGAATAAAATTCACAGAATATTTGGGATTGTTGTTGCATGCACCATTCTGGGTGAATTTTGTGTATTTATTAAATTGCTTCGAATAAATAAAGTGAAGAGGTACTCATCACTTATCAAACGACTTTACCCTTTGCAGGATGTCAGTGCATTATCAAACGACTTTACCTTTTGTAGGATGTCAGCGCATTAAATTTGATTTTATAATTTTATCCCTGAACTAAAATCCACCATCAACACCTAGGTTAAAAGAGAATCAAATCTAGTCGCAACTAGTATCACACATGAGGTGTGGGGATTAGGTTTCGCAGTTCCTATAGTTTTCCCTTATATAGTCTTCGAATCAATGTTTACAATCAATGTTACCTTGGTAACAAAGCATTCAATATTCATCTTTAGATGAAAACCAGATTAGATTCAAGAAAATATATTTCAACCGTTAGATCGAACTTAGCTTATTACACACAAATGAAATGTTACTTCATTTAGATATGGGTAACCGTATCTAAATGTTTACACTTAGTTGGCTCAACAACAGTTAACCGAAGTTATCCATATGAACACTTTCATATCAACCTTGTTCATCTCATTCACAACTAGTTCAAATGACTCTAATGAAACTAGTTCTAGATTTTTTCAATTGTTTATATTCTCATAGAAGTATACAAGTCACAATTGAAGAAAAATCCATTTTGATTCACTCGAATCAATTCATGAACATTATATCCACGGTTTGCAAAAGATTGCATTCTTTATTATTTAAATAAATGTATTTATTCATGAACAACCCGACTTTAGAACTTAGCTCACTCAAGTATGCAAATGGGTACGCATACCTAATTAGCCGGACTTGGTCTGGGTTCGCCTGGGTTCGCCAGTATGCGAACGGGTATACATACTGTTTTACACAACAAAACTCAGTTGAATTCCCAGACTTGAACTATTAAGCCGGTACGCATACAAGTATGCATACTAAGTTCCCGGACTTAACCTATCAAATCAGTATGCATACGGGTATGCATACTGTGGTTCCCGTACTGGGAATAACTTGCAACAGTTAGCATACAAGTACGCATGATGTGCTATATCCAATCAATGGTTAATCGTTCTAAACTCCATTTTAATCATTGAAACATTCTTGGAAGATGGGAATAGCTTTCTCACACAAACTATTATCTTCAAAGCAATTTTCAATTGATTAATCACTACACCAAATTTAGGGATTAGCAACAGTACGTGGCAGTTGCAAAGTGGGGTTGCAACAGTTCCGCTCTGTTATGAAAGTCGATGTTGCAGTTTTTCGCAACGGCTACATTACCGTTGCGATTTTTTTTCCCGCAATAGTTCCAAACTGTTGCAACGCTAAAATATCGCAACTGTTTGAAATAGTTACGAATTCGATAGTCGCAACAGCTTTAAACAGTTGCGTACTGGAATATCGCAACAGATTCACTCAGTTGCAAATTTTTTGTAAATCAAAAAAATAGTCGTTTCGACCAGTCAAAACTAGGTCAATATCAGAGTCCCTGTAGCAAAATCAACATTCCCCTGTTCATTTGAAATCAAATTAATCAATAGAAGTATCAAGATAGCGATCTTAGAGTTAATTCACCATGATGAATTCGAACACAAAATGTATGAAGTGCACCATAAAAATTATATGAAGGAATCTATAAACTCAGTGTCACACCAAGGTTCTCACAAAACGATTTAAAGAAAAAAGAACTCTCACATTCTTTGAAACTAAGGAAACCAGCTACCAAGGTGAACCTTTCTGCTGCATGAGGCATGCCCAAAGGTTGAAGTTTAAGTTGTCACCGTGGGTTGTGAGGCATTTCTACTGGAGGAACCAGCAAGTGCAATATGCTAGCTAGATGTGGCACGTCCACTTTCACTGAAGCTGCCAAAAATCTACAATAAAACAATGAACCAATTTACTATTAGTATTCAGTGTACGAAATGAGAACACTATCGTTTTACTTGCCAGACATGTGAACGCCTAACCCTAAACACCAAGAACCATGTCAGTAAGAACAACATAAAGATGATAACAAAGTGATATGAAGGCCTGAAGAGTGTAGAACTAGGTGAAGGGACATCTATGTTACTTTGCAGTTCCTGAATTAAGTGCATCCACTTTCGAACATGCAAAAAAAAATTAAGTCTTTAAAATGCACCAAAAAGAGAGTGTAATGATACTGACATATATGTGCGAGTAAGAGAGAGTGGCATCAACTTTCGTGAAATGACATAAAAAGATACTCTGAGAGAAAGAGAGGGGCAAGAGGAGCATCTACTTCTATTTTTGCATAGCCTTCATTGCA
The DNA here is from genome assembly GCA_023529315.1 of Papaver bracteatum. Lineage (NCBI taxonomy): Eukaryota > Viridiplantae > Streptophyta > Magnoliopsida > Ranunculales > Papaveraceae > Papaver > Papaver bracteatum. Next base: position 224,640 of record JAJJWX010003745.1, on the reverse strand, counting down.
GCAGCTCCACTTCTTAACGCATCAATAGCTTCTGTTGTAGCTTTTGCTCCTTCCAACATAATCATCTAAATTTAGGGCAAGGGTAAAGGCAGATTAGAATCTTCATAAGAAATGGTTTCCAAAAACCAGTATTTGATATTCGCTAATAATGAACATATGCACTTGATCATGAGTTTCAAATTGCAAACCAAAGCAACAGCAGGTGGTAGTGGAATGGACTAGTGGTATAGTGGTGGCCTATGAACTTGAGGCATTCATTCCCTTCCTTCGCGATGTGTTCATAAGAAACCTGGACACAGTCAAAAGTGGAAGCCTTACTACTTTAATTAACTAAATTTCCTGAACTCAGACCAAAGAGATCAGTAAAACACTCACAATGAAGTGCTTATTTCTTGGTGTTGAGCCACGCAAATGAGCGACACAAATATGAGTTTCTTCACTAGCACTTGCCCTGTACCTTGAAATCAAGGGCCAACATTAAGAACCAACTACCTAAAAATCCAGCAGTCTTGGTGAGCTGTAGTTCAGCAAAAAATGTAAACAAATATGATAAAGAAAACAAGGGATGTTCAGTGTTATGCTCTGAGCACTTATATACACCTTTTGCATCTACATACGTGTTATGCTCACTTATCTACTAAACAGGACATGCGAAATTAGAAGTTATCAGATTATTGAACAAACATATTATGCATCCAAACTTATTCCCTAGAGTTAAAATTCAAACTGAGCTAAACAATATTCAACCAAAAGAGGCAGTTAGACTAGTTAAGTTCAGATCCAAATATAGCCGATGGCAATGAAATATCCATGGTAGATCAGTCCCAGTTTTCCAAATTAGAGAGATCAAGTTACGTACATAGAAAAAATGCACTCTGAACCGAATAATTTTCATCAAACCTATTTCATTACTTCCTTAATAAATAAAACACAAATTCAGCAGTTGTGGTTTTACATTCTAGACAATAGACAATGAACTGGATATGTGTTCAACTAACCTACAATGACAAATAGAGGACTTGAGATATGCATGGCAACAAAAGGATTCCCTTGGAAATATCTGTGAGGCATAATCATATATGATATATAGCATATAACTATACACAAGTATTCAGAAAATGTTTAAGAGCATATGTGAGGCATATTCGCATGTCACATGATAAATAATTTCTAAACTCAAATTTTAGCAAGAAGATATAATCTTATATTAGTTTTTCAGTAGTTGCAGACGTGAAACCGGTGCACTTGCATATTTTTACATGTAGCGATTATGAAATGAGATAAATTGATTAAAATGTAATACTTGCTGCTAAAGTTACCGAAAGAACACTACAAAAGTTGGAGAGATTACCATAATAAGTACAATTATGTTTGTCGGCTGCTCATAAAAAACTGGCAATTTGCTATGCCCTTTCTCCAGAATTAGATTCATCAACTCCCTGAACAATTTCACGTGTATAGTGCTTAGTATCACAAAGTATCCCGAGTGACAAAATTAAATTCCTTTAGCACTAATGCATAATTGCACACCTATCAATCTTTGCATTAATATCAATTAAAAATGTCTCAGCTATATGAGTCATAGCATCTCCTGCTATTTTCATAGTAAGCTCAAGCGCTCCTGCTATGATGGTTGTTTCATCATGAGTCAATTCTCCGCCTTTCCCAACCTGCGTACAGGTAAGAAAAGAGTAAACATTTAGCCTTTAACTGGAGTGAATTGTAAACACAAAATCTTATCGAAGTGACATGATATAACTCAAACAAGAGAGTAAAAGAACAGCTTCACCAAATACAAAAACAGAAGTTGCAAAAGATCTATCAAACGCAAGTATTTACAATAAAGTTTTGACAAAACATTAAAAGATGGCAAATTTGATAATTGTTGAAACAAACACCCCTTCTGTACCACAAAGATATTGTAACCCCAATAACTTGTTTAGATGTAAGAATAACAAGACTGGGTTGGAACCCACACTTTTCCTTCTTCATACTCCTTTGTACAAGATACATAAGACAAGATTCATAATGGTAAACATGGATGCAGAACAACCAAGTTTTTTCCATTTAAAGGTTAACTATTTCAATGGCAGATTAAGTGGTACACCGAGAAAGCTCACCTCATTACCATGCATATCAACAAGCATTTTCAGCTCGGCTCTACGGAAAAGAGCAACGTGGTGGTTTCCCATCAAATAATCAAGTATCTGATCAAGACAAAAATATAAATTGTCAGTAAGTTGCAGATGAGACTCACTAAAAAAAAATTGTTTACTCTGTCGATAAGGTTTTACAACTTATCACAGACCAATCCACATATGGAACTTTTTATAAAGGCTAGTCTATTGTAAGGGTGAACTCGATGCAGAGCACAGTTTATATTCTTAAATTTCTTGTGAACCACAACTTGAAATAACTAAAGATCCAATGCCAATTCTCGCATATAATCGTAAAAATCCTCTCTCTTCTTCATAGAAAATAAGTATCAATTTTACATATTAGAACTCAAAATATCTAACTGAAACATATAAATAGTACCTTGCTTATTGGAAATGCAACAGGATAGAAAACAAAGACAAGCACACGCACAAAAGGTGACACTATTGAGCTGTAGCCTTACCTTAGGTGGTTGTCGATCACATCAAATACATTAAGAAAGTGCCTTTTTCAGTATGACATTATGTTAACTCACCTCTCCAACCAAGAGGATCAATGTTACTGAGATCAATATGGCACCCCAAGTTGTAACCAAACCATCAAGAAAAATAGGAAGCTCCTACCAAATAAGAAAATAAATCAGTTAACACGCATAGAGTTCTGAACACACATTCTAGGAGATAAATTTATCCTAGGCTGATATAAGTATTCTTACCTCCATTGCAGCAGCACTGCAAATAAGAAGGGTGCACAACAGTAAATGTTGTTTCTTTACAACGGGTAATATCTTCGATGTTAGTAACAACAATATAAAAAAATATAAATTATGATAAAACTAGAAGGCTCCTAACCAGAATAACGATAAACAACATGTCAATGTATGTAGGTACTGAATATCGCAAGATAATAGTTCGCGAGTATCGTAATAAATAAAGGAGGAGAGAGTTATAAAATGGTACGATGATAGAAGTAGCGCGGGGAAATATGAAGCTTTGCGAGGATGAAATAATTTTGCGAGGATGAATTGCGATACTTCGCAATTCATGTACAACTGCATAAGTTTTACTATAAATAGGAGTTCAAATGTAAAATTCGAGAGGTTCTTTAAGTGAGTGTAGTAAATTATCTTAGGAAAGAGAATAGAAAAAGTTGTAACTATTCTAATTCCATTTTGATAATTCTATGTAATCAACGAAGAGAACTAATAAGAAAGTTATCATTCACCATCAAGAACTTCTTGAGCTTTTACTAATTCTATTGAGGGTGTAGTTGTAGGTAATTCTGCAACTACATAATTAGCGCTAGAAACAGGGAGAGAAAGAATTCCTGTACCAGAAAAATGACAAGAAGAAGAAACACATCAGAACCATTAGCTGAAGTAAGAAGAAGTGTAAGACTCGCAGGAGGAGAAGCAAATATAACAGGAGAACCTAGTAGGAGAAGGAGTAATCGAAGAAGTCAAGATCAACAAATAATAGATCATGATCGAGTGAGTATACACACTTGGAGAACTGAAGATGAAGATAGAGAACCACAAATCAGAGAAAATGGGAGGTTGATGGGAGGAACAATTCTTGAAAGAGAAAGGGAAATGTTAGAAACATTGAGACAAGGAATTCAAGAAGAACGAATGATCGAGGCTGAAGAACGTGCCAATTTAACAAGACAAAATCAAGAATTGAGGATGGAAAATGAGATGTTACAAAGAAGGAAATATCAAAGTGTTGCAAGATCAAATGTTAGAACAGAAAGAGAAGGACAAAATTCACCAATAATCAATAATGAAAATAATATGCAAGAACAAGCGCAGAATCAAGGAGAAAGAAATCAAGAGAATCGTTTCATTTTAATACCAAACCACGAACAAAACATGGAGAATTTACGAACAAGGCCAAATCCTAGAGAAAACAATCAGAATCGAGAGGAAGAACAACAACTTATGGAAGAAACTGAGAGACAACAAGAAGTACATCAAAACAATCACGAGAATGGAGTAAGAAGATATGAAGAGGCTCGTAACAAAAAAAATGTTGAGTATGAAAGAATTAAGAGAAGAATTGTAAATCAAGAAACAGAAATGGAGAGGAATGAACCAAACTCTCGAATCAGAGTACAAGCAAATCAAGAAGAAATAAATCACAGAAGGAGGAGAAATGAAGAAGAAGAGATTCCCGATATTCGCATGAGAAGAATGAGAAGAGTAGAAAGGGAAGAACAAGAATTCCAAGATGCTCTGCGACTAAACAATTATGATAATTTAGAAAGAAGATATTTGCAAAATTATGTAAATGAAAACATTAATGAAGAATATGATAGAATGCGAAGGATCGCAAGGGAGGAAGCGCAAGAACGTAGAAGAAAAGAAGCTGCATTAAAAAGACCAATGGATGAGAATTCTGAGGCAAATGCACGGATCTTTCGAGAATTAGCAGAAATGAGAGGGATGATAAACAATAGAAGAGGAGAAGATAGAAGGCAATTAGATGAAGCAATAGAAGAATCTGCGAGGACTCCATTTGCTAGAGAAGTACAATTGGGAGGAATTTCACCAAAATGCAATTTACCCACACTTACCAGTATCTTTGATGGGACTTCATGTGCTATTCAGCACATTAAAGCATACTTAAGATGCATGTTACAATGAGAGAATCATGATGTTGTGTTATGCAAGTACTTCGCATCGAGTTTAACAGGGGAAGATTTAAAGTGGTTCGAAGGACTCCCTAAGAACACTATTATGTCATTCAGTCATTTGCAAGAAACTTTCCTTGGAGCATATATCACAAATCACTCTTCACGGCTTGGTATTGAAGATGTATTTGGTTTAAAACAAAGAGTGGGTGAAAGTTTGAAGCATTTGGTAAGACGATGGAAGACTATGTGCAGTGATATAGCAGGGCGCGTGGATGAGAGATACTTGATTCTGTCCTTCATAAATGCGATGTTCGCAACTGAACAATTATATGTTCAAATATTCAGAAGAAAGAATTCCATAATGATAGCAGAGTTACGAGAATTGCAAGAAGAATACATTATACTAGAGGAAAAGCAAAACAGTATGGAGTCATATCCAGTAGCAAACACTAGCAATCAAGATGGAGGAGCAAATTTACTTCCCAAAATAATCAATGTAGTAGCAGGTACTTCGCAAACATCCTCACAAACTTCTTCGCAAATTTCAGAAGAGAAGAAAATCAATGATAGCAAGCCAAAAATGGTAGCAATGGGTAGTAGAGATCAAGAAGAGTATGATAGAGAGAGGAATTTCTATAATCGAATAGGAAATAACTAGATTCCAAGATTAGATCAACAACAAGAAAATTATGGGGGACAAAGGCAAAATTATTTTGGACAAGGGAACCAGAGACAAAATTATAACAACGGTCAAGGAGGTCAAAGAATGGTGAGGGAAGAGATAAAATTGCCACCTTTAAATACAAGTGTAGAAAAGATATGGCAGGCAATTATCCTGGTAGAGCATATACCAACTCCATGGAACATGGGAAAGGAACCACCAATGGGTCCAAGAAGTCATGAATTTTGTTCATATCATCATTTTCATGGACATTCTACAAATAATTGCCATAATATCAAGAGGATAATCTTGCGAATGATTGATCAAGGAAAACTAAATCAATTTTTACTTAAGCAGACACAGTCGCAACAATTACCACAAGCTCCAGCCATAACTCGCAGGGATAACAAAGCACAAGAAAAGGGAGAAGAAACCCTACATATAGAAGTGGGATCAAAAGCAAGGAATGTTTTCTGTAATTCCATTGTTCATTCATATAAAACCATAGAGGATTTTCATGATAATGTGTTAAGCAGGGTATATGCGAGGGATGGTGAAGGAAAGGAAGTAATGAACATCGTAAAAATTTCACGACTTGAAGATTGGCAGAAGCGTGAAATTTCTTTTGAAGCCACCGAAATTCCGTGGTTGTGAAGTACATGATAATCCATTGGTAGTAAGATTAGCAATCTACATGAATATGGAAGAAAACGAAGATGATATGGAGGAAGAATCAATTGGTCTTAATAGGATTTTGATTGATACGGGAAGTTCTGTCAATATTCTCTTCTATTATGCTTACAAAACTATGGGGGGAAAAGATGCAGATTTAATACCTTCTACCTACAGAATTTATGGTTTTAATGGAACTGCTAATAAGCCCAAAGGAGAAGTGAGCATGCGAATTCCATTAAGTGGAATGCGAACGAAATTACATTACTGCGTTGTTGATGTCGAATCACCATATAATGCTTTGATAGGAAGACCATGGCTTCATGGAATTCTAGGCGTAACTTCCACTCTACATCAGTGCATAAAGTTTCCTCATATGAAGGGTGTTGGAATTATCAAGGGTGATTGGGCTGAGGGAAAGAAATGTTACGATACAGAAGTAGAAGTTTGCAAAGGAAAAATTACTGAGAAGGAAAATTGGAGAAAAAGAGCAAAGGTTGTGAAAATAAGTGAAAATTTAATGGCGGAGGATTAAGGCAAAAGAGAATAAAATTACGATGATAATCATACAAGAAGTTTACGATGATAATGAGGGGTTGTGATTTGCGAAGAAAGAAGAAGGAAAGTAATAAAACAAGAACGTAATCAGTATGTTTGCTCGTGGAAATGAGGTATGTTGCAAAACAAATTTTTTATTTCGTGATAAATTTTACGAATATTGTTTGCTCGCAGGAAATTGGGAAAAGTTAGGAGTTTCAAATTTTATATTGTGATTAAACTTTCATTAATTTGCGAATAAAAGACCGCAATCTGTGATCAGTCTCCAAAAAAGAAAGAGAGCCGCAGAAAATTTTATACAGGAGAACCTTTGTGGCGTACACCCTAGTTCGCGAAGCTATATTTCGTAAGAGGCAAAGTCCTAAAGTACGCCATTTAAGGGGGTACCTATAAACGTTGCTAAGGGTAACCGGAATACCACCAAGGGCCCTTAGTACATGGTAAAAATTTAGGGGTACAACCCAATAATGGGGTACCTATCCGGGTTAGACACCTTGGATTCTCACCTAATCTAGCGACATTACGCAATATAAAATGCTGTGTAAGAGGATTTAGGTTGGGCGACTAAGGCATACTATCTTTCCCAAGAAGTGCAGAAAACGATCAAGGCGCCGAGGTACACGGTTGAGTCAAGAGTGTCGGGTGAGGTTGAACCACATCTGCCATTTTTGACAAGTCTTGGCAAATGATGCACTTGGCCCAAAGATACCCCATAGGGTGCAACCTCGTAACTATAAGCCATATAGGCAAAAAGGATAAGAGGTTGCGATCAAAAGTCGGGTTGTTGGCGAACCGGATGGGAAGAGCTAACCTTGTATGGTCGATGTACGCTTCCTTGAAGGGGAAACCAGGGGGAAGATAAAGGGCAGCACCCTCCATTAGGGAGCTGATACGTGCTATAAGACGCAAATGTCACGAGGCTTCTTGTTTGTGAAAACATAAAGGCTTGTCATATTTGTGCAACAAATGAAATTCTGCGAGCATTCTAAAAAAAAAAAAAAAAAAAAGAGAAGGAAAACATACAAAAAGAACTCGCAGAATGAAACAAAGAAGTTAAGATGAGATCAATGGGTTATTACATGAAAGTGTAAAAACGTCCTGCGATTTCATCGCAAGACGATAATGTCACGAGGTTGTATGTTCGCAAGAATGTTCAGACTTGTCATATTATCGCAAAAAATATTACAAAAGAGGTGGCAAAATAAGACCTTTACTTAGGAAGGCATGATAAGACCACAACATTTAATGAAATTCATTACATCAAAATCATTGAAGAAATTATACAAGAATATACATTATGAAGATCTGAAAAGAAGACAGCTTCGTCGATATCATTGAAGAAATTTTGCGAGAATATACATCATGAAGTTTTGAAGAGAAGACAGCTTCGTCAATATCATTGACGAATTTTTACAAGAAGTCCTATCAAAGAAGACAACATCATTGAAGAATTTTCACGAAGAATTATCAAAAGATGCGATTTTAATAGCAATCAAATACAGATAAGTTCATATTCGTAAAATTTTACGAGAATTACATACTTCTTATACTTCTCCATATATTGAATATTTTTCCAAAAGTTGAATCCTTCTTATAATTCTTCAAGAATATCTCATATTTATTATACTTCTTCAACGGATATTTCATTTGGTGAAGGTCAAGTAATCATTATACTTCTTCATATGTTACGTAATTATTCACAGATTGAATACTTCTTATATCTCTTCATTTGGTGGATTGAGTACTTCTAATACTTTTTATACCTCTTCATTTGACGGATTGAGTACTTCTAATAATTCTTCAAAGGTATTGTATATGTAGTATACTTCTTAAGGATATTTCATATATTTTATTTCTTATACTTCAAAGGGAGGATTTCTTATTTACAATCGTAACAACTTGAAATAATCATGTGAAGAGAAATAATAGGGGGAAAAGAAGATACTAAGCTTTATCTGTGAGGTATATATCATTTCTCTCCACATGATCAAGTTATGCGAATAAGGGAAACAATCAATCAAGGAAAGTTTAATTCAAATTAAGCTTTGAAAAAGAAATTGTTGGATTGATTAAAAGTGCAATCAAGAAGAAAAGTGTTGTACTGAAAAGAAATAGAACAGACACACAAAAAAGAGTGAAGTTACAGAACAGATATACAAAAAAGAGTGAAGTTAATTTTCAGGCGATTTATTTCCATCAAAATGATCTTCTTCTTCAACTTCACTATCATCTTCAACTTCACTATCAGAGATTTCCATATATGGAGTATCTTCAGGAATTTTTTTCGGAAAGGAGCGTATGGTACTTCTTAAGAGGAATTTCATTATCTTCGCAAATCTTGCGAGTCATCTTAGCTCGAAAACGCTTGACATATAAACTATGGTTATGCTGGGAAATTAGAAGCTGAGATCTCAAATCAGAAATTTTCTTATTACGGTTAGCAAGGATAGTTTCCAGATTGTCATTCATCTTCGCATAATTTTCTCAACGACAAGGAGAGAAATTAAGGAATTGGTTAGCAAATTACGAAGGAAAAGTAATCAAAATAATTACCATCGCAAAGAAGAATTTACCTTCTAATTGCTTCTTATCATTACGAAGAGAAGAATTTTCAAGCTTTAATTGATTATTCTCCTCAAGAAGAGAAGAATTATCAATTGCGATGCTCGCAGATTGTGAATTATCTTCGTGACAGGATGTTAATTCTGCATTATCAATACTTAAATCCTCTACTTTTTGACGGAGATTTGAATTTTCAATCTCTAACTTCTTACAACGATTCAAAGTTTTCTTCTCGGCAATAGAATGACGTCTTTCCCAATCATAAGCAGCTGCACAACTAACTCTTCCAACCTAAACAAGAAAAAAGGGGTTAAAAATCAATAAAATAAAGGAAATAAACAAGGAATAAAGAAGAAACTTACCATGCTACCTAAAGCATATAATGAAGCAGGAGAGACGAATCTTGAAATGCCTTTGAGGGAGTTATTATCAATTACAGTAGGAACTTTACAAGCATTCGCAATAAGTTTGCGAGCATTCACTGTAGGAGAATTTCCTAATCCACGAGAAGAATGAAGGAAAGCCTCAGATATGCTAACCATTGCTGAGGCAAAAGTTTCTGGGATACTGCAATCTTCATTTTCACCTTCATCAACATCATTATCATCATCTCCTTCGTCAGAAAGGGTATCGGAATTAGAACTAAAGTCCTTCTCAGGAAATTTATCATCTTCATCACCAAGATCTTCCTCAATATTCTCATTAGAAGAGATTACAATGGAACGAGACTTGGTTGAGAGTTTCTTCTTTTTCCTCCTCTCGTAAACAACATCTTGAAGTTTTCTTTTCCCTTTGCGAAGAGCATCATCTTGACTACCAGAAGCTTGAGTAACCTTCGCAGAACGAAGATTTTGTTGTCTCGTAGTCAACCTTTTAGAAGAAGTAGAATTCTTATTTTCACTCAAAACAATCTCAGGAAGAAGTGGAATCTGCAAATTCAAATAAGGATAAGAAACAGAGGCAACAATATATTGTTTAGAAAAATACAAGAGTGTTTCTTACCTCATTTGAAATTAAAGGATAACAAAAAGATAAGGAGATGGAAGTACATACATTTCTATAAACCCAAGGTTGATAATTGCGGTTACGAAGGTTCGCAGGAAGTTCTACTATCCCAAAATTATAAGAACCCGATAACATTAAAGGGTACTTATACCAATCTTCATCATTAGAACGACGAGGTGTCTTATTATTTTCTGAGGCATAATCAATATCGTGCATGAGAAGATCATCTGCTGCGATATTAGCTTTACGATGAAGACGGACACCCCAACGATTATCTTCTTTCCTCGCAGGAATTAGTGTGTAATTTTTGAAGAAACCCTCAACTGTATAATTCACATCAACAATTTCCATATTTTCAAATCCAGGTTTCCTAAGATCAACTGAATACAAAGATTTCCCAAAAGAGGCACGATTTGCGAATTCAACTAAGAGGCGAATACAATCACCAGTTAATTGGTAAATAGCACAAGAAAAATTGGGGTGGGAAATAATTTCATAGAATAGAGGAAGGTTAACATCATAAAGAGGAAGAGGAAGACCTGCGAGGATTTGACCTCGTGAGATTAAAATTTTCTGATCATCCCAAACATAGTTGGTAAAGAGCTTCACACAGAGAGAAGATTTATTATCATAACCATCAATCTCAGAGAGAATGAGGTACCTATCAGCAAGTTCCGCATTAATCTGTTCAATAGTTTTCTTCTTTGGTGCCATTGAATATAAGATGGAAAATAGAAAGGAAAAAAGATAAAAGAGATTGCAGAGGCAGAAGTGATGAAGAAGATGAATAAGATAAGAGAATAAAAAGCAAAAACAAAGGATAATATTTATAAATAAAGAGAGTTTGATGAAGATAGAAACTCATTAATACGGGTAAGCGTAAGCGGTTGAAAAGAACGGTTACGAAGAAATGTGTCAAGAGGTAAGGGAAAAGTAAAAAGACGTGTTGCGAACTTGATGGGTGGTAATAACTACACTAAATTTACGAGAATAGAGGTTCTCATGACATTTCTTCTTCGTAGAATTGACATGAGAAGAGGCAAGATGTAGGTACTGAATATCGCAAGATAATAGTTCGCGAGTATCGTAATAAATAAAGGAGGAGAGAGTTATAAAATGGTACGATGATAGAAGTAGCGCGGGGAAATATGAAGCTTTGCGAGGATGAAATAATTTTGCGAGGATGAATTGCGATACTTCGCAATTCATATACAGCTGCATAAGTTTTACTATAAATAGGAGTTCAAATGTAAAATTCGAGAGGTTCTCTAAGTGAGTGTAAGAAATTATCTTAGGAAAGAGAATAGAAAAAGTTGTAACTATTCTAATTCCATTTTGATAATTCTATGTAATCAACTAAGAGAATTAATAAGAAAGTTATCATTCACCATCAAGAACTTCTTGAGCTTTTACTAATTCTATTGAGGGTCTAGTTGTAGGTAATTCTGCAACTACAATGTATATTTTCGTGATTTAAACTAAGTTTATCATAATTTATGTTAATGATCTTTATCATTCAAAAATGAATTAAGCTTCAGATAATGAAAGACTTGTATCAGTGGTGGAACCACAACCACCAATAACAATTCATCATTAAAAAATCAGAATTAAGTCATAAAAACAAAAACCTATCCATATTCTTACCTCCATTGCAGCAACATTGCAAATAAGAAGGGTGCACAATGGTAAATGTTGTTTCTTCACAACGGGAAATATCTTCGCTGTTAGTAACAACAATATAAAAAATGTAAATTATGATAAAAATAGAAAGCTCCTAACCAGAATAAAGATAAACAACATGTCAATGTATATTTTCGTGATTTAAACTAAGTTTATCATAATTTATGATAATGATATTTATCATTCAAAAATGAATAAACTTCAGACAATGAAAGACTTGTATCAGTGGTGGAACCACAAACACCAATAACAATTCATCATCAAAAAATCAGAATTAAGTCATAAAAACAAAAACCCATCCCTAAAACATGATAATAAACAATCTCCAGAACCTATAATCAAAGATACTCAAAAATTGAAACTTTCTTGTTTCTTACCAAGTATGGTTTGATGAAGATGACTCCTCGAGATTGAAAACCCTAACTACACTGCAACAAAGATCAATACAATAAATCAAATTAATTAACCAAATCAAACTAGAGGTTCTAATAAATATTTGGGTTTTAAGAAAACACTAACCTTATAATATCGAATAACTCCTCAACTGTAGTTCTCTTTGTGATTCAAATCGTCCTCAACAGTAGTGTTAGGGTTTTTACTTGAGAGATATTAGATCTACAGATTCAGAAATCTTTTAGTATAAAGAGAGTGAAAGAGAAGAGATTCAGTGGTGGTGATGGTGGTGAGTGAAGGCAGCCCCAGAGCAGAGCTAGGGTTTGCCGAGTAAAAGTGAAGAAAGTGAAGTCCGAATAAAATCTCTTTCGATAATAAAGGTTTGCCGAGTCAGTTTTGTTCTGAATGGGCTGAATAGCAAACTGACCAAGTCAGCTACAAAGTGTAGGCAGTCACACTAGTTTTTAGCAAGCGTACAACTGGATTTAGTTGCAAATCGCAAAAGAATCAAACAGTTGCGAGTTTCGTAACTGTTTCAAGCTGTTGCAAAAAAATTGCAACTGAAATTAGCAACAGAAAATTCGCAACAATTGCTAAGCTGTTGCGAATTTGAGTTTCTAAACCCCATATTTGGTGTTGTGAATAGATCAATATGAAACAATCCGAGTCTACATCAAATGACTGTCTCACACAAATCATGTAAGATGTTATCAGGCGATTTTCACATGATCATCTTTTGACTTTCGTCAAGAATAAAAGATGAACTTGGTTAAAGAGAAATCTTACCAATACATATTTCGAGAAATATGTAATCGAGTTAAACTCAGCTCGAAATATCAAATGTGTATAATATAAAGTGTTGGAGCATATCTCGGTTGAACCCACCAAGCGTTGGTATGTCAAGTTTGTTTGTCATATTTTAGTGAGCCAAAACTCATTTAAATAGTCGCTTGATTATGTACTAGAGTCAACTTCGTATAGGTTAACTTGAAAGTATTAGGATAAGAGACATTACAAGTATTGCGAAGACTTGAAGAAGTGAAGAAGTAAGGAGATATAACGACAACATCATCCTTCAACTTGAGGTTAGCGATATTTAACTTGAACTGTATCATTACCTAACGTATCTTTCAAGTCGTTCATATTGAAAACATAACTGTGAAGCATGAATGATTACACTCTAGTTAGATGTAGTATTAATGAATACACTACGAGGTTTATTGCTTGACCATTAAACTTTGTATAGACATCGACATAATCGTTTGAATGCTATTGTGATTATGTATGGGTATAAGGTGAAGATTTCATCCTAAGAAACAATGATTTACATTTGTTTAAAGGAAGTAAATTCATGAACTTGTTTTCTGGATCGAAAGGGAAATCGCTAGGCATTATTGGTATTTTTATTCATTGCATATATTTTGAACTACCAATATGTGTGATTAGTATAACCGATCATGACTTGTTTATGTTCTTGGTAAAACTATTCACAGAGGCCTGAATTTTGTATTGGTATGACTTTTATTAGTGAAACCGATCTTAAGTAATCACCTGAGATGGTATGATCGATTTAGTGTTATTGGTATGACCGACTCTAGGTAAAGGGGAACCGATTCTAGTAAGAGGTGCAACCTATCACAAAGTGGAATCGATCCTTGTATGATGTACAACAATTTTTTAGTAGAATGGGGGAACCGATCCTATGGACATGAGCAACAAGTACAAGTTAGATACAACATATATATGTGGGAACCGATCCTAGTACCTAGTCAACCGAATTTTTGGAAATCTAGTGTGACTAAATCCAGTATCCACATGGAGGCAGAACCAAAAATTATTTTGGTAGAACCGTGAATCCCATGTTTGGTGATTAAGTGTTTTTGATCAATCACGCAGTTCTTGAAAGTCAGATGAACCAATTCTAAACTTGTTTGGAAGTGTGGAAAATCGGTTTCAAGATTGTAAGTATGAAAGAGGACTTACAAAGTAAAGATGTCGACATACTTTGAACATGTACATTAACGCTTATCATTTATTGTTCAAAGATATTCCTTAGCAGCTAAAAATAATAATCCCTGATCAAAAAATAAGTTGAAAATCTTTTAATTAAGGTTTTTGAACCAGTGCGTGCACTTATTGAATGTCGGAAGCGCAGGGATACTGAAGAAACTAGGTGAACTATAGGTTTAGTTGCTTGGTCTTAACTATACAAAGTTGGTTTGATTTTGTATATCGGCTTAATCCTGAGAGTATTCAATTCTGAACAATGTCCCGGTGTTTTTCAGCATTTGCAGTTTCCTCGTTAACAATATCTTGTTGTGTCATTTACTTTTATTTTCCGCAATTATAATTGTTGCTATTATAATTTTACACAAAAGTTAATCCCTATTTACTTGATAGTAATCCTATTGTGTTTGGTTAAGTCCGAACCTTTTATCAAGTAAACATACTTCGTTGTTGTATTGTCTCGATCTCGTATCCATAGACGATTTACACGAAGTGTGAACCGATTTGTTGTATTGTCTCCACTCAGTCTATCGACAATCACTTTTGGAGAAAGGGATTATAGGTGAAAAAGTTTTAGATTGAGGTATATTTGGGTACCCTCGTCTTTTCAATAAGCCTATATAGCTATACGAATTTTGCCTCAATATGAGATAAAATTGAAATAAACTTCTAAGTGATAGATGATTTCAAGTCTCTACATACCTTTTGTTGATGAAGTTCCACAAGCTCCCATTAATAGTTCTTCATCTTCAATCGATGAACGCCGTGAAGTCTAAAGCTCAACTACACATTCTATCATAATCCGAGACATAGCTATAAGTAGACTAGAAATCAATACTTACAATTTTGGAAACTAAACTTGACAAACAATCTTGATTTAGCAACGCTTGCGAGTTCGAACGAGCAGTGCTCTAACAATCTCCCCCTTTGTCAATTTTAATGACAAAATTATCAATACATATGGATTGCAAAATAAATAAACTTTATAAATTCTCATCCAAATGCTTGATTTCCTTGGTTCTTCAACATTACTCGAAATCTTCAACACTTCCACATACTTCAGTGATTCTGAACGTGCTCAACTCAGCATCATAGTTGTTGAAGATTCGTAGCCATAACAATAAGAAAACCATTGCTCTTAACTATTATTATACAGTGTCATAGTATTATTACACATCATCAAAGTTTAATTGTATTACAACTTTGACAAAAATACTACGGTGATATTTATCACTCCCCCTTAGTCAATACTTCATCTCACATGAAAACCACTCCCCCTTACATAATGATCCGTAAACCATATGTATTTGTAGTGTGAAATACACAATAATTCTCCACCTTTTTGTCAATATAAATTGGGAAAGGTACGAAACCTAGCGGGATCATAATGAAATTCTCATAGAAATACTTCATGAGTAAAAGAGAACATATCAACTTTGTTTCGACGATTTCACATAGTCGAAACTTAGTGTATTCATAAAGGAGTTTATAAATATACAA
Organism: Papaver bracteatum; assembly: GCA_023529315.1. NCBI lineage: Eukaryota > Viridiplantae > Streptophyta > Magnoliopsida > Ranunculales > Papaveraceae > Papaver > Papaver bracteatum. The sequence goes on along the minus strand of JAJJWX010003745.1, from coordinate 208,811 downwards.
GAAAACTCCTACAATATTCCACATCCACACTCCCCACAAAGATTTGGAAATTAAGCACAAGTTCAATTAAGAACTCCCCCCATCAAATGTCATTCCCGAAAGGAACAACAAGAGCGACCTTACTTTCACAAGAAAAGAAGAATTTCTTTGGACATTAACAAATTACATGAAACATAAATTTGTATCCATAAAATCTCTATTAAATTAAGCACAAGAGAAACCATGATTAATTTAATCGAAAATGCTCAACATAAGAAAACATACAGAGCCGTACAGTATTTTCACATAGAAGTCCGGGAACCTTTGTATGCGTACCCGTACGCATACTAATGCAACTGTTGTTTTGGATGTGTGATAGTATGTGTACCCATTTCCATACTTTCGGACACAGTCCAAGTCCGGCTACTTAAGTATGCGTACCCATTTGCAAACTTGAGTGGGTTAAGTTCTAGAATCGGTTTGCGCATGAACTAATACATTTATATAATAAGGAATGCAATCTTTTGCAAACGGTGGCTATAATGTTCATGACTTGATTCGAGTGAAACAAAATTGATTTTGCTTCAATTGTGTCTTGTATACTTCTATGAGAATATAAACAATTGAACAACTCTATAACTAGTTTCATTTGAGTCATTGGAACTAGTTGTTGATAAGATGAATACGATTGATAAGAAAGTATTCATATGGCTAACTTCGATTAACTATTGTTGATCCTACAGGGTGTACACGTTTAGGTACGGTTACTCATATCTAAATGAAGGTACATTTTATTTTTGTTTAACAAGCTAAGTTCGATCTAACGGTTGAATTATATTAGATTGAATCTAATCAGGTTTTCATCTAACGGTGAATATTGAATGCTTTGTGTCCAAGGTAACTTAGATTGCAAACCCTTATTTGAAGACTATATAAAGGAGAAAACTAGCAACTGGGAAACCTAATCCCCACACCTCCTGTGTTATACTAGTTGCAACTAGAGTCGATTCTCCTTTAACCTTAGATTTTACGAAACCATTTAGGTTAACGACTTGAAAACTTCATTGGGATTGTGAAGCCAGACCCAACTATTTTTCCAGTAGTTGCATGTTCTGATCTTGTCGTTTTCTATCATGATTGAGTACTATCTTCTCTAATATTTGCTCGAGATTTAATCTCCGATAGGCAAGATAAAAAGTAGTCACAAACATCTTCTGCTCATCATTTGTGATTCCACAATATCTTGTTTCGCTACCATACAATTAAGATTATTGTGAGGTGATTGATATTTCTAAGTTGTTCTTCGGAAATATAAGTCTGGTATATCAATTTGTTCTTGTTCACCTTGATTTATCAAAAAACGGAACAAAACTCATAGTTTTATCTGTGGGAGACAGATTTATTTATACAATAGACTGTTCTGTATGTGACAGATTGGTTTATCAAGTCTTCGACTTTAGTTCGTAACAACTCTTAGTTATGGTACGATCATCTTAGGGAATAAAGTGCAAAGAATCCGGTGTGGTTCTAGAGGCGTAAGGAACGCGATTGTACCTTAATCAGTGTGCGATTGGTTTGGACTCAACTACATTCCAGTCCGAAGTTTACTTGGAGTAGGCTAGTGTCTGTAGCAGATTAATACAGTGTGGTGTTCAAATCTGGACTAGGTCCCGAGGTTTTTCTGTATTTGCGGTTTCTTCGTCAACAAAATTTCTAGTATTTGTGTTATATCTTTTCCGCATTATATTTGTTTATATAATTGAAATATCGCAGGTTATGCGTAAGTTCAATCAATTAGATATTCCAACCTTTGGTTGTTGATATAAATTGATTGGAACTTAAACATTGGTCTTTGGTACCGTTCAAGTTATTTCTCAATATTCAATCGGGTTCGCAAATTCATATTTTTTTTATTGTGGATTGAATTGAGAAATTGAGTTACAACTCTTAGATATACTTTTCTTAAGATTGAGTCTGACTGTCTAGTTGATTCTCTTGAAAGTATATTGGAGTTTGTCCATACAGATTTCTAAAAGAATTATTGGGTGTGGTTGTTATACCTCCCATTTTTTCAATTGGTATCAGAGCATGCAAACACGTTCAAGGCGTTACAAGTTTGTGTTTGTAGCGATCTGAATATATGGATAGAAGTGTTATCTCTATAAACGTACCACCAGTCTTCGATGGCTCGAATTACTTGTGGTGGAAAATTGTTATGTTTGCATTTCTTCAAGCACGTGATTTTCAATCATGGGTCTTCGTTGTTAATGGCTATAATCTCCGGTTGTTACAATAGGCACTGTAACTGTTCCAAAGGATATTGGTGATTATGATTATGTCGAGATTCTTGCCGCAAACCAAAATTATGACGAATTGAATGCAATCATCCATGTCATTACCCCAGATCCTCAGCACTATGTGACTACGTGCACTTGGTCTAAAGATGCTTGGGATATCTTAAAAACCGTATTTGAAGGGAATACATGTGAAAAGAAAGTTAGGCTTCAAAACCTAAATTCTGATTGGGAAAACCTTCGTATAGAAGATTGGGATTCTTTTGATGAGTTTAATTACAAAGTTTCTGAAATTGTTAATGCATCGTTTGCTTTGCGTAAGACTATTCCTGAAAAGGACATTGTGATGAAAATTCTCAGATCATTGTCATCTAGATACAATTCTGAGAAACATGCCATCGTTGAAGGAAATAACCTTGATGTGCTTTACTAAATACTCTAGTTGGGAAGTTAAAGATCTTTGATCATGAGCAAGTATCCAAGTCTGGAAAGGATATTGATTTCAAAGCCCAAAAGAACACCAAATTAATTGATAAAAGTAAAAGTGTTGGCATCTCTGAAGATGATCTTTATGAGACTGATTCATCAGATGAAGATCTTGATAAGTCAGCCTCTTTGATCATTACACAGTTTAAAGATCTTCCTTTGAATAGAAGTAAACTGTTCACTAGAGATAAACCTAAGTCATCAGCTGAAACTCATAATCGCATTCCTCTTAAAAACAGGTATACTGATGATGAGGATATGACACCGTGCTTCAAGTGTAAATGCTTTGGTCATTTTGCAAATGAGTGTCCAAATCGTAGAAAATACACTGGAAACAAAGGTCTTCCTGCAACTCTTGATGAAATGTCTGATCATTATGATTCTAATGAAGACGAAAAATCAAGTGTTGCACTCCTCAGTGAAAATATTAATTTTGATAGTTGTATCAATACGTATATCAATCTTGATATTCTTCCGGGAGAAACTTCAACCACCTTGGAGGATAAAATGGACTTCGATTTGTCTACTGAAATTTCTGTTTCTAATCTTTCAGGTTTTACCATTTGTCTAGCAGCCAGCACATCCAAGACGTTTGAACCATCCTCCACATTGACACAGGGGTCATCAACTCTCCAAATGTTTCAAGGACAAACATAAAATAAGATATGTCAAGAAACTTCAACGAAGCGCAAATCGATTAGCAAACAAGCTTAACTTGTTCAGAAATCGTTTGAGGTATGTAATCTCATCTCTTCCCCGAAGAAGTTAATTAGACCACTAGAGACCAACAGAAACCAATTACCTATCTTTCCTACTCTGTCAAAGACCAACAGAAACCATTCAATCATCGACATGATCATCAACGACCATTATATCTCGATTCTTTTTTTGCAAGAACACTACTAATATGTTGACTCAACTCTCTCTCAAATATACTATCACTTTCAATAATCCACCAAAGCTTGAGACATACTTCACCTAAAAGCACCATCGTGATCAACAACGTCGGATATTCTATGATAGCCACTAAAACTCCCTGCAATTTCAAATATGGAAGACGAAAGTAGCTCCTATCGAGATAGCAGGTGTCCCTACCACCTTTTAAAAGAGGAAACCCCGAGAAAAATAATTGGTGCTCTTATCACTTGCAAATGGCTTCCTTGATTATATCGGGCTGGTGCCTTTAGCAATTGTGTTCTTCCGTAAATTTTAAAACTTTGACTTGCTTCAAGTGCTCGTATATTCTTCAGACGATAACGGAATGACCTCATTCTTTCATCGTCGGCTTCATCTTTTCATTCTATTCAATATGATGAGAAGTAATTATGGATTTGAATGAGTTTCACTTTATTTTGAATGATTCACCTAATTAAGACACAAATATAGGAAAATAAAAGTAATATACAATAATTTGCAGGAAAATAATATATGTAAAATACGGAGTTATCAAATACCCCCACACTTGGGTTTTTCTAGTCCTTTAACAAGCTACCTAACCTAAACAAAAGTACAACAACTCCTTTCATTGAGGACACTTCTGCACTTAGCACGTGCAACATGCCTTTAAACCCCTATATGTCCCAAGTGGAAGACTTATAATCACGTGAGGGTTTGCACGAGCTATACCCACAAAATCTATTCCAACTTCTACATATTCCAAAATTATAAACATGCAAGAGCTATGAAGACATAAATTTTCTGCACATAAATAATAACAAATTAGAAGTACAAAAGAACATATTCTCATGCTTAATTGTTGAGCGATAAATAAACAACTCCATTTGAAAGAATTCAGGTTCAGGAGCTTTCGAGTAAGCATTTCTCCTTGACTTTTGCCTAACCAATAGGGTTTATGGTATTTACACCAAAAAAGACGTAATTTATGGTTCTTATGTGTGCAAGCAAGAATGAAGATGCCAACAACTGTCTAGTATAGAAGGCGGATCAGTAGGGGGATCGGTTCCCACTAGAGAAGGTTGGATCCCCTATTTTCACCAATTCCCTCTATGGATAGAGCTGAGATTTGATCTTGTTGATGGGATGACAGTTGGATTAGCTATGGGGATAGTCCATCTTACTAGGTCTGCTCAGGGGGGTAGGCCTAGCTGTGCCGTATGTATAAAAAAAATGAAGATAAAACTATTGCATGCGTTGAATGATGGGAAGGAAACACTAGTCCAGAATGTGCTATAAATGACGAATGAAGTCTGTTATAAAACATGATTTATCACGGTTTTCATTTGTTATTCGAACCGTTATTTATTTTGTGTGACTTTTTATAAATGACAAATAGAGAACGTCATACTTTATAATGTACAAAATATGTGACTTTCAATCACGAACGGAGTTTGTTATTTAGTACCACGGTTTTGGCACGTCGGATATAATAACGGACAATATCTCTCATAAGGGAGGCCCTTAATATCACAGTTATTGGGTGTGAAATATAATAACGGTTAACATGACGCTATTTTCATGCTACTGATTCAGATTTTGGTATAAGATCTTGTGATTCTAAAACTCATTCCGATTCAGATTTGGTGTTTCTGAATCTGACTTTTGTTGAACTGATTCTGAAAACAAAATAGAATGAATCAGTGTGAAACTAAATTTATATTAATTACCCCAAATACCATTCAAGAAATTCAAACCTCTAAATACAAATCATAAGATAAATTCTTGCTAAAACTGGAGACAAACTGTTATCACTGTAACACTCTAATTGCTCTCTCTCCTACAGGAGTTGGTTAATCTTTTTGCCACTTAATCATCTCACCTCTTGAATTAAACATAAGCTTTTCCAAGTTCTCCATCATCTATCGCATAACGTCTCACTTGCGCCAATGATTTCTTCAATCATACAGTCATAATTGTCATCATTTGGTGGCTTTGTGCAATCAGCATATGCAATAGCAAGAAATTGAGTTTTAGAAACCCCACCAGAAGCTATTCTACCATGTAGATGAATTTTTGAACACTTTCTTTTCTAATGAGAATCATCCTTAGTTACCAATATCGTGGAGCTGTTTAAAATAGAGAGAATACCGAACATAAGTAAATTAGTAAGAAAAACTTAACTCGAGAAAGAAAGAGATATTGCACACTTGCAAATATTATTGAAGTCCGAATTCAGTGGAATCAAAACACAAGCTGAGCCATAGAAAATAGGAGACTCATTCAGTCTTTGGGTAGGATCAGGAAGCCCAAAAAGATTAAATAACTTCTTCTTTTTCATCTATCAAGTTGTACCAAAACTGTTACTGTTATTATGGTACTTGAATGAGTTTGAAGTAAAGAGATTGAAAATAAAGATTATGACAACCTCCTAGCCTTACCTGCACCAAGGGTTGCTTTAAAGTACTTAGAACTTATTCCTAGTGATGTACATAATTGGAACTCGAGAAACCTGCTCAGAATCAAGCAAATTATGCATAAGAATCAAAAGAAGAAAAATGACATTTGTTTGGCAATCAATTTTTTGAAACAAAAACGAAAATACAAAAAGAGAATCAAAGTTTCAAGGAAAATCAAAATGTGCCGGTATACCTTGCGAATTCACCTCTTCAAATCTGTCACATGTTGCAACGAAGTAGCACTTGTGTTGCATCCAAAAGATAGCAAGGTTCATATAAACATGATCAGAAGATGAAGAGAAAAACACAACTTTACAGTAGAAGCACAAAGCCAAAAATATTAAATTATATAGTATTGACCCAAAAGTAGAGCATTACTAACAACTTTCTCATAAACATAGTAATAAGGATCAGTATATCACCACTATTAATGTCTCCTTAGATATCTGTTACCGCATATATTAACATAAATAACATTACTGAAAACAACACAAGCAACATAAATCAATATACATTCCACATAAATCCGCAGAAAAGTGATGCCAAAGAAGCGACTTTAACTTAAGAGACAGTGATAGCTTTAAATTCTCTTGTCTCTGTCAACTATAGTTTCAAAAATGACGCCGGAGCATATGCTTTTGAACAAGATTTAGATGAATTATTCTATTCAGAAGGCCACTTGTGTTTTGGAAATAACAGAAGCTGAAAAAAAAACATGAATCAACAGATTCTGGTATTGATTCGAACCTGGGTGCTAACTCTATCAACTATACAATCATCAGCATAAGTTCCTTCGTGGGTTCATGGGAGCCTCTCAAACCGAGGATCCTATGCAATCATATTAAGTATTAAACAATAAATGACATTTTAAATTTGAGAACTATCTCCAGTTACGAATAAAACTTGAAAACAATGAAACTCTCAAAAAAACATCTAACCTCAAAGCTACTCGTTACTTCTGACCTAACTTCTCCAGCCCTGTTATGACGCAATCCGAGATGCAAGGAGTACCTAGTTACCAAATGGAAAAAAACAACAACAACCAAAAGAGTCAATATACAACCAACACAATAAGGATCAAACCAATCACACACAACAAGGATCACAGGGTAATATTCAAATATACAGATTAAAAAGAAAAACACTCACGTTTTTTCATATAATTAATTCATCCTTGCTTTATCCCCAACTACACAAAATCCAAGTGATATAAAGAAAATCAGTGAAGATTATCTCTATAGACGATAACATAACGTATAGTTTTAGCTCAATTTACTAATCCAAACAAAATAAATAAAAATCTTGAGTTCAAATGTAAAAAAATAATCGTTACAGAGAAAAACTACAATCTTTTTTGCAAATTGATACTATCTGTTCATATGCAGTCGTAGTAACAAGATTATATTTCTTTTCCTTCAAAAACTACAATAGATTCAGCTTCTTCTATAACATTTTTCATAATGTAAAACGAAAAAACAAAGATAAGTAGAAATCATTACCTGATGTTGAGAATAAATCCATGGAATCAATCCAAATCGATCTCACGAAACCTAATAAAAACACACAGAAACTGAGATTATCCCCCTCAATTCTTCATTTTCAAACATTAAATCAGTTATAATCTGAAGATAAAAAACTATAATCAGATTCAAATGAGAATATAAAGCGATTTTACCTTAATCTCAGAAAAGGGAATAAAGAAAACCCCTAATTCTTTGAACATGGGAGAAGAATCTGTCGAAATAAAGAAAAAACCTAATCCCATAGTTGAATCCATGGCCGACCTGTAACAAAAATTAGGGTTCTAGACCTGAAGAGGAAAAGGAAAAGGAGAGTTCGAGTCGAATATATGAATGAGTTGTGTCGTTTCGGTGTGTTTGGCCCATTTTCCATTTTGCATGAAGTAAATTTAGAAACAATTGGGGCTTGTTGGATCGGACCATTATCGAACCAGGTGAAAAGATTTTGGCAAGTAAGCCGATGGTTAACTATTTTTCAGACTCATAGAAACTTGTGACTAGCCTTTCTTGGGGCACGCAAATAGAAGGCTAGTGGGGCGAATAAAAACTAAATATATTTGTCGGACTTATTGCGTTATATAATGGTTCATTATTAAATCACACACCTAGTAAATTATCACAATTAGAATGACAGTTTTTCTATATCAAATGATAGACCCCACTATTATGACAAAATTTGCTCGTGAAACCATATTCACGTTATTAATCTGTCATTTAAAAACGTGATTAATAGCCCTTTCTGGACTAGTGAAAATCCTTCCGTAGAAATATTTTAAGAACTCATTTGTTTTATTCTTTGTAAAAACTCATACTTTTCATGATGATCTCTGCGAAAGGAAATCAACCATTATGTGAGGATAGGAATTCTTACTTACCTTGTAATCCAATATATAATAATACCACTCACAGCTTCCCATAAACATGTCTTCGTCTTCGGTCTTCAAATGTTGATGATAAACTCTTGAACTTCGTAAAGTCTTGACAATTGTAACTCTTTTCCTTAATTCCTTGTTGCTTGAAACTTATTCATATATTTCTTCTTCCCCAAAAATTTATTAAATGAATACAAACTAAATACAAAGTAAATAAAAATCGGGTAGCTAGCTCAGCTGGTTATCCCCGTTCCTCTATGGTTTCATGCGCTCCAGGAGGTCCCACGTAGCGATGGCACAATATTGTTGAATTTGACATGAAAGGTAGAGTTAGTTTTCCCCCCTTGTGAAATAATCTGCCCCCCTATCCACTTTGGATCCCTTGGTAGGTTCCTCATGAGGCTCGCTGGTAGGCTAGCACGGCAACCTGTTAAACTGATGTAGTAGTACGTTGTTGGAGCTTTGCTTGTTAGGATTCCAACTAGTTTCTTGTAATAATACTCTTTATCCAATAATAAAACTAAAAAAAAAAACTTCAGAATTATTTTTTTGAAGAATTAAAACAAAAGTACAAACTAAAACTAAAATAAAATAAACAATGAAATAACTATAGCCGTGGGATAAAAACTCTATCACTTGATTCATCACAACTTGTAATGTCTCGATATCGTAAACTTCACATCTTTTGATTTTTCTATCTCTTGTACATAAGTCTTCAACTTGGATATATAATTCTACAAATTATATGTTGCTTCAATTGAATATGAAATTTTCTCTTCCTTGTACTGTTGTAAACCTTGGACGTCTTTGTTTGTACCCAAAATCACTTTTGGGCTCGAAACACGATGAATGGGTTGTTTGGTGTATTTTTAGGGTTTTGGAGATGAATTGAAAGGCAAATAATCAGACACAAGTTTAACGTAGTTCGGCATGGTTTCCTACGTCCACGGGTCAATCCCCTTGGGTAGATATTTTTCATTGATAATTGTATTACATTCTGTTTTCTCTCCTATTGGCCCCCCTTTCTATCATTTCTGTTCTTCCTATTATACAGTTAAAAATATAATTCCAATATCAATATAAATCGCATTTACTGCCCATTTATGCTCATATATTGAATTCTAAATGTAACTGCCCATTTATGCTCCCATATTGAATTCTGAATGTAACTTCCTATTTATGCTCCCACCATAATTTCTGCATGAAACTGCCCCTTTATGCCTCTTCTTTATTTCTGCATGAAAACTGATCATTCATGTCTCTTATTAATTCTCGCATAATGGATGGCGATCGTTGGAGGTTGGTCGCATCATGGTTGGATGGCGATTGGATGGAGGTCACTGGCGACATGGTTAGATGGCAGATTGATGGAGGTCGGTATTTGCAGCATGGTTGGAGACTGGTTGGTAGTTCGGAAGAGATTTTGGCTGGGAATTGGTTATCAGCATTGCTGGATGCAAGACATAAAATTGGATAGGGGTGCGACTGACAACGATAGTTGATCGTCGGTTGACTTTGACCATTGACCTTGACCGGATGTTGACTTTGACAATTGATCGACTTTGACCATTAACTGGCTTTGACCATTGACCGGTCTGTGCAGGCGGGTGGACTTCCTTGGTTGACTGGTTAGCGGGCTTGGATGAGGACCAAAAGATGATTCAAGTATAAATTTGGCCCATTAAGTGGTATTTTTACTTATGGTACAAACATCGCCCCCTCTTAACCTCCAACTTGTTGGGGGTTAAGAAAATTCCGTTTTCCTTAGTCAATGATAAAACTCGCCCCCAAGTGTGGATTATTGAAGTTGGGGCGATTGGCTAACTCCCCTTGTTGTTTACGGAAATCACAATCACGACGCCCGCAAGTGTGGCTATTGTGACTGGGAGGTCAGTGGGAAACAGTTGAGCATGAACCACTGTTGTATGCAAAATCAAGACAGAAGGCTGAACTGTTCTGTAAAAGAAGCGTGATGCTTGAGTGGAGTGGTATTGTGAGTGAGCGATAACAATATTGCGTGAAGCTGGTCTGCAGCAGCTGTGATCATATGGACTGCAAGGGCATCGATCATTGCAGGACTGCATCAGCTGTGATCATCTGGAATGCAGCAGCAACGAACAAAGTTCCACTGCAACAGATGCGTTCAGCTAGACTACATGAACTGCGAGCATGGATGTACTGCATCGGCTGCGATCAGTTGGAATGCAAAGACAATCGAACAAAGTTCCATTTCTGTTGGCCAGTGCGTTAATTTGGAGCTGAAGGCCGTATCATCCCGCGTTGGATGGACCGCAGAACTGCGAGCATAGCTGACCGCATCAGCCGCGTTCATCCGGAATGCGGCATCAACGAACAAAGTTTCTCTCTGAAAAAGAATCGTTCAATTTGGGTCTAGGAACTCCGAGCATGGCCGACCGCATCAGCCGCGATCGGGTGGAATCTTTTCGCAAAGAACGAACAAAGTTCCTCTGCAGCAGCTGCGTTCAGCTGGACTGCAGGAACTGCGAGCATGGATGGACTGCATCAGCTGCGATCATCTGGAATGAAGCAGCACAAACAAAGTTCCACTGCAACAGTAACGATTAGCTGGACTGCAGCAGCTGCTGAGAGACTGGACTCAAATAGTTCGATAAACATAGGTGTAAAAGTTATAAATAAAACTAGACAAACATCGGTTTCGTCCAACCGAGTGTCACTGATCGCATCGATTTCGTCCAACTGAGTACAAAATTCGCAGTAATTGGATCGCACATCGGTTGCGTCAACCGAGTCAAAGTGATTGCTTTTGAACTGGAGTACAATAATTCAATAAATATAACTATGGAAGTTTAACATTACCGATTGTAACAATTCCGTAAAAATATTAAGCGTAAAAATATTATGGTGTATGCTCGCCCCCTCTTAATCCTGCAATTCGTTGGAGGATTAAGAAGTTCGGGTTACCTGAAGTTCCGATTTTCGGAAGCTGAACTTCGCATTGTATTTAGGTGCTATGTAACTTGCCCCTAATCGTATAGAGTGTTTACGCAGCCTGCCCCAAAGGAGTCATTTCAAACCATGAGGTGTCACATATCTCGCCCCCAAGTGATAGTCAGTCACATTGAAGTGATATGCAACTCGCCCCCAGTAGATAGTGATTGTCATGTTGCTCAATTCTCGCACAAGGGTGCACTGCCTTGCGGCATTTTGCTCGCGCATGGAATTTTGAAGATGTCTGCTATCTGGAATTCGTGCGGGGGGCCAATACCACTATTACAGATGCGCGCAGGATTGAAATGTGTGCATCCCCTCGTTGAGAAAATGCTCGCCAAATTAAAGGTGTCTTATTGAACAAAAGTATGCATGAATATATGAAAATAAAAAATAAAAAATATGTAAATTGTATACTTACCATATACTTGCCATATTGAAAATGTTACTGCGACTTCGTTTACGAAGTGATTAGGATGCCCAAACTGGATTAAAAGATGTTGCCAAAGAACTGTATTTTAGCAGTTTCGATTATCTGTACTCCTTCGATTAACAATTATGCATAAAACTGGACTGAAGTAGTGGTGAGGAAAACTGTATTGAAACAGTTTTGGGGAAAACTGGACTTCAGCAGTTCAACCAATCTTGACTGTAGTAATTACAAAGGATCATGGCAGTTGATCAATCCAAGAAGCTGTTGATGTGAAATGATTACTGATAGTTCGATCAACTAATCGTAATAGTCATGTGTAAAAGAAATCTATGACGCTTTGAGCAACAGAACTGCAGTATTTTCGGTGGTGATTGGATGTGACCGTTTCTGATGCTGTCATTTTAAATTTTTAAAAATTTAATTTTCTCCAAAAATTGAAATTTCACTTTCACGACGTTGGGAATTGGCATACGATCTCAACGGGCCGAAAATCACTCAGTTTGGATGCATGGAGAAGAAGTTATCGAAGAAACAACATTGGTTGGTTAACGCCTTGCTCCAAACATGTTGATGAGGTGATTGTACCCAAAAAATCTTTTAATTTTTTATTTAATTTTTTAATTTTTTTACCTTCATGTCGTAGGATATTGAAATGCGATCGCAACGAGCCAAAAATCATCCAATTCGGACGTGAGATGAATAAGATATCAACGAAACAAATTTTAAGCCCAAGCCCTAGTGGGGCGCACAAATCCGTCAGCCAAATGAATGTGGGCTGAAAAATCTGGGGCTACGTTATTAATTTACATCGCATCACACCGAATTGGAACTATGGAGTAAAGTTGCACCGAGATACACCAGATCGGGTCTACGAAATTAAGTTGTATAACGCCGCACCAAATCAGAACCGTTAAGTAATCGCCGCCGACTAATCGCCCGCCCGACTAGTCTCCATTTAATCCCAAAATGATCGGCGATTGCCGCTCAGCTTGGCCGCCGGGGATGGCCGCCGGCTTTGCTGTTGCTCGCTGCCGCCGCCGCTGCTACCGCCGGGTTATCTGCCGGCTCTAATTTCGTGATATTAATCGACGGTCTGGACACGCGTTACATCGAAGTCATAATGAAACTCGAAGCATTGAATTTTTTCTAAAAAAATGAGTTTTGATGTAGCAAGGAACATCGAAGTTTGATGAACCCCATTGCATTAATGGTTGGATAGTGAGGAACATCGAACTTTGATGTAATGTGAAGCATCGAAGCTTTTTTCGTATAATTAACTGAAGTGGGTGAACAAGACGTTTGTTGAAGAAGGTTAACCAAAACTCTAATGTGGGTGACTGAGAAGGAAACGTGGGTAAGCGTCCCTCTGACTTGGGTGAGTGAATCCTGACATGGGTGAGGAAAAACCAGAAGTGGGTGAACGGATCTGGACAGCTGAGCCGCCGGCCTCCTTTTTTTTTTTTTGGTGACAGTTTACTGAAACTGTGATCGTTTTTAACGGACTTTTGGTGACAGATTTCGTTTGACTTGTCGTCTTTTCCTTGAAAGTTTCTCGTAACAGATCTATGGATTCTTAGCAATGGTTGCAGGGGCTGTTTCTGTTTCTCAAGGAATTTTCACCCTGGTTTTGCTGCACTTTTGTGGCCCTTTCTGGATTTTCTGAGATGCTTTTCTGAAGGTTTTCCCTTGGGTATTCAAGCACCTTGGGATGTAGACAACTTGACAACTTTGCGATAATTACAGTTGAGATTTTGACATACATGAAACTCGGACAGGTGGGTAATGCGTTATTTGAGAAGCAAATTTTTCTGAACTTTGGACTTGAACATGCTGCGGATCGAACATCCTGGCAACAATCTTGGTGATTTTCACAGTGAGTTAGCTTCAGTGGCTTCCGACTGCAATGCTGGACTGCAGCATTTGCGATCAACTGGACTGCGATGAATCGTAATTAACTGGTCTGCAGCAGCTGCGATCAGCTGGACTGCAGTGATTGGAAACAAAACTGGGCCAAGCCGTTTTGTGGATCGAATATCCTACAACAATTTTGATGGTATTTCACTACATCTTTTGCCGCGGGCCGAGCGTTCCAGCAACACTATCTTCAGATTTCGCAGTGATGCAATTTTCAGCGATATCCATAGGTAATAGCTTCAGCAGATCTGAAATAGCGAATCTTGATTGCAGCAGTTGCAATCAACTGGACTTCAGTATGTGCAATTATATGGTCAGCAGAATCTGCGATCAGTTGCACGGCGATCATTGAGATCAAACTGGGTTGCAGCAGCTACGAACAGCTGGACTGCAACAGTGATTTTTCACGACGTTCAAGAAGCTCTTTCACGGAAGCGATTTTTGAAGCGTTTTGTACAACTTTCTCAATGGGAGGACACGATTCCTTTTCTCGTAGTCCCCTTAGTCGGCGCCAGTGTTTGTACCCAAAATCACTTTTGGGCTCAAAACACGATGAATGGGTTGTTTGGTGTATTTTTAGGGTTTGGAGATGAATTGAAAGGAAAATAATCAGACACAAGTTTAACGTGGTTCGGCATGGTTGCCTACGTCCATGGGTCAATCCCCTTGGGGAGTAATTTTTCATTGATAATTGTATTACATTCTGTTTTCTCTGCTATTGGCCCCCTCTTTCTATCATTTCTGTTCTTCCTATTTATACAGTTAAAAATATAATTCCAATATCAACATAAATCGCATTTACTGCCCATTTATGCTCATATATTGAATTCTGAATGTAACTGCCCATTTATGCTCCCATATTGAATTCTGAATGTAACTGCCCATTTATGCTCCCAACATAATTTCTGCATGAAACTGCCCCTTTATGCCTCTTCTTTAATTCTGCATGAAAACTGATCATTCATGTAACACCCCGATTTTCGGGCCCGGATCCTGCCCGAAAACCCGAAGTGCTACTTGGATACCATAGCCAAATCCCGGCTACTAAGCCCAATCTCGTTAAGTAATTCATTTGGGCTTATTATTTTATGTGCGTTTTAACATTTTTATAGCAGCGGAATATTTAGAAAATTATTTTAGAAAAATCTAACCGTTGATTTAACCTAATTTAAAAGCCAGCTGAATCAAAACACATTTTGGTTCTCAAATAAAAATACTAACACCGTTCAAGTCTTTAGATTAATTAATAAGTAACGATTTCAATCACCAAATTATAAAACAGAAAACGTACCAAAGTAGATTCCTAGAATTTTATAGGCTTCATACGAGTTTCAAGATTCATGATATTTATATGTATTAATCCAAACTGTAAATACTATTGGTTATAAAGTTTCTAGAATTTTTAAATGAAGTTTAATAACATATGACCACGGTCAAACACAAATTTGACCAGCACTGCAGAAAACCAAAATTGTGATAGTCTGTTTATAAAAAAAATAATATAAAATAGTACACAACTCGAAATTGAATGAAACTTGCCATTTCGGAAAGATAAAAGATAGTGGTTGATTTTATCAGAAGACACTAAGGTCTAAAAAGCAGAAGATCATAATCTTAAAATAGGATATTTAAGAGAATTTTACAATTGTAAATTATTTTCTGGATTTAACACGGTTACAAATAATTATCTTAAAAATAAGTATACAACTCAGAAAATTCTACAATTTTTATATAACGTCCCTTAAGATGTATTACATTTATCACTAAAATAATAATATCAAAACCTATTGGAAGTTTAAAACGAAATTCAGTCAACTCAACATCATACAATATGTTTCCAGCAATAAGACTAAGAATAATTACATCTTAAAATAATATTTAAGCATCAACAACAATTTTGATCATCAAAAATCATTCTCTAGGCTCCACTTTTGATAAGCTCCTTGTCATGCATCAGATCTGGAATTTTTGTCATAATACGACGTGAGTTGTGACACTCAGTAGGAAAAGAAGCAACAAAACATTTTATGCAATATTCTTAGTCCCTTTTTAAAAACATCTAACATGATTAACATCACTGCAAACACATGGAAACACCACATCCATAAACAATCAAATCAATCAAATCCGCTCGCCCTAGGGAGCCCCACGTGGGTTTAGGGAAACAAAACCGTTCCCAAGGATATCTCGTATCCCATTAAAGATAATTTTAAGGATCACAACCTATGGACCGCAGCCCGATAATCATCATCATCAATAATAACAAAAACTTGTAAATATGAATTTAATTAAAGAAAACATAAATAGAAAAAGGTTTTTGATTGTGTTGCGCCTACCTCGTACCGATAAAGCACCGATTAACGGAAACGTCTTCAACATAAATTAGAAATCTCTCGCTACTCTTTCGAACCAAGTTTTACAAATTTCTTTCTCACGGCATAACAAAGAATAATACTAGGAAGAGAAAGAAAGAGTTAGGGCTAACTATTACTTTTTTGTAACTCTACCCTATAAAGAAATTTATGAGCGAATGTTGTATTTTCCCCTTTTCCCCGGCCCGTCGATAAACACAACTCGTTAGTTGATAAATAGAGTTAGTTTTCCAAATTCATTAAAACCATAACATTTTTATTAACCAATGATAAAAAGACACTTGGATACATTAAAGATATCATTAAATTCAAAAGGATCAACACAAATACTGTTTTCCATATATTTTGCTTGCCTAATCAAATAACTCACGTGACAACTAAGGGAGAAGATTTCTTCCCTAATTTTTGTTTACAAATTATATAGCAACTAACTAATCACCCATAAATTAAATCTTTGACTAAACCGTCCATCCCCATTTATTTCACCAAAATGCTAGCTTAGGCAACATCTGTCCACATGTAACAAAATGAAAATTACTGATTTTAATAAAAAAAACTAATATCCTATTAATATTAAATAATGACACGTGGCATTAAATTTTATTCAAAGCTCATCAACTATCTAATCAGTCAACTTTTATCACGTTTCTCATCCTACTCACAAGGTAAATTCATTAATTGATAAGTATTTAAAGTCCAACAACCAATGGTAAGCTAACAAGTGTCAAGATTTGGTAATTAATATTGATTTTTTTTTTACCATATCTAATCAAAACCATTTTTTATTATTACTATTGGCAGGAAAAATGAGCGTGAGATTTAAGTGGTGGTTAACAAAATGAAATAAATTACCAAAATACCCTTTTAAGTAAAATTACAAAATCACCCTTTCATGAAAAGACAAAAGTACCCTTGAAATTGGTAAAGCTATTACAACCTCACACACTTCAAGAAATTTAGTCCCTAAATTTAGAGTAACGCTTATGACAAAAAAAATTCAAGCTAAACACACAACTAATTTTGTCGAAACACAATTAACATTTATTAACCTGTTTGCGCAACAACTAGTTCCCCGAAGGATCTAATCACCGCTCGATACCAAATTGTAACACCCCGATTTTCGGCCCGGATCCCGCCCGAATCCCATGCCCGAAAACCGAAGCTACTTGGATACCATAGCCAAATCCCGCTACTAAGCCCAATCTCGTTAAGTAATTCATTTGGGCTTATTATTTTATGTGCGTTTTAACATTTTTATAGCAGTGGAATACTTAGAAAATTATTTTCGAAAAATCTAACCGTTGATTTAACCTAATTTAAAAGCCAGCTGAAGCAAAACACATTTTGGTTCTCAAATAAAAATACTAACACCGTTCAAGTCTTTAGATTAATTAATAAGTAACGATTTCAATCACCAAATTATAAAAACAAAAAACGATACAAAAGTAGATTCCTAGAATTTTATAGGCTTCATACGAGTTTCAAGATTCATGATATTTATATGTATTAATCCAAACTGTAAATACTATTGGTTATAAAGTTTCTAGAATTTTTAAATGAAGTTTAATAACATATGACCACGGTCAAACACAAAGTTGACTAGCACTGCAGAAAACCAAAATAGTGATAGTCTGTTTATAAAAAAAATAATATAAAATAGTACACAACTCGAAATTGAATGAAACTTGCCATTTCGGAAAGATAAAAGATAGGGGTTGATTTTATCAGAAGACACTAAGGTCTAAAAAGCAGAAGATCATAATCTTAAAATAGGATATTTAAGAGAATTTTACAATTGTAAATTATTTTCTGGATTTAACACGGTTACAAATAATTATCTTAAAAATAAGTATACAACTCAGAAAATTCAACAATTTTTATATAACGTCCCTTAAGATGTATTACATTTATCACTAAAATAATAATATCAAAACCTATTGGAAGTTTAAAACGAAATTCAGTCAACTCAACATCATACAATATGTTTCCAGCAATAAGACTAAGAATAATCACATCTTAAAATAATATTTAAGCATCAACAACAACTTTGATCATCAAAAATCATTCTCTAGGCTCCACTTTTGATAAGCTCCTTGTCATGCATCAGATCTGGAATTTTTGTCATAATACGACGTGAGTTGTGACACTCAGTAGGCAAAGAAGCAACAAAACATTTTATGCAATATTCTTAGTCCCTTTTTAAAAACATCTAACATGATTAACATCACTGCAAACACATGGAAACACCACATCCATAAACAATCAAATCAATCAAATCCGCTCACCCTAGGGAGCCCCACGTGGGTTAAGGGAAACAAAACCGTTCCCAAGGATATCTCGTATCCCATCAAAGATAATTTTAAGGATCACAACCTATGGACCGCAGCCCGATAATCATCATCATCAATAATAACAAAAACTTGTAAATATGAATTTAATTAAAGAAAACATAAATAGAAAAAGGTTTTTGATTGTGTTGCGCCTACCTCGTACCGATAAAGCACCGATTAACGGAAACGTCTTCAACATAAATTAGAAATCTCTCGCTACTCTTTCGAACCAAGTTTTACAAATTTCTTTCTCACGGCATAACAAAGAATAATACTAGGAAGAGAAAGAAAGAGTTAGGGCTAACTATTACTTTTTTGTAACTCTACCATATAAAGAAATTTATGAGCGAATGTTGTATTATCCCCTTTTCCCCGGCCCGTCGATAAACACAACTCGTTAGTTGATAAATAGAGTTAGTTTTCCAAATTCATTAAAACCATAACATTTTTATTAACCAATGATAAAAAGACACTTGGCTACATTAAAGATATCATTAAATTCAAAAGGATCAACACAAATACTGTTTTCCATATATTTTGCTTGCCTAATCAAATAACTCACGTGACAACTAAGGGGAAGATTTCTTCCCTAATTTTTGTTTACAAATTATATAGCAACTAACTAATCACCCATAAATTAAATCTTTGACTAAACCGTCCATCCCCATTTATTTCACCAAAATGCTAGCTAAGGCAACATCTGTCCACATGTAACAAAATGAAAATTACTGATTTTAATAATAAAAACTAATATCCTATTAATATTAAATAATGACACGTGGCATTAAATTTTATTCAAAGCTCGTCAACTATCTAATCAGTCAACTTTTATCACGTTTCTCATCCTACTCACAAGGTAAATTCATTAATTGATAAGTATTTAAAGTCCAACAACCAATGGTAAGCTAACAAGTGTCAAGATTTGGTAATTAATATTGATTTTTTTTTTACCATATCTAATCAAAACCATTTTTTATTATTACTATTGGCAGGAAAAATGAGCGTGAGATTTAAGTGGTGGTTAACAAAATGAAATAAATTACCAAAATACCCTTTTAAGTAAAATTATAAAATCACCCATTCATGAAAAGACAAAAGTACCCTTGAAATTGGTACGGCTATTACAACCTCACACACTTCAAGAAATTTAGTCCCTAAATTTAGAGTAACGCTGTGACAAAAAAAAATTCAAGCTAAACACACAACTAATTTTGTCGAAACACAATTAACATTTATTAACTGTTTGCGCAACAACTAGTTCCCCGAAGGATCTAATCGCTGCTCTGATACCAAATTGTAACACCCCGATTTTCGGGCCCGGATCCTGCCCGAATCCCATGCCCGAAAACCCGAAGCTCCTTGGATACCATAGCCAAATCCCGGCTACTAAGCCCAATCTCGTTAAGTAATTCATTTGGGCTTATTATTTTATGTGCGTTTTAACATTTTTATAGCAGTGGAATACTTAGAAAATTATTTTCGAAAAATCTAACCGTTGATTTAACCTAATTTAAAAGCCAGCTGAAGAAAAACACATTTTGGTTCTCAAATAAAAATACTAACACCGTTCAAGTCTTTAGATTAATTAATAAGTAACGATTTCAATCACCAAATTATAAAACAGAAAACGTACAAAAGTAGATTCCTAGAATTTTATAGGCTTCATACGAGTTTCAAGATTCATGATATTTATATGTATTAATCCAAACTATAAATACTATTGGTTATAAAGTTTCTAGAATTTTTAAATGAAGTTTAATAACATATGACCACGGTCAAACACAAAGTTGACTAGCACTGCACAAAACCAAAATAGTGATAGTCTGTTTATAAAAAAAATAATATAAAATAGTACACAACTCGAAATTGAATGAAACTTGCCATTTCGGAAAGATAAAAGATAGGGGTTGATTTTATCAGAAGACACTAAGGTCTAAAAAGCAGAAGATCATAATCTTAAAATAGGATATTTAAGAGAATTTTACAATTGTAAATTATTTTCTGGATTTAACACGGTTACAAATAATTATCTTAAAAATAAGTATACAACTCAGAAAATTCTACAATTTTTATATAACATCCCTTAAGATGTATTACATTTATCACTAAAATAATAATATCAAAACCTATTGGAAGTTTAAAACGAAATTCAGTCAACTCAACATCATACAATATGTTTCCAAAGAATAAGACTAAGAATAATCACATCTTAAAATAATATTTAAGCATCAACAACAACTTTGATCATCAAAAATCATTCTCTAGGCTCCACTTTTGATAAGCTCCTTGTCATGCATCAGATCTGGAATTTTTGTCATAATACGACGTGAGTTGTGACACTCAGTAGGCAAAGAAGCAACAAAACATTTTATGCAATATTCTTAGTCCCTTTTTAAAAACATCTAACATGATTAACATCACTGCAAACACATGGAAACACCACATCCATAAACAATCAAATCAATCAAATCCGCTCACCGTAGGGAGCCCCACGTGGGTTAAGGGAAACAAAACCGTTCCCAAGGATATCTCGTATCCCATCAAAGATAATTTTAAGGATCACAACCTATGGACCGCAGCCCGATAATCATCATCATCAATAATAACAAAAACTTGTAAATATGAATTTAATTAAAGAAAACATAAATAGAAAAAGGTTTTTGATTGTGTTGCGCCTACCTCGTACCGATAAAGCACCGATTAACGGAAACGTCTTCAACATAAATTAGAAATCTCTCGCTACTCTTTCGAACCAAGTTTTACAAATTTCTTTCTCACGGCATAACAAAGAATAATACTAGGAAGAGAAAGAAAGAGTTAGGGCTAACTATTACTTTTTTGTAACTCTACCATATAAAGAAATTTATGAGCGAATGTTGTATTATCCCCTTTTCCCCGGCCCGTCGATAAACACAACTCGTTAGTTGATAAATAGAGTTAGTTTTCCAAATTCATTAAAACCATAACATTTTTATTAACCAATGATAAAAAGACACTTGGCTACATTAAAGATATCATTAAATTCAAAAGGATCAACACAAATACTGTTTTCCATATATTTTGCTTGCCTAATCAAATAACTCACGTGACAACTAAGGGAGAAGATTTCTTCCCTAATTTTTGTTTACAAATTATATAGCAACTAACTAATCACCCATAAATTAAATCTTTGACTAAACCGTCCATCCCCATTTATTTCACCAAAATGCTAGCTAAGGCAACATCTGTCCACATGTAACAAAATGAAAATTACTGATTTTAATAATAAAAACTAATATCCTATTAATATTAAATAATGACACGTGGCATTAAATTTTATTCAAAGCTCGTCAACTATCTAATCAGTCAACTTTTATCACGTTTCTCATCCTACTCACAAGGTAAATTCATTAATTGATAAGTATTTAAAGTCCAACAACCAATGGTAAGCTAACAAGTGTCAAGATTTGGTAATTAATATTGATTTTTTTTTTTACCATATCTAATCAAAACCATTTTTTATTATTACTGTTGGCAGGAAAAATGAGCGTGAGATTTAAGTGGTGGTTAACAAAATGAAATAAATTACCAAAATACCCTTTTAAGTAAAATTACAAAATCACCCTTTCATGAAAAGACAAAAGTACCCTTGAAATTGGTAAAGCTATTACAACCTCACACACTTCAAGAAATTTAGTCCCTAAATTTAGAGTAACGCTGTGACAAAAAAAAAATTCAAGCTAAACACACAACTAATTTTGTCGAAACACAATTAACATTTATTAACTGTTTGCGCAACAACTAGTTCCCCGAAGGATCTAATCGCTGCTCTGATACCAAATTGTAACACCCCGATTTTCGGGCCCGGATCCTGCCCGAATCCCATGCCCGAAAACCCGAAGCTACTTGGATACCATAGCCAAATCCCGGCTACTAAGCCCAATCTCGTTAAGTAATTCATTTGGGCTTATTATTTTATGTGCGTTTTAACATTTTTATAGCAGTGTAATACTTAGAAAATTATTTTCGAAAAATCTAACCGTTGATTTAACCTAATTTAAAAGCCAGCTGAAGAAAAACACATTTTGGTTCTCAAATAAAAATACTAACACCGTTCAAGTCTTTAGATTAATTAATAAGTAACGATTTCAATCACCAAATTATAAAACAGAAAACGTACAAAAGTAGATTCCTAGAATTTTATAGGCTTCATACGAGTTTCAAGATTCATGATATTTATATGTATTAATCCAAACTGTAAATACTATTGGTTATAAAGTTTCTAGAATTTTTAAATGAAGTTTAATAACATATGACCACGGTCAAACACAAAGTTGACTAGCACTGCAGAAAACCAAAATAGTGATAGTCTGTTTATAAAAAAAATAATATAAAATAGTACACAACTCGAAATTGAATGAAACTTGCCATTTCGGAAAGATAAAAGATAGGGGTTGATTTTATCAGAAGACACTAAGGTCTAAAAAGCAGAAGATCATAATCTTAAAATAGGATATTTAAGAGAATTTTACAATTGTAAATTATTTTCTGGATTTAACACGGTTACAAATAATTATCTTAAAAATAAGTATACAACTCAGAAAATTCTACAATTTTTATATAACGTCCCTTAAGATGTATTACATTTATCACTAAAATAATAATATCAAAACCTATTGGAAGTTTAAAACGAAATTCAGTCAACTCAACATCATACAATATGTTTCCAGCAATAAGACTAAGAATAATCACATCTTAAAATAATATTTAAGCATCAACAACAACTTTGATCATCAAAAATCATTCTCTAGGCTCCACTTTTGATAAGCTCCTTGTCATGCATCAGATCTGGAATTTTTGTCATAATACGACGTGAGTTGTGACACTCAGTAGGCAAAGAAGCAACAAAACATTTTATGCAATATTCTTAGTCCCTTTTTAAAAACATCTAACATGATTAACATCACTGCAAACACATGGAAACACCACATCCATAAACAATCAAATCAATCAAATCCGCTCACCCTAGGGAGCCCCACGTGGGTTAAGGGAAACAAAACCGTTCCCAAGGATATCTCGTATCCCATCAAAGATAATTTTAAGGATCACAACCTATGGACCGCAGCCCGATAATCATCATCATCAATAATAACAAAAACTTGTAAATATGAATTTAATTAAAGAAAACATAAGTAGAAAAAGGTTTTTGATTGTGTTGCGCCTACCTCGTACCGATAAAGCACCGATTAACGGAAACGTCTTCAACATAAATTAGAAATCTCTCGCTACTCTTTCGAACCAAGTTTTACAAATTTCTTTCTCACGGCATAACAAAGAATAATACTAGGAAGAGAAAGAAAGAGTTAGGGCTAACTATTACTTTTTTGTAACTCTACCATATAAAGAAATTTATGAGCGAATGTTGTATTATCCCCTTTTCCCTACCGATCGATAAACACAACTCGTTAGTTGATAAATAGAGTTAGTTTTCCAAATTCATTAAAACCATAACATTTTTATTAACCAATGATAAAAAGACACTTGGCTACATTAAAGATATCATTAAATTCAAAAGGATCAACACAAATATCATTTTCCATATTTTTTGCTTGCCTAATCAAATAACTCACGTGACAACTAAGGAGAAGATTTCTTCCCTAATTTTTGTTTACAAATTATATAGCAACTAACTAATCACCCATAAATTAAATCTTTGACTAAACCGTCCATCCCCATTTATTTCACCAAAATGCTAGCTAAGGCAACATCTCATCCACATGTAACAAAATGAAAATTACTGATTTTAATAATAAAAACTAATATCCTATTAATATTAAATAATGACACGTGGCATTAAATTTTATTCAAAGCTCGTCAACTATCTAATCAGTCAACTTTTATCACGTTTCTCATCCTACTCACAAGGTAAATTCATTAATTGATAAGTATTTAAAGTCCAACAACCAATGGTAAGCTAACAAGTGTCAAGATTTGGTAATTAATATTGATTTTTTTTTTACCATATCTAATCAAAACCATTTTTTATTATTACTGTTGGCAGGAAAAATGAGCGTGAGATTTAAGTGGTGGTTAACAAAATGAAATAAATTACCAAAATACCCTTTTAAGTAAAATTACAAAATCACCCTTTCATGAAAAGACAAAAGTACCCTTGAAATTGGTAAAGCTATTACAACCTCACACACTTCAAGAAATTTAGTCCCTAAATTTAGAGTAACGCTGTGACAAAAAAAATTTTCAAGCTAAACACACAACTAATTTTGTCGAAACACAATTAACATTTATTAACTGTTTGCGCAACAACTAGTTCCCCGAAGGATCTAATCATTTGCTCGATACCAAATTGTAACACCCGATTTTCGCCCGGATCTGCCGAATCCCATGCCCGAAAACCCGAAGTGCTACTTGGATACCATAGCCAAATCCCGGCTACTAAACCCAATCTCGTTAAGTAATTCATTTGGGCTTATTATTTTATGTGCGTTTTAACATTTTTATAGCAGTGGAATACTTAGAAAATTATTTTCGAAAAATCTAACCGTTGATTTAACCTAATTTAAAAGCCAGCTGAAGCAAAACACATTTTGGTTCTCAAATAAAAATACTAACACCGTTCAAGTCTTTAGATTAATTAATAAGTAACGATTTCAATCACCAAATTATAAAACAGAAAACGTACAAAAGTAGATTCCTAGAATTTTATAGGCTTCATACGAGTTTCAAGATTCATGATATTTATATGTATTAATCCAAACTATAAATACTATTGGTTATAAAGTTTCTAGAATTTTTAAATGAAGTTTAATAACATATGACCACGGTCAAACACAAAGTTGACTAGCACTGCAGAAAACCAAAATAGTGATAGTCTGTTTATAAAAAAAATAATATAAAATAGTACACAACTCGAAATTGAATGAAACTTGCCATTTCGGAAAGATAAAAGATAGGGGTTGATGTTATCAGAGACACTAAGGTCTAAAAAGCAGAAGATCATAATCTTAAAATGAAGAATTAATTGGGGGATATGGGAATTAATTGGGGGATATAGCTCCGTGACAAAATAGGTGTCCCAATAGCAATTCTGGGTGACCCCCTATGTAATTATTTTTTTAATTCCTAATCTAGCCCCCACTAATTAGGATTAGTGATTAAGTATAATTAGTAAAATGTTAAGTATTTGGGGGATAAATTAGTGTGTATTTTTATTTGTGTTTGGGTGAGAGTAGAAGGAGGGAAAAAATATTTGAGAGGAATTTCTTTTTTTGAAAATGGGAAGATGATTGTGATGAGATAATTACTGATAATAAGAGGTTGAAAATTTGATTTTTTTTCTTTGAATCCACCATTGTTGCAGCTGAAAAAGCTTGGTGCCGGCATGGTATTCAACCAAAAACTCATGCCGGCAATTGTTGGAAATGTTCATAAATTGTTTGCCACTATCCGGGGGGTTCGGGGACGATTTTTTTCCTGGTTTTGATCTTCCGAATGTTGATTTTTTCTGGTTTTGAACAGGTACCGGCATGGTAATAGTTTTTTCGAGCGTGCCGGTACCTGTTTCGGCATAGTATTTTGCTTAAATACCTATGCCGGAACAGAATGAAAAGTATCCGAGAATGTTGATTTTTTTCACTTGACTACCGGCATTGATAGGAAATTATCGGGCATGCAGAGTCGAGTGTTCCGCATATGGTCTTCATCAATTCCGGCATGGTATTCCTCACTTCCATTTTGAATTTTTCCTGGCTTTAAAAAGCTTGGTGCCGGCATGGTCGGTTGATATGAAGACCATGCGGTATTGTTTTCCCAAGATAGGAAATAAATATGAAAACTATGCCGAAAAAATACCGGCATGGTCTTCATATCAACCCACCATGCCGGTACCAAGCTTTTTAAAGACAGGAAAAATTCAAAATGGAAGTGACGAAGACCATGCCGGAATTGATAAAGACCATATGCCGGAACACGGTACCGGCATGGTCTTCACCAATTCCGGCATGGTCATCATCACTTTCAGCATGATCTTCATCACTTCCGAATACAAAAAAAAAATCGTTTCCAAAGTGAGGTGAAGAGAATTTGATATAGAGTGGGGAGAGTTTAGAATTTGAAAGGGAATGGAGAATATTTGGGTTTCAAAACACTACCCCTAAATAAGATTAATAAGAAGTGGAGATGGAAATGAGGGATATGATTTAGATTTTTGATTTTAAGTTTTTTATTTTTATTTTGAGGGAAGAAGTGGAGATGGAAATGGGGGATATGATTTTGTTTTTTGATTTTAAGTTTTTTATTTTTATTTTGAGGGAAGGGTATTTTAGTATATTCATAACCAAAAGTCACCCCTTAGCACACACCATGGGTTGGGGGAAGTAATTCATATCCCCCAATTAATTCCCATATCCCCCAATTAATTCTTCCTTAAAATAGGATATTTAAGAGAATTTTACAATTGTAAATTATTTTCTGGATTTAACACGGTTACAAATAATTATCTTAAAAATAAGTATACAACTCAGAAAATTCTACAATTTTTATATAACGTCGCTTAAGATATTTTACATTTATCAATAAAATAATAATATCAAAACCTATTGGAAGTTTAAAACGAAATTCAGTCAACTCAACATCATACAATATGTTTCCAGCAATAAGACTAAGAATAATTACATCTTAAAATAATATTTAAGCATCAACAACAACTTTGATCATCAAAAATCATTCTCTAGGCTCCACTTTTGATAAGCTCCTTGTCATGCATCAGATCTAGAATTTTTGTCATAATACGACGTGAGTTGTGACACTCAGTACGCAAAGAAGCAACAAAACATTTTATGCAATATTCTTAGTCCCTTTTTAAAAATATCTAACATGATTAACATCACTGCAAACACATGGAAACACCACATCCATAAACAATCAAATCAATCAAATCCGCTCGCCCCAGGGAGCCCCACGTGGGTTTAGGGAAACAAAACCGTTCCCAAGGATATCTCGTATCCCATCAAAGATAATTTTAAGGATCACAACCTATGGACCGCAGCCCGATAATCATTATCATCAATAATAACAAAAACTTGTAAATATGAATTTAATTAAAGAAAACATAAATAGAAAAAGGTTTTTGATTGTGTTGCGCCTAACTCGTACCGATAAAGCACCGATTAACGGAAACGTCTTCAACATAAATTAGAAATCTCTTGCTACTCTTTCGAACCAAGTTTTACAAATTTCTTTCTCACGGCATAACAATGAATAATACTAGGAAGAATAAGAAAGAGTTAGGGCTAACTATTACTTTTTTGTAACTCTACCCTATAAAGAAATTTATGAGCGAATGTTGTATTTTCCCCTTTTTCCCGGCCCGTCGATAAACACAACTCGTTAGTTGATAAATAGAGTTAGTTTTCCAAATTCATTAAAACCATAACATTTTTATTAACCAATGATAAAAAGACACTTGGCTACATTAAAGATATCATTAAATTCAAAAGGATCAACACAAATACTGTTTTCCATATATTTTGCTTGCCTAATCAAATAACTCACGTGACAACTAAGGGAGAAGATTTCTTCCGTAATTTTTGTTTACAAATTATATACCAACTAACTAATCACCCATAAATTAAATCTTTGACTAAACCGTCCATCCCCATTTATTTCACTAAAATGCTAGCTAAGGCAACATCTGTCCACATGTAACAAAATGAAAATTACTGATTTTAATAAAAAAAAACTAATATCCTATTAATATTAAATAATGACACGTGGCATTAAATTTTATTCAAAGCTCATCAACTATCTAATCAGTCCACTTTTATCACGTTTCTCATCCTACTCACAAGGTAAATTCATTAATTGATAAGTATTTAAAGTCCAACAACCAATGGTAAGCTAACAAGTGTCAAGATTTGTTAATTAATATTGTTTTTTTTTACCATATCTAATCAAAACCATTTTTTATTATTACTATTGGCAGGAAAAATGAGCGTGAGATTTAAGTGGTGGTTAACAAAATGAAATAAATTACCAAAATACCCTTTTAAGTAAAATTACAAAATCACCCTTTCATGAAAAGACAAAAGTACCCTTGAAATTGGTACGGCTATTACAATTCATGTCTCTTATTAATTCTGCATAATGGATGGTAGACTGGATGGAGGTTGCTCCGGCAAAGATGGTTGGATGGCAAGATTGGATGAGGTCACCGGCAAAGATGGTTGGATGGCAGACTGGATGAAGGTCGGCTGGTAGCATGGTTGGAGACTGGTTGGCAGTTCGGAAGAGATTTTGGCTGGGAATTGGCTATCAGCGTTGCTGGATGCAAGACATAAAATTGGCTAGGGGTGCGACTGACCACGATAGTTGACCGTCGGTTGACCTTGACCGGATGTTGACTTTGCAATTGACCAACTTTGACCATTGATTGGATTTGACCATTGACCGGTCTGTGCAGACGGGTGGACTTCCTTGGTTGACTGGTTAGCGGGCTTGGATGAGGACCAAAAGATGATTCAAGTATCAATTTGGCCTATTAAGTGGTATTTTTACTTATGGTACAAACAGTCTTCAACTTTCGTCAAATTTGTGATGCTCCCTTGTTAATGGTGTGATGTGGACTTGTTGTTGTCGAGGGAGAGAATGGTTCTAAATGCAAGCAAGATTACAAAAGAGAATAAAGTAAGTTAGTAATTTTGATGGCGCCCTCATGATTGGAAAAAATAACACTCAAGATATTAAAAAGTAGTGTTGAAACTGGTGCGAAGTTGGTTAGCTCGTAATTCTACCCGGAATTAGCACATATGACAAATATTTGTAGCCAACTACAAAGAATTGAAGGTCCGATGCTTCGCTTGATGTAATATGGGTGGTATTTACTAATAATTGATCCGAAACTCTAATACTGAATCCCATTCACTTCTAATTTTCCACCGACATAGTTAATCCAACAATCACTCTTGAACAAGTAAGAAATCTAGATGTTGTTCTCTAACAGTTCTAATATCAGTTATTTTCTAAGAACTCCGTATGTAACTTAAGAAACATGTATACACATGACTCTAAAAAATATCTAAAAGTTGGAGGTCATCAAACTATATGCACAAAAAGTTTAAAAAATTTACCTAAAAAGTGAAAACTGACTAAAGGATTTAAAAACTCCAGATGCAAATATATAAATGCGCTAACACATTTAAATTTTTCATTGTCCTCAATGTAAAATTAACTCATCCAAAGTAGAACTCAAGATGGGAAATTCCTAAATTTATGCAAAATAAGAAAACTAAAGATAAGAAACTTAAAATAAAAGATAAAGATATGAATACAAAACCGATTGGTTGCCTCCCGTTCGACGCTTAGTTTAATGTCCTCATCCCGACTTGGCATCTAGTTAGTGCTCCTCGAGAGGGAAAAAATCTCTTAACTTTAGGGATTCTACATCCACCTTGTCGCCTTGACCTCCCATAATTCCTTTTGCTTTTCCAAATCACCTAAGTAAGGATACTTTAAGCGGTAAGGAGGCATAGGTTCTAATTTGGACGCCTACACAATAGAAGATAACAACTTTATTAGTAACATGAAAATGAATATAGGCAACAGTATCAAAGTGGGCTTTCTGTTGTGTTGCAATAATACTAAAATCTTTCAAGAAGTCAACACCCATGTCAACGTCCACAATTGGTAAATCACAGGAGTCTAGATCACTCACACGTTCATCAAACACCTTCTAATCTAACGAATCAATAATGTCAATAAAAAAAATAGAGTGGACATCACTTGGACACGGCATTGTCCTGAAGATATTAAAACATATAATTCCTTTATAAAACTCCATAGTAAGTGTCCCATGACATCAATTTTCGTCTTTGCAGTCTTCATAAATGGTCGTCCAAGAAGTAGTGAAGTAGATGGACAATTTTCTCCATTATGCATATCCACAATATAAAAGTCACTGAAAATATTAACTTATTCACTTGAACTAACACGTATTCTACAAGTCCTTCAGATATATATTAGAATTGTTTTCTAATTGAATGACAATCCATATCTCCTTTTATAGCCCAAGATTTAAAGAATCATAAATATCAGCTGACATAACAATTATGTAAGCTCCAAAATCAAGCAAAACACACTCAAATATCTTGGTACCAATAGTAACTGGCATTGTAAAAACCCTAGGATCTTTGCACTTTACAGGCATCTTCTTCAGTGACATAGCATAAGGCAGAAGCATTTTCATACCCGAGTGATTTCACTAGGACTCAACCTATTCTTCTTTGAACACAAATCCTTCATAACCTTGGCATACCTGGGTACTATTATGATGGATTCAATAAATGGGATGTTGATTTGCAGATTACTAAAGATATCTAGAATCTCAATATCTTGAACTTGCTTTTTTGACTTGGTAAAGTGACTAGGAAAGGAGGTTAGTGTGGTAAAGTTAGGAATCATGTCCTTAGGTTGGCGTGTTGATGTTGGCTTTTCCTTTTGGATAGTTTCCGCCTCTACTTATTTTTCTAAGTTGCCATTAACCACTTCTTGCTGGTTTGAGTCTTGCACTTGCTTCCACTTATTAGAGTTACAACATTGACGTGCTCTCTTGGGTTCACAAAACGTTGTGATGATAACTTTGTCAAATTCTATTCTTTTATCTGACATATATTTGTGGCTAATTGACCCATTTGTGTTTGCAAGTCCTTCATAACCATATTTTGTTTTTGCAGAATTGCATCCTAGCACTGACTTTTTTCTTCTGCATCCTAACCCTTATCATCTCCTATAAACTTGAACTTTGGTTTTGTTGTTGAGGTTGAGGCTATGATTGGAATTGTGGTTGTTAAAAATCGTTCAATCACTGACGTGGTTGTAGATAGTGATAAAAAGAATTCGTTTCTCAGACTTGTGAAAGATGATTTTTAGACTTAAATTATAAAACTAAAATAAAAAAACTCACTAATAATTATAGCAAACTCGGACAAAGATGATATCAATATTAAAATAAGATGGACGATCCATGGAAACTCTTAGATGGACTAGGTCAGACAAGATTTGCGCTATTTTCTCCGCAAAACCCAAACGACAATGAATTGAAGTGTAATATTTTTATGATATGTTACTCTTATAAAACTCTACATTTCCACAAAAAATGAACACAATTCGAGATGTATAAAACAACCATCTACCCCTTTGAATATCAGCCGTTCAAATTTAACATTTGAAATTAAGTTTGGTAGATGGTGAGGTTTTCTCTCTCGAATTGTGTTCATCTTTTTTATGGGAATGAAGAGTCTTATAAGAGGGACATATCATCAAAATATTACACTTAAATTCATTGTCATTTGGGTTTTGCGGAGAAAATGGCGTAAATCTTGTCTGACCTTGTCCATCTAAGAGTGTCCATGGATCCTACCTCCACTATTTTCCAAGCTCAAAGTGATTAAACCCAATATTTAAAACTATGCAATTTTTGCATTCAATTTAATTCTAAAATATTGCAACAAGTAGATTTTCAGAATAACAACTGTAAATCGAAAGCATAGAAAATCAAAAACCTATGGAAAAGTATGCTCTATCAAAAGAAATCACAATTGCTTAACAAAAATCATTCAATCAATTTTCAATCAAGGCAAATAATCATAAAAATAATTACAATAATTAAATAAATAAGAATATGCTACTTTTTGTTTGAAAAATAGATTCCTCCGTCGCCTCAGCTAAAGGGTTTAACTTCTCATATTAATCACTTGCTCAAAATATTGTTTCATAGCTCAAAAGTTGAATAAAAAGAAGAAAAAGTTTATGGCAGGGAATTCGAAATGGATATAGGTGTTGCTGATCCCATGTTACAAATAAACAGTGGCTGAAAGGAGAAAATTTAGTTGCTAAAAGTCTTTCCCAAGTACTGTCGAGAATAACAGAAACTGCGACAGTTCTCTAATCTGGTATTTTGTTATTCGTGTTCTTAATGATGCAACAGTATAAATAATTCTCCAATTCGTGATTTCAACGCTCTATTCTCTTCCAAACATCTCCTAAAGCTGCATGTTCCTAAAATCCCGATTAAATCTCTTTATTTTCTCCTCTCTAAGTCACGGGATTTTCTCTCCGAGATTTCTTTTCTTGCGCGTATTTGAAATGTACAGATCTCTCAGTATATATTATTTCCTTATCTCTCGCCAAATCTTCCAAAATCAGACTTCCCTGAAAACTTGAAACTTTTATCACCTCAGTTTTCTTCAATTTGATTATATAGCCCAATTCGATCGATATCACTCTTACCAACCCTGTTATGCTCTAATGACTCCAGCCCAATCAAATTTAGTGATTGAATCTCCACCGAAACATCTCAAAAATCCAAATAAACCCGAAAAAGGCTATCTTCCTCTGTTTCGCTTCAGTTCAATAATCCCGCCCAATCTAACCAATGTTGATGACCATATCTTCTCTATTTCGTTATTCCAAGTGATCCCAGTAAAAATCAGCAGTTGAATCTCATTAAAACACCTCCAAAATTTGAACCCTAATTTTGAACTTTCGACAACTGTTTTTCCCGCCAATTTCTGGGTGCCCCTTAGCAGAAATGGGGTACCTTTAGCACTTGCACTGGGGTGTCCGAATCCAAATTTTGGGTGCATTTAATAATTTTTCTAGGGTGAAAATAGTACTTTTCTGGGGTGTCTCCAACATACTTCCGGGGTTCCTTTAGTACATATCGGGGGTGCCTTTAGTAATTTTCTCCGGAGGTTCAAGTGCCACTTTTCAAGCCAATTTTTCAGCAAAACTTTATTTCTCCAAAAACACCTAAGAAAAACATAAAATACCAAAATAAGTACAATAAATGGGCACTAACAATATATAGAATTGAGATCTAAATAAACATATAAATGTGGTTATCAGTCGCCCATAAAAATTAGGAGCTACAACTTGCTGGTTTGCATAGCTGAATTTTGGGTGATCTTTCCAACCCGGATTATAAGTAGAGTAAGGGGCATACCTTGGCCTCTGATTAGGGAACACAACATTCATCTATTCGACATCTATTTCATTAGTAGGCATAAGCACCGCAACTATTCGTTGCGCTACCTTTCATGTGTTGTTCGATCGTTATTGTGACTGGAAAGGCTCTCCTCTTCCAATGGAGACTCTACCTCTTGAGTCATATCGAATATATAATTGATGAGCATTTGAAGCCACATTCTTAATCAAACTGATTGTCTGCAAGATGGTTTTTCCTTTCAGTGCACTACCAGCAACTGTGTCAATCATATTCCTTTCATGTGCAAGTAACTTTCCGTAGAAGTGTGTGATAAATAGGTGTGGTAGAATTCAGTGACGATGACAGTTTGCCAAATGTGTTCTGTAGCTCTCCCAGTATTCATATAGAGATTCCCCAGTAATATATATAGTACCACTAATCTCTTTACGTATAAATGCATCCTTGGAAGCAGCAAAGTACTTCTCTAATTTATTTATTTTCATATCTTCCCCATGTCGTAATACTTCTTGAAGGAAGATAATACAAACATGATTCTTCTTGGTCCAACAATGAGAATGGAAAGGCTTGCAACGCCATGTTACAACTTTTTATTTCCGTGACGTAGACTTGTCACCACATTCTGAAATTATTGAAGATGCCGATTTGGATCTTCCCCTGGAAGTCCCTTGAACTTCGATAGGTGGTCAATCATGTTCGACTTCAGCTTCACTATCTCAGTCGGAGTAATACACAATGGTTGCGAATCCAAACATGGAGAGGTCAACTCTCGTAACTTCTTCTCCGGAGGTGGACGGTTTCTCTTGTTTTCGTTCGCCATCTATTCCGTAGAGGGTTCTCAAAAACCGAATTAAAAACTAAAAATCAATCTAAAAACTAGAATAACAATAAAAAAAAACGATTTAAGCTACTGCATGCTCCCGGCACTAGTGCCAAATTTGATGCACATCGTGAGTGCAACCAATTAGTTCACTTATATTCTACTCTATTAATGAATATTAAGATGGTAAGTAAGATTCTTTCAAACGAAAAACAAAGAGTTTTAATTGTCAAAAATGTCACAAAGAGGGATTCGTTTTAGATTTTAAAGAAAAATGAATAATAAAGGAACTAGAAATAATTAAGATTGTAAGTGATGGAGAAAAATATGATGGGATCCCTTCTTTGTTACTAAAAAGTCATCAAAGTAGTATATTTAGTTTAGTCTTTATTAATCACAAATTATTACAAATTGTAGGATAGCACGTACACTTAGCTATCCTCAGAAAACTTCGTTTCACTGGAAAAGATATACGTTTATTTTCCAGGTACCTTGAGAAGTACGTTTTCAAGGTGTAACTTAGTCGGATATCTTAAGGTTTGTGCACATAGGTTTGATCCTAACAGTTAAACGCAACACACTTGGTCTATTGTTGTTTTTCCTGGCGTATTTAGGGGCAACCCCAACCGAATTAGGGGCGACACAAAAGACAAAATAGGTTGAAAATACTTATATGCCCCTTCATAATCGGGAGGTTAATCCATAATCGGTAGTTTGGGGCAACTCTATATTCGGTAGTTATATGAAATATTTTTGCTACCGATTATAGGCTCAACCAAATTATCAAAATAGAGTATTTTTGAAAAATCTCATTCTGGGGCAACTCCATATTCGGTAGTTATATGAAATATTTTTTCTACCGATTATAGGCTCAACCAAATTAGAAAAATAGAGGATTTTTGAAAAATCTCATTTTGGGGCAACTCTATATTCGGTAGTTATATGTGTTGGATATTTTCAAGATTGTTTGCCGCTATCCGGGGGGGGGGGCATAGCCCCTCCCGGCTGTGTTCGACCTATAGAGTGCGAGACAACATCTCGTAGAAATTTTTTCGGTTAATGAATTTGAAAACCTATTCGGTTTTCCAGAAATTTTCACAAAACATGTCTGTTCCCATAAGGTTTCTTCATTTTCAGAAGTCATGATAACTCTGATTTTGGGGCTACTCTATATTCGGTAGTTATACGAAGTATCTTGACTACCGATTATGGTAGGATATTTGCAAAGAGAGCCAGGATAATCGGAAGTCATGATAACTCTTCCGTTCTTACTGATTATAGGCTCAACCAAAATTTTAAAAAAGAAGGATTTTTGCAAAATCTGATTTTGGGGCTACTCTATATTCGGTAGTTATAAGAAGTATCATGACTACCGATTATGGTAGGATATTTGCAAACACAGCCACTGTATAATCGGAAGTCATGATAACTCTTCCGTTCTTACCGATTATAGGCTCAACCAAAATTCAAAAAAAAAGGATTTTTGCAAAATTTCATTTTGGGGCTACTCTATATTCGGAAGTTAAATAACCTAAATTCCCTACCGATTATGGTAGCATTTTTGTCAAAGGTCTACTATATAATCGGGAGTCAAGATGACTTTATTTACTGCCGATTATAGGATAAACAAAATTCAAAAGATGTAGGATTTTATTTTGGGGATACTTTATATTCGGAAGTTATACAAACTAAATTTACTCCCGATTGTTGATTAACTACTGATTGTGAAATAACCTACCGATTGTAAGGGGTAGTTTGGCCATTAAAAAAATGCCCCGGAAATAACCTACCGATTATGACCTATTTTGTTGTTTTGTGTCGCCCCTAATTCTGTTGGGGTCGCCCCTAAATACCCCAGTTTTTTTTCCTTGGCATTGCTCCCCATATCCCTCTACAAGGTTTGGTTGAAATTGTATAATTGATGGCACTCGGTTAACTATATCAAGGTTTACATACGTGTGCGAGCCCCTCGTCAATTGCCTTTCTTAAACATGTAAGAGAAAGGTGCACACATTCTGTACAACTTGCCACATGATACACACACCTACATGCTACACATGTATGAATGTCCCTTGTCCAGTAATGAGATGTGATCTGTGTGAAAGGTGGCCTGCCATTTCCTTCATTCAATGCTATTCTATTAGTACTTGGTATCACCGCGGCCTTATGGCCCCGTCTCAATATCTGTTTTATGTTATACTAGGTCTTAACCCGTACCGCAACGGCACAGGCATAATTTTTATTTAGTTATGAATTTTCCGACATATGAATATCAAATATAATGTGTATTAATATCAAGTTTACCCTTCTTATCGTTGCAAAAGTAAAGGGAAACCCGATAGATATTTGTATTCTTCACTTCACATCCTTTCTAGCATTTTCCTCCTTGACATCCTCCCATACTATGTCTTTCCTTTTTAGAGTTGTATCCTCAAGCCAACAATGAAATTATATCGAAACTAATTTTTACATATTTTGTCCCAAAAAAAAAAAATTATTTGATATGTTTTTTAGTTTAAAAAGATATCTTATCGATCTTTTGAAATGGTATTACCTTTTTGCATCTTTCTTATATTTAGTGAATGGTGTTAGGATGTTCATGGAAAATAGGAACCTACTATGGGCCGGACAACATAGCACCGATCATGTCCCTACTTGGCTACCTTGGGATAAGAGGTGTGTGGTTTTCATCTAAAAGGCCACAACGCTACGTAAGGAGATGCCCAAGTTTATTAAGCTCAACATGTACTCCTCTTTCTTCCATGTGGGACTATCCCTAGATATAATTAAGTGGTTTATCGTGCCACATACTCTAACAATCTCCACCTTGACGATATTAAACCACTTCACCAGTCCAATCAGACTTCACCATTTGATTACCATTTGTATATGCTACCCATCGATCAGGATTATTGTCATTATGCGCCCTACAATCCTACTTCACCTTGATTTAATGAGAAGGCAAGCACCAACTCCAGCTTGAGCATTTTCTTGCCCACATAGAACCCTACTACTTGAGAGTTAATGTGTGAGACACTAACTCCACCTTGAGCGCCAGTTTAACCTTGAGCATTGCCTTTCTGATCTAGAACCCTGGTCCACCTGAGTTAATGAGTGAGACACTAACTCCACCTTGAGCTCCAGTTGAACTTTGGGCCTTGCCTTCTTCACCTTGAGTCTGATTTCACTTGCGCCCTAAACCGGGTGACATCCACAACCACTTCAACGTTCGAACAGTAGACCAAACCACGGGCTCTGATACCAATTATTAGGATCTTCATGGACCATCAGACACTACTCAGGGGCCAACCACATAACACCAAACCCCACTTGACCACCTTGGGATAAGAGGTGTGAGGTTTTTAACTAAAAAGCCTCGGTGCTATGTATGTAGAAGTCCAAGCTTATTGTAGTTCTTATTATTTCAATGATGATGACATACTTAAAATCTAATTCATTCACTTACCATATTATACTATAAAATGTTAAGTCATTTCCGATGGTAATAATTTTACCCACATACGATGTAGTTCTAGTTTTTCAAAATTCCCATAAATATTATGTACGAAATTCAATTTGGCAGGAAGAGTTCACCGAATGGAATATAGGTAATGGCTTGTCCTTTCGTAACATTGTGGCCTTTTCAACATAGTTGGATCCAGAGTTGGTAAAAATCACTGAATTTGTGGGTTCTCGGGCGAGAGTAATCTAGGTATGGGGTACCTCCTAGAAAACTTCTAATGGATGTCCACATCAGTTTTAGTTGAAAATCCCACGCAATCGGATAACCAGAATGACTAAGTGGGAACAGTATTGGCAAAGATCAGGTCCTTAAAAATGGTATTAGAGTCAACCACGGGTTACATGTCGAGGGCGAAAGAGTATGCTTGACGGATTGAACATATTCCAGTGTCTCATGAGTGAGAAAAAAATGCCAGAGTCTAGAATTGAACATATTCCGTACCAGATGACGGCTCCAAATTAAGTTGGAATAGAGGTAATGGTATGTCATTTGCTAACACCGAGACCTTTTCAACATAATTGGCTTCGTAGTTGGCGAAACATATTTATAGTTAAACATGCTCGGTATTGAGTAATCTTGGGATGGGTGACCTCTTAAGAAGCTGCTTCTAGATGAATGCAGCGGTTACCATTGAAAACTCAATACTATCAGATAAACGCAGTGGCTTAGTAAGGACATTATCGATAGAAGGCAGGCCATTACATTATTGACATTATGCCTCCAAATGTGAGGTTATTTGTTGCGTAAAAATAATAAAATCATGATTAGTTAGTAAGTCAAATCATTAAGTAATTAACCTAATAACAATAAGCTCTAATAAAAATAAACTCTGCTATCCATCATCATTGAATAAAATAACGTTAAACCATTTATCAAGAAATATGAGAGGCGATGCGAAATTACTCACTGGGCACCAATACTTGCCATCGTCATTATGGTCCACTTATATAATTATTAGCCAATTTAACTAAGTTTGGTGCTGCTTTTTTTCATTCAAAAAAAGTATTTTGAAAACATTTTGATAGCAATATTTTTTCATCTTAGTGTTTATTAAAGATTTCATAAAGTGTACACTTCCAAAATTTATCAATTTGTAAAGTGGGGAGAAGGAGCTTTTAAAAGCTTCAAAAGCAAAAGACATAGTTCACCCTAGCTTCATATTTTATTTTCCAATTATATCCCATTTTGTTTATAACTGACAACAATTATCCTTGAATCTATATATAATCACCAATTTTTATTTTTTATATTTTATATTCTTTAAAGATAATTATTTTTTATTTTCACACTACATTTTATGTTATATCGTATCACTAAAATATACTTTTATTTTCAACGATAAATATTACGAGATTATGGATTTTTAAAAAGTGGTTTAGAAAAATAATACATTTTAGTAATAATATTAATTAGTAAATTTAATATTACATGTGTACGTACTCTAATAGTAGAAAATTTACTTTACACACTATAACATAGAATAGACAATTTTCAGAAATATATCTGCTTTTGTCATTTTCTCACTAACTATAGTTGAACATGATATTTTCAGAGATATGTCTGTTTTTTTAAAATAGTTTTAGCTTTAGTTTATAATTTGCAACCGTTCAATTTTTTTTTTTATAAAGCTCGGCACAGTAACTTACATCGGCAACCAATCGTTTTTTTTACATAGCTCCGCACAATAACGTACATCGGAAAAGCACTTTTGTAAAGCTCGCAGCAATACCAAACTAATTCTAAGTATTAGCTAATAAAAATATACTTTTATTATCATCATTTGTAGAATAACTTATATATTATGTTTTTTAGTTTGATATTTAATTAATAGACTATTTATTATGAAGAATTATGGAACCTTAATGACATGATAACTTTTGTCCATTAGATGCATTTCTAATCTCAATCACAACCATCACCTATGACAAACGATTACCTCCCTAGATTTTATCTCTTGTGAGGAAAAATTTGAACCGCCACTTACATAAGCAAAGTTATCCAAACTGTGCTTTATATTCTTGATGATAATAATAAGCAAGTGAAGTAACAAAGTATTTGATTTTGCTTAATGGGATTGCATAAACAAAACATAAAGTGTTCCATTATATGAGTTACCGGAAGATCCAGGTTTCTTGTACTTGTTTCTTAGATTAGTGGTTATTTATGTGTTTATAGGGCTTAACCCGTGCCGTAACTAATATCTACTGATATTATTAGATTAGTGATTCATTGGACCTTCGCCACCGCTTCCACAACATACTATCGTAACTAATATCTATTGATATTTTTTCTTTTTTTATCAAAATTATTTATTAATAGAAGAAATACAAATTTATTAATTTGACTAAGAGAA
This sequence comes from Papaver bracteatum, assembly GCA_023529315.1. Classification (NCBI taxonomy): domain Eukaryota; kingdom Viridiplantae; phylum Streptophyta; class Magnoliopsida; order Ranunculales; family Papaveraceae; genus Papaver; species Papaver bracteatum. The sequence goes on along the minus strand of JAJJWX010003745.1, from coordinate 168,597 downwards.
ATTTTTAGTGGAATAAATTAATAAATTATTTATTATGAGCAATTAGTGAGCAAACATTATTATGAGCAATTAATAAATCATTTAATATCAATTAGTGAGGAACACTAATTAGTTAGGTATTTATTATATTAATCATTTACTATATTTATTATATTAGATTTCCATTAATGGGTCATTAAATGTTAGTTTTATGGGACAAATTACAACCATAGATTTATCAATTCGGATATGAAATCTTGGCCATCACTTACACGTGCGAGATGAGGGTGTGCTCTGCACAACCACGACCGTAGATTTATCTTTGCCCAGAATACATCCTAGCCACCACTCAGATAGGCTAAGTTAGCCAAACTATGCTTTATAAGGGAGATCTCATGTAGTCTTACGTATTAAATGCATGATTTTTAGCTCCGTATTTGCCATAAAAATTCATTAAAACATCATTAATATGCTTATGCCATTGAGGTATATTCTCATTGATATAAGCTGGTTTTTTTTATCCATACTTCACTAATTTTTATTGATATAATTAGGGATATTTTATCCAAATATCACTAATGATGATTTTCTAAAAAATAAAATAAATCAGTGGTGCCATCTTTACTCGTCTTTTCTTGGGTCATTAAATTGTATCAATTGATATTTATACCTGGACATCTCTCATGCAAAATAATAACTATCAAAGTATAATGTACTTATTTTAGGCATTTTTATCTAACAAATTAGGAAAATAGCACATGCAAGCCTCGTTTGAATATATATATATATATATATATATAATCATTTAACAAAATAAATATATATATATAATCATCGCAAAAGACATTTCTCAACTACTTAAAATTACTACTCAGACTTAATTTTGAATAATGTTTGATCAGAACTTTCATCAATCTATACATCCAATGTTTCACAAAATGAAATATAATTATCCGTTGCTTCATGATATTGACATACACCTAGATTTAAAGTAATTAAGTATTCGATTTTTCAGCGTTGTCTCAATTTTTATATCGCATTTCTATGATTTGTTGAAATAAAAGAATCGTTCAATATGAAAACTTAGTCGCTTGAGTTAATGTGTATACAAATAAAAATGCATGCAATTGGTCTCTAAAACATGTAGATACACAATTTAATCTTAAAAAATAATGAAAATTTAATAATGAATAAATGTTTGAATGCTTGGTACGCCGGATGTGCTAGGAACTGAATGTGCATGCTCTATATCAATTACAACTCAAATAATAACCGCTAAGTTGTGAGGGGTGATGATTCACCATTTATAAAACTTGGCGAGAAGTATGTCACAAAGACATCATCAATAAGACTTATATAAGAGATCTTCATTTTATGAAAGGATTGCAGTTATCACATTGATTATGTACTACTTTCGTTGCCTAAAATATCTAGGAGAAGCATGGGTATGCGAGCGACAATACTCAAAGGAGTGTCAATATCGAAAACCTATAGAAGCAGTGAATCAATGTGGCAGTATAAAAATATCATAACGCTAGATGAAAGTATCTTGTAGTTGGAGATGAAACATATGCACACACATCTTCATAAGCTCATGGCAATTGATGAATTTCCATTTGTATGTATGCCCCCGAATGTTTCCCTACCTTACAAAATTTCTTCCTAGTTCTGTAACTACTCTTTAACATGGTTAACCAATTCTATCAACGTGCATTACAACATGATTTAATAAGCCTAATGGTATCAAGACACAAAATAATACTTAGCCAAAAATTCAGAAACATAACTGTCCAAAAAACATAACAGTCTAACGTATCAAGCATCGTTACCTGATATAGTGTCATAAACTAATAGAATCACAAAACTCTGTCGGTTTGTAGCTCTCATCTTCCTTAAATAGTGTCACCAACTAATTGAAAGACAAATCACTTTCACCGAAAATTCCCAATTCTCTCTGTCAATTAATATTAAGTGATAAATGAAGGTAAAATCCCCCCTCATTGTTAAATTTATAAATGTGTACAATGCCTTATTTGACATGACTTCTTCAATTTTCTCCCATTATATTATTGTAAGCCTAGTGTTTATGGGTAAAAATCGTTTCCGCCGATTTTGGTAAATTCGGTAGGTGAGTGAGAAACTGGTTTAAACCCTAAACAAATATGCTGAATGTGAGCACTTTATAGATTCGAGAGACCAATCGGTACAAGTTCGGCCCAAACCAAGAAATGGCCTTTCCAGACTTGCTTCGGTCACAAAGTGGAGGAGAAGGGTTGATTTGGGGAGGGAAGCAAAGAAAGGTGTTGAGACCAGAATAATTATGGGAGAGTAGTGTCTTGACTTGTATCAGAATGTGAAACCTTAAGAAGCTTGCAAGAGATGAAAGATTTTTGGCGATCTTGCAAAGTTGCCTTTTCTGAGAGTGTTGTATTTTTCTCCTGACCGAGACTTGTGTCTGGTGGAAATAGGTAAGACCTATTTATACAAGTCGAGATTGAAACGTACCCTGACCTCATGAAGGAAGAGAGTAAAGGGTGAAATAATGGGAGGAGGTGGTAACCGCAAGGTGTTTATGGGTGAAAACGTTTTCACCTTTATTTCCTCATTTATTTGACCGCTTTATTCCTATTCACGCTTTCTTACTGTGAGCGTAGTGTACGCTGCAAGCTGTGACCGCCAAACCAAGACCCTGGAAAGCATCCCCCAGTTTGTGTTGATGTCTCGAGTGTTGGTTGCACCTTGAGTGCAAGTGGCGCTGCTAGGGGCGCGTGTGGCATGTGCGGAATGCCTTTGTTGCGGGTTGCACCTCGAGCGCAAGTGGCAGTGCCAGAGGTGCTAGTGGCGTGTGGGCATGTGTGGAATTCCTTGGTGGTAGGTTGTACGTTGAGTGCAAGTGGCAGTGCCAGAGCTGCTAGTGGCATGTGTGGCATGTTCCAATGGCATATGTGGAATGCCTTGGTGGTAGGTTGCACGGTTTGCAAGTTAGGCAACCAGCGCGGGTTTTGGCATGTGCCAATGGCATGCGTGGCCATTAGGACCACGGCTTGGTAAGAAAAGCTACCAGCGAACGTGTTGGCATGTGCCAATGGCATGCTCGGCCATTAGGGCCACGGCCTGGTAAGAAAAGCTACCAGCGATGCGTGTTGGCATGTGCCAATGGCATGCTTGGCCATTAGGGCCACGGATTGGTAAGAAAAGCTACCAGAAAGAGTGTTGGAAAGTGCCAATGGTATGCTCGGACATTAGGGCCACGGCTTGGTAAGAAAAGCTACCAGCGAGCATGTTGGCATGTGCCAATGGCATGCTCGGCCATTAGGGCCACGGCTTGGTAAGAAAAGCTACCAGCGAGCGTGTTGGCATGTGCCAATGGCATGCTCGGCCATTAGGGCCACGTCCTGGTAAGAAAAGCTACCAGCGAGCGTGTTGGCATGTGCCAATGGCATGCTCGGCCATTAGGGCCACGACCTGGTAAGAAAATCTACCAGCGAGCGTGTTGGCATGTGCCAATGGCATGCGTGACCAATTTGGCCTAGGTTACATGGTTTGCAAGCCTAGGTGCGGGCGCTACTTTGGCATGGCGTGGCTAGGGCCAAGGTAAGGGTGTTTGGCTTGGCGTGGCGTGACCAGCGTAGCTAGGGACAAGGAAGAGTGTCTTTGGCATGGCGCGGCTAGCTTGAGATAGGTGTGGCTGGCATGATTTGCCATTGGCACGGAGGTGCGGCTAGCATGCTTTGGCGCGTTTGGTGTGACTAGAGTAGCTAGGGCCAAGGCAGAGTGTGTTTGGCATGGCGCGGCTAGCTTGACCTAGGTGTGGCTGGCAAGATTTACCATTGGCACGGAGGTACGGCTAGCATGGTTCACATGCTTTGGCGCATTTGGTATGGCTGACATGATTTGCCATTGGCACAGAGGTGCGGCTTGCTTGGGCTAGGTGTGGCTGGCATGATTTCCCATTGGCACGGAGGTGCGGCTAGCTTGGGCTAGGTGTGGCTGGCATGATTTGCCATTGGCACGGAGGTGCGACTAGCATGGTTGGCATGCTTTGGCACGTTTGGTGTGACTAGCGTAGCTAGGGCCAAGGCAGAGTGTGTTTGGCATGGCGCGTCTAGCTTGAGCTAGGTGTGGCTGGCAGGATTTGCCATTGGCACGGAGGGGAATTAGGGTTTTGTTCGTTGTAACCCTAATTTGAAAAAAAAATACCCCCTATTAATTACTGACTACATGCATTAAGTGTCCTAGTAAATGTGTCACCGGTGACATTAGGTTATTTGGGGTTTTACAATTTTACCCTTTATTTAAATCCACCATCAACACCTAGATGTAAATTTACTTGACCAAAAACAAATGCAATGTGCGCGACTACGGTAATAGATATTATGACCTAAATTGAAAATTTTGCGGTTATTTGTATTCCCTTCTCCCAGTACATTTGTAACTCCAATACTAATCAAATACAATAAAATGAGAAATTATTGGTGTATTGGAAAAATTAGGATGCTAAAAGCAGTTTGTGTGACCATGGCAATAGAGATTGTTACACAAACTAAGAATTTAACAGTTTCTGCATTTACATAATAATGAAATGAGAAAATTACGTACCGATACATAGATTGAAAATGCGATACCATGATCCATTGATAATCTCAAATGAACCCTAGTAGCAACGATATAGTACTGCTAGCGAATGTTACGTCATAACTTGAATATTAAGCTCGATTTTCCTTGTTACTTGAATATTAAGCTCGATTCTCCTCGTTATATCGTATAAACACTTTCAGTCATTCAGGCACAGGTTAAATGACGCGAGTAAAAATAGAAAATGAAAATTTCAAGGCCTTCTCTATCTGTCTGCGATAGAAAACGGATACCAAAATCCATTTTTGTCTCCTCTAATTGGAAACCATTTTTTAATTCTCAGTTTGATTTGGTATTGCATCCCATATCTAAAGAATTGAAGAGTGCAGATATCTTTATTCAAAATATAATGCATAAGGATATTACACAATCCAGAAACACTTCGATCCCCAAAAATAGCTCGAATTGCTTTAGAAAGTACCTTTGAACTTATAGACTAAGTTAACCCATCATTGCAACTCTTGGATCTTCTCTATAGACAACCTCGAGTCTTTTTTAAGTTTCTTATTGCAAAAAGCTTTAAACAAATAGTTTGTGCGGTAACATATGTTTTAGCAAATTTTCAACACGACTTGATGTGTTATGACAACTTCAGGTGTACAACAGATACAGATGAAATGGTTTCTACATGTATACCTATGTCACACATTATACTCGTATCGAAAGTATATCAGGATTTTATTTACTCGAATAACTATGCCATCTGTGGGGTTCGAACCCACAACGACATGGGTGAAAACCATGCGCTCTCCCATTTGAGCTAAGACGGAAAATACAATTGTATTCGTTTGTTTAAAAGATTTAATACCATAAGGATATGAAACATGATTTCAAGTCCTTTGTACCTTCCGATTCAAGGGAAATTAACCAATAAAAACATACAGTTCATCAGTTGATTGAGACTTACATAAGTATAGCTTCATACGAATAGATAAAGCTTAACAAATCTTACCTGACTAAAATTTCTAAAGTGAGAAATATAAACTAACCAATATTAACTTCCAATTAACCAATTCAATAGCTTTATTTGCAATATTAACTTTCTGTTCAGTTTACTGTGTAATCCTAAATATGAAATTTGAAATATACCTGACTGAATGAAATTTGAAATATACCCTTGTTGAAAATTAATCTCATACCAATAGAAAGAATATATTTAGTTCTATTCTACCTTGTAACTTTTCTATCCTTTCAAATTTGCTGGCCTAGCACCATAGGTGAAACACTGCTTCTACATGCTTGAAAGAGTAAAAAATTACAATAGACGAAGGGATGGATATTAAGTCACTTCGACCTAAATGGACATATTTGAATATGGAGCGTTTCCACCTATTAAGTCCCCTTCATTTTGTACATTGTCTATTCCTACATCTCTTTCATCCTCACTTTCCTCCCTTTCTTCTGTTTCGGAGGTTGCAGGTCAAAGGGCCTACACTGTGAATTACAGGTTTCCTATAAAAAGTGGATGGAAGAGAAGGCGAGAACTTTATCGCTTCCTCCAAATCCTAATGGACATAAATTTCTCTCCTTTATTTACTAAACACTTAATTAAATTATATATAAGATCAAATCCAAATGCGACATTGATGTTATCTATACGAATCACCCCAAAAACACGCAACTAATCAAGAAGTATAAACAATGAACCATGAAACTGAACAATCGCCATATTCCTTTTCCACACTATGGAACTTGGGAAGTAGTTATACAACGGAATCTATGTAGGAAAAGTATCAAAACTAATTCAGATGCAGTATGGACTGAAAGAGGGAGACTATGTTACCTTTAGGCTCAATTTGGATGAGCCACTATATCCAAATTATTTTAATTGAAGTATAAAGAGACTAACACATACTATAATTAATAAAGTTAATCAACAAATGATGAGAATGTCGTAATTAGATGGCCAAAAAGTGATTATTCTCAATACTATCAGATCCAGTTTCATTTCTCCGAGGTTTAAATAAGTAGCTTCTAGACTACTTCTCCGAAAGCCATAGAACAACCAAAATAAAGGGAAAAAAATTACCATCCAGCGGATAAATTAGAATATATGTTGTCATAGGCTGTCAAAATCGTACGCAAAAACCAAAGTCTTGAAGTGGAAAGACCCATGTGAAAGTATTTTGTCCCTACACATAGGATAAAATTCAAGCAAGGATCGATTTTTCGGATAGACAAGATTCAAATACTTCCCAAAAACAAAATTCAGATAGGCAGAATCAATATTCTTCGGAGAATTAAGGCTTAACATGACTTCCACTTTATACATAATGTGCAAGTAGTGTGGCATGGGGAAGTGAATCACCAAAGTATTAAACGAAGGAACTCTCAGTAGGGGTAAACTAAAGTGAAAATGAAATAGTCAAAAAGATTCTCACTCTTATTAGATGTTGATAGGGACCAAGATCATATGAATTCCTACAGGCTACTCGCGCTTCCAACCTAATTTTTCGCAAGCCACGCTGCTCTTGCCCCTTCGTGGGACTGAAGTTGATGTAATCAATTATTCCAAATAATAAGAAAAACAAACTTGCAAAGAAACAAAAAGATATTTCAAACAAACGAAAATATATATTATGTAGCTTTTTTCACACCTAGATATCCAGCAACAACCAATAACAATAAGTTGATTTTTTATTAAGATAGGAAATAGTAGTCAATTGCTAACAGTTAATGCTCAAAAACTGAAACTGAAAAAGACTGTACATTCCCTTTGCTGTGATAATATCAGATTATCACAATCATTGAAGCTCTCAGAGATTCAGAGAAACTTTATAGAGACATGGTAGCTCAAACAATTTGCAGAAAAAAATTAGGAGAATGATTTTTCTGAAGAAGCCAATTACTTCTTTGACTCTAATTTGGGACATTGAGGGTCTATGTAGAAATAATTTCAATTCCTTAATATTTTGACAAACTCTAATTCACAAAAAGTGTTTTCTGCAATTGCAAATAATATGTTCGTCTTGAAAATAGTAAAAAGAAGATGTTAACACTGACTTAAAAATTAAAATGTTCCCCTTGAAATGTTTATCACATATATGGTATTTTCTCATGGCACCATGAAAAACCATGCTCAATATAGTCACACCTGTACACCTATGGCCACTGATATCATCAAAAATAGGCCCTAAAGTATTAACATTATAGGACATTTTTTCAGAAAAATACCCCTAATTCTCAGGGTCTCAATGCATGGTTGGAACCTATTGAATTCACGCCTCCACATATTTTGAAATGACATTAAAATATTACAGGAATAGAAGTATATTCTCTAATGTTAATCTTGCACAAATAGTGAGGCTCCAAGAATACTGAAGATGATTGTACTTGACTAAGATAACAAGGGGCAAGATATATAGAACTTTTAGTCAACTAAACTCTTTGAATCTAAGTGCTTTGTGTGAAAGTAGACACAAGATACACCAGAAGTGGAAGTGGATGCATGACAATGAACAAAAGATTACTCCGAAACAGATAGGTATGATAGCTCAAATAACTTACATTATCTTCACTATCTTGCCCAAATTCATTAACAAGAATTTCCATCAATTCTGAGAATTCTGGATCATGGAACAAACAAAAATAAGTATGATAGCTCAAATAACTTACATTATCTTCATTTTCTTGCTCAAGTCATTAGAAAGAATTTCCATCAATTCTGAGAATTCTGGATCCTGGGTTGTTGTTGTTGCAGCGCATGAGAAAAGTACAACTAAATCGATCACCAAAAAAATATATTAAATGAAAGACTATTGTTTCCACAGTTGGCATGACATCTACATCTTAACCTGAACCATTGTAGCTATCGCTTACACCATCCCGATCCCCGAAACGTGTTCATCACTATAAGAAGCATGTTCTGTTGAATCGTTTTCATACTCACTGAGTACAGGACCGACAGAAACGTCTACAACAGCTACACCTTCGTAATTATTAGTTTTGTTCCTTTATATGACCACCTTTATCTTCATCATCACCCTTTCTAATTATCTCCTCATACATTAACAATAACAAAGCTAATGAGATAACATAACTTAACTCAAAATCAGTAATACCATCATTTTTTTAAAATTCTTACTTGGAGTCTTCCAGGGAAACTCCGCCAACATTATCGATTGATTCAATATTAATATGTTTAGCCAAGGGAATACTTCCCATACCTACTCAAATTTTCTTATCAATATTCAATATTAATATGCTTAACTATGCAATTTGTTAGCAGAGATTGGTGAAACAGAGAAAGAGAAGAGTGTCCTATTTGAAAAGACAAAAGAGTGTCATACAAAGTTATGACAATTCATATTGAACCGCATTGGAAAAAAAAATTATTATGAAGATTTTGTGTTGTTAGAAATATTAATTCAAAACCTCCATATTAAAAGGATGTTAACAATGAGGCTAGAATACCCACCAGCCATGCACCAGACTCAGATGCAATATTAAACATCTCATGGTACTACTGTTATATCTTTCTCAGCCTACTACCTCAGTATCAATTTAGAAGTCAGGATGCTCTCCAGTCCCAAACATTAACAAAATATTCCTTGAGAAGCATTACCAACAAAACACAAATAAAAAACAGAAAGAAAAACATTGAGAAGATTAGATCTACGAATGTTCATGGTCGACCAATTGCATAGTGGCAGACTTGGCCAAGGAGCGAAAAGTATAACTCAGTACATTATGGGTGCTAGATATGAGATTGACTTTCAAGCTAAGAAATATCTCAAGCTAACATATGCTAACCTAAGATGGAATTCGCAGGCCCTTAACTGTCCACGGAATTATGGTAAAGACTATTTGGAATTCTCATGGGTAGAAATATCTCAAGCGAAGAAATCAAACAAAAACAGTGACGTATTAAACATTGTATTCAAGGAGAAGAAAAACGTAATTTCATTTTATTTTTTTCATGATTTAGATACAAACATTCAATTGAGACAAATGAAAATCTATAAAGGAGAACAGGGTATAGTGCGTCTTTGCCGGAAATTTTCCTAGGCATTATTAGAGAGACAAAGATGGGAGTAAGATCGCATTTTTGTAGAATAAATTATCCACCATGTAGGGAGCACAAAGATTTATCTTGGTCAGGAAAAGAACAAATGAGAGCATAATAGGCTCTTATGGTTTTAGAAATATGCAATTAATGTATACCTAAATTCTTGTACAGATATCATTATGGAATGTACCTATTAGTTCATGGTAACTTTCATGCTTTTCCTAGGATTAGGTCAAATTTAGAAGAAACAAACACACAACTCTTTACAGGACCCTAACAAATGGTTAATTGTCCACATTAGCTATCCACTTGAATCTCTGCCATATAGAAAAATAGCAATCTGAATATGTCATAAAACTGGAGTTGAAATTTTGTTGATACCACCATGGGATCATGAGTAGCTTACACAGGGTCAGATGAAAAACAAAGTTGTTTAAGTACCCTACTAACCAAAGTTGTTAAATGTGGGTAGATAAAGTCACAGTAAAACATTTGGGGAGGAATTTTGCCAATATAGAAAATGCAAACCAACAACAGTCTTACCATGCATTCTTTGTAGGACGTGTCCATGAGACTCCACAAGTTTGTTAGTGCTTTGCCAAGTTTTTTAAAACTGCAAAAATGAAATTGTACATCATTAGTGTGTCCTAAAATGAATAAAAAAGTGAAAAATTACCTTTTCAAGTCGGATTTGCTTTTCTTCCTTGAGAGACTCGACAGTGCTGTTAATTTTAGCGAGTGTAGCATCACTTATGTATTTCTATTGATTTGGTTTACATGCTCCATCCAAGCAAGGATGAACCAATTTTATTATTTCTGAAGAATACATCCCTAGAGTTGCCAAAAGATTGTCGACATCATGTAAATATCCTACCACTTTCATTGGTCTATCACCCTTTCAAAGTCCACAAAACAAAACAAAACCAAAAACATCGAAAACAGTATATTGAATTGGTAAGATACAAAAATTCAACACTCATATTTTTCTAAATTAAGCAACAATAGTACATAGAGAAAAAATGTCATTCCTTCTGATCCAGAGCATTTGTAGGATCGCCAGTCACGATTAGAGATACAATAGTACAAAAAGTTCTAAGAGTATTCCGTAACTTGTAGGAAATTACGTGGGGAAAGATCAAGAGCCTCAATTTGAAAGAAAGCTTGACTGAAGACAAAATCATTGAAATAAAGCTTGTATGATCCAATCAATAATCACATAAAAAAAACCAAGAATACGAAAGGAGATTCACAAAGGAAGAAAGTGGAAGAGAAGATGGAAAGTTAGGGTTGTGGATTTTTGGCTGTATAAGGTTTAGGTTTAGCTGTTTTGTTCAGTAAAAGAGAAATCCTTTGAATCTTAATACTAAAAATTACAGTGGATTCAATCTTAGCGACCCATACAGAGAATCTTAATAATACCAAAAAGAGACTACTATAATTTATACTCACAGTCGCAATAGGCAATGCATGTCGTAATACATCCCAACAACTAAAATTAATGTTGTTTCCCTGTATATCAAAGCTGTGCCATGATAATTGTGAATCAACAACCAATCAGTGTAACTGAAAACAACCGTTAGTGGACAACTAAACCTTGCACTGATAGTTTAACTGTAACATCATCTCTCACAACTCTAAATTGGATGCTCCAAATCACTTTCTTTGTACCAATCAAAGAATGAATCACATCCAAAATAAAATTGGATGAATAACTTTCTTTCTTTGTAACATCATCTTACAGAGAAGTAAACCATCTTCCATTTTAAAAAGATACCACCGATATCTTGTACAATAATGCGGGAATAGAGAGATATCAAGAATGACATTCAACAAAAAATATGAGGGTACAAAAAGATGAATAAAACCCTAAAAATAACATTCTAGGGTTTTTCAATGTTTAAATTCTTTTAAAAACATAACCTAAAAAACCCTAAAAAATAAAATGCTAGGGTTTCTTAATGTTTACCTTCATTCTCAATGAGTTCTTTCTGATTCAACTGAAATGCATAATATACAAAACTACATCACACAGGAAGAAGAATCACGGACAGGAAATAAGAAAGAACCAAAACTCTTGGGTCTGAGAGATACAGAGGGACAAAGGTTTAGAGAAGAAAGAGATTCACAAAAGATGATCTCAGGATCAGTTTTTTCCCTTAAAACTATATTCGAGATAAAATATTTTCGACATAAAAGTGATGGTCAACACGGGGTTTCTCATGTCCGGGAGTCCTTTTCAGCCATCTAATGACTCTTATATCCGGAGCATCCCGACCTTCGGATCGGGTCTACATTAAACGTCGTTCGTCTGATAGCTTTAGTCATCATGGACATATACCTCATACCTTTTTATAACAATGATACGTCCCTTCCACTTCCGCAATCACATTTTTCTTCTCTTTGCAGCCTCTGTAGGAGCATATGTGACCAGAGCAGTATAAATATACATAGGCCCAATGCCAACTAACTTGGTTTTTAATATGTTTACTATCACGTGTCCTTGTTATTAATGTAATTACAGTTCAACGAGATCTAAGGTATTGATTGCTTAAACAAGTATGCACACTCAGCTGTAGATTCCAGTTGAGAGATGGCTTATTATCTATAAACTAGATGACCTCTGCCACGGTGGGATGGTCGACCGAAAAATTAACGCAAAACTAAATTTTGTATAATGGCCATTTAATTAGTTTTAGAAAATTGTGCCTAAAATAGAAATATCACTTTTCCTGAAACAGAGGGAGCATGTCGTTTTATTAGTTGCAACGGAAAATTAGTTGATGCATAAACCAAAATATGGATGCATAATGTGTTATGCATCCTTAGTTGTGGTTGTATAATGACTATGCATTCAATTTTCAAAAATTATGCCTAAAAGGATAAACACCTCTGAATTTTTCGTATAAAACTGTAAATTTGATATTGTTGTTTGTACTCGTCGCGTAGATTTTTTTAAAAAATTTCCAACGAGATAAAATTTGTGAAATTCCAAGGCACGAATTTTTTGATATGTTATATTCTAGTTTGATTTCCAATTATACCCCTGAAAAAATAGGATACTTCAGTGGTTATAGTAATTGGACTAAAAGGGAGGGGTGGTCGCGTCATTTCAAATGGGACACCAAATTAAACAAAATTCAATCTTTTTGTTCTAATTTGGAGAAAAAGTCACGTGCCACATTGACACAAAGTCACCATATATATAAAGTCCTCCCTCACTTCGCTCGGTCAGCCTAAAAAGCCATACTAGTTTTCCAGCAACAATAATAATATTTAAATGTAAAATGTAAAATTATAATTAAAATTAAAATTAAATATAATTTAGAGATCGTGAGGACACAAAGAACCTGTTTTCCAGCCGTTTTTTTGGCTAATCAACTTCAATATTCAGCCAAAATTTGATCCGTTCTAACTTGGACAAGAAAGATCATTTAGGTATTCTTGGTCGAGTACGAGATTTCTAAAAAGAATGGTTAGAAACTTAAAAGCTTCAAAGAAGCATGAATTTATGGTCGGTGTAACTAATGAAGAACACCAAATTCGGGGATACATAAATTAAAGCCCCATCGGGATTGTTTTTTTTCTTTCAAAAGCACCTAGTAACTACCTTGTAACAAACTTTCTAGTAAAACAAAAAAGATGTTTGGTAAATATTTTTCAAAGTGCTTTTATCCAAAAACACTTTTGTTTTGAATTTTGTTTTGATGGGGGCAAAATTCGAAGGGGGCATGGGGACCAATAAAAAGCTGGCATTTTTCTTTCCATTTTCGACAATTTTCAACAAATTTCAATTTCAATTTTATACTCCCATATTAGCCTTCTCCGAATCTTGATGTAGCTATCTAAAAATGTTAACTAATCTAAATTAACGCCAACAAAACAGACTATTAAAGGGAACGAAAAAAAATATGCACTACCTTTAAGCAAGCACTAACTCCACAAAGATATATTTGCAGAAAAATGCATCGTTATCAGCGAGTGAATCCTAAAGAAGAAGAAGCATAAGGTGTTAGAAAAAACAATGTTTTGTTTTAATCAAAAAATGCATGGACCATGTTTTGATCCCAAGACCTATTACTCCCTAGATGTTTTTTCATGTGAATGAATAAAACATTAGTCCCATATAGACTAAAACACTTAGAGTTTTAGACTTAAATAGCTTTGGTTTAGCCTTAAGGGTATGGCCCTTTGGGTCTTTAGACCTTTGTGTATGGGGAAAGCCCTAGACTATGGCAAGGTTGCCTAAAACTTATTGCATTTCTTATTGCCTTTCCCGTTCGCGTGGTGCTTCGCACAGAAGCACGCACGCTCGCTCGGCTCGGCTCGGCTCGGCTCGGCTCGGCTCGGCGTGGGCGTGGGCGTGGGAGAGGGTGAGGGTGTGGGTGTGGGTTTACCCGACCCTATCTTTTTACTGAATTTTTCCACACGCTTCTCCCACACATGCAAAGAATTTTAATTCTTTGCCTTCTCGGTTTTGGATATCCGACAGCCTCGAGAAGCATCTTCCTTCACGCGTGTCACACGGTGCATTTGACACTGTGCCTCGAGAAGAATCTCGAGAATTTTAAATGTCCGACAAAAAAAGAATTTCACCGTATTTTTAACGGATGCTTTTACTCGTCCGACAAAAGCAAACGCGTGAATCACTTTGACGATCTGTCGCACATTGGATTCTAAGTCGAACGTTCAAATAATTTTTGCTATAAATACCAGATGAGTTCTTCATTTGAAACCATACCTTTCTAACTCTTCTCTCTGAAATTCTTCTTCTTCTTTTATTCTCTCAGAAATTTTATTTAAGTTTACAGAAACATAAAAAACGAGTTGTAGTTTACAGAAACATAATTTTGTAACACTACTTCTCTGTTTACAAAAACATAGTTGATTCACAGAAACAGAAATTAGTTTTTACATTTCTCTGAAACTGGTTGTAGTTTCCATTTATGTTTTTGTTTTCATTATTTGCTGCCAAGTTCTAAGGGTTCTCTCTGTGTATGCTACACATAGAGGAGAACTAACAGTAGTTGTATCCTGGAGGTAATTTGTTAAAAGCTATAGCATCTCAGAGGAGTAGCAGGCAATATTACCTTTAGCTCAGCGTATCTCATACGTGCCTCTACTAAGTTTTTGATACTATCATCAGTTCATCTCCGGTATAACAGTAACACATCAGTGAGTGTTAACTATTTTTCTCATGTTTCTTGAGTTGATTGTGTAATCTAAGTATTACTTCTTAGTTGCATACGAAAATTTGTAAATTAATTCCAACAATCTAAAGGTAATATCTTGCCTTATTGTAATATTGTAATTGCTGTAAGAACATGGGAAAAAATACCGTAGAAAAACCACCAAAGTTCAGTGGTAAGGACTTTAAGAGATGGCAGTCTAAAATGCTATTCTTCCTAAATGACCAAAGGTTAGATGGATATGCCTTAGAAAAACCCTCGAGAAAACTTCATCGCGTGGTAATGAAGATAAATTGGACAGGTGGAATAGGAAGAATTATTTGTGCAAGAATCATATTCTTAATTGTCTTGATGATTCCTTGTATGACTTCTATAATGCAAAAGAAGATTTTAATGCTTTTGATTTATGGGAAGCTCTAGAAGAAAAATATCATCTTGAAGTCTGCTGGAAGTAAGAAATTCTTGATGGCTAAGTTCTTAGAATACAAGATGACTGACGAAAAGCATGTGGTAGAAACAGTTCGTTGAACTTCAACTCCTCATCAACGAGATACTTGTCAAGGCATGACTTTTGATGAAGCTCTACAAGTATCGGCTGTGATTGAAAAGCTTCCACCCTCATGGAGCGAATACAAGAGGAGGTCTGCGACACAAGACTCGTGAAATCACCATGGTGGAGCTTGGCAAAAAGATCCAGGTTGAGGAGCTTATGTGCAGCAAGGACAAGAGCATGTTGCTGAGCAAAAACATGACCTACAAAGCTCATGTTTTGGATGATAAAGCTGCTTCAAAGAAAACTCTGGAGAATCCAAAAATTGGTAATAGACGTGACAGACGTCGAAAACCCAGAGGTAACAATTTTAAGCCTAAGGGTGGTGTCACTAAGCACACCATCAAAGGCGACTGTTTTAACTGTGGAAAACCTGGACATATGGCTAAAGACTGTAAAGCCCCTAAAAGGATCAAATATGATCCAAAACAGAAAAATAAGGCACACCTAGTAGATGATCCTGGATACTTTACTGGCATGGTGTCCGAAGTCGACCTTGTCTCTAGTGTGACTAATGTGAGAGACTGGTGGCTTGATTCTCTGAGCCACCAAGCATGTCTCAAATTCAGAAATGCTTTCTCCTCTTATGCCATAGTAGGAGATGATGAGAAATTGTTCATGGGAAACTCTACCACCGCGAAAGTGGAGGGGAAAGGCAAGGTCGAACCGAAGTTAACTTCGGGAAAAACTCTCGCATTGAATGACGTATTTTACGTCCCAGGACATATGCAAAAACCTTATCTCGAAACCATCTTACTAGGAAAAGGATTTAAGATTGTTGCTGAATCTAATATCGTTGTCCTTTCTAAGCATGGTGAATTCGTAGGAAAAGGTTATGTTACCGATAACATGATTAAGCTTAGTGTATCTGATTTGAAATTGAATGTTAATGCATCTTCTTCTGCTTATGTTTGTGACTCTTCACATGTTTGGCATGATAGACTTGGGCATGTTAATCTCAAATCTCTAGAAAGACTTGCTAATTTAGGTTGCATACCGAAAATAAACTATGATAAAAATCAAAGATGTGAAATCTGTGTTGAATCTAAATATACAAGAAAACCGTTTAATAAAAGGATTGAACGTAAAACAGTTCCTTTGGAACTAATCCACTCGGATTTAGGAGATTTGAAATCAATACCAACAAGAAGTGGTAAAAAATGGTACATCACTTTTATAGATGATTACTCACGCTATTGTCAGGTTCATCTTCTTAGAAGTAAAGATGAAGCCTTAGAGGCCTTCAAATTTTATAAAATTGAAGTAGAAACTCAAAAAGGAGTTAAAATTAAAACTCTTAGGTCAGATCGTGGCGGTGAGTATGTGATACCCATAGGTGAGTTTTGTAAACATAATGGAATCATTCATGAAACTACTGCACCATATTCACCAATCGAATGGTGTAGCTGAAAGAAAAAAAGAACACTCATAGATATGGTAAATGCTATGTTGACAAGTTCAGGGTTATCTTCGAACTTGTGGGGGGAAGCTATCCTCTCTGCTTGCTATATTTTGAACCGAGTTCCATTTAAAAAATTTGATAAAACTCCTTATGAATTGTGGAATGGTAAACAACCTTCATATGCATACTTTAAAGTGTGGGGGTGTTTGGCCAAGGTGGCCATTCCTCATCCCAAGAAAACTAAATTAGGTCCTAAAACAATTGACTGTGTTTTCTTAGGGTATCCTGAGCATACAATTGCATACAGGTTCTTGGTCATCAGTTCTGACCATAACAACATTGGTCAGAACACCATATTGGAATCTAGAGATGCTGTGTTTTATGAACACATTTTTCCTTTAAGGTCTGGACCTCGAAAAAGGGTCCATGATGACCTCTCGGATGTTCCATCGACTAGTCAAACTCCAACTTTGGAGTATGAGACTGAACCGAGAAGAAGTAAAAGGGTAAGAACTGAAACAAGTTTTGGCCCAGATTTTTTGACTCTAACGGTAGAGTCTGAACCCCAAACCTACAAAGAAGCTATGACTTCTCCAGAAGCTCTCTTCTGGGAAGAAGCTTCATTAAATGAATGGGAGTCCATTCAGCAAAATGAAACTTGGGAGCTTGTAGATTTACCTCCTGGTAGTAAATCCATAGGTTGCAAATGGGTGTTCAAAAGGAAACTTAGAACAGATGGAACTATAGATAAATATAAAGCTAGGTTGGTAGCTAAAGGCTATAGACAACAGGAAGGATTAGATTTCTTCGATACTTATTCACCTGTCTCTAGAATCACCTCGATTAGGATGTTGATTGCTATAGCTTCAATTTATGATTTGCATATACATCGATGGATGTTAAAAACCGCATTTTTATATGGTGAATTGAATGAAGAAATTTATATGGACCAACCTGAAGGCTTTATTGTAAAAGGTTATGAAAACAAAGTATGCAAGTTGAACAAATCTCTTTACGGTTTAAAACAAGCACCTAAACAATGGCATGAAAAATTTGATCATGTTATGATAACTAATGGTTTCAAGGTTAATGAATCTGATAAATGTGTTTACATTAAATCTGTGGATGATTCTCATGTTATTGTGTGCCTATATGTTGATGATATGCTCATATTAGGCAGTAACCTTGATATAATTAATACCATTAAAAGCATGCTTAGAGATAATTTTGACATGAAAGACTTAGGCCCTACTGATGTAATCTTAGGGATGAAAATCAGAAAGACGTCTGATGGATATAGTCTTAGTCAATCTCATTATCTTTGAAACCGTATTAAAGAGATTTAATTATGAAAATGCTAAACCTGCATCTACTCCATTTGATCCCACTTGTAAATTGAAAAAGAACAAGGGTGAGGGTATTGATCAACTTGAGTATTCTCGCATTATTGGTAGTCTTATGTATTTGATGAACTGTACAAGACCGATATTGCTTACTCTGTGAGTAGATTAAGCGGGTATACTTGCAACCCAGGGCAGGATCACTGGAATGCTCTCTTCGAGTTTTACGTTACCTGAGAGGGACCTCAAACTATTGCTTAAGTTTTGGGAAGTATCCTGTCTTTGGAAGGGTATTGTGATGCCAACTGGATATCGACTCGAAGAGTGCAAGTCTACTAGTGGGTACATCTTCTTACTTGGAGGTGCGTCTGTCTCATGGAAGTCTACCAAACAGACATGTATAGCTAAATCCACTATGGAGTCTGAATTTATAGCCTTGGAAAAAGCTGGAGAGGAAGCTGAATGGATACGATGTTTCCGGGAGGAATTCCACTCGCCCAAGCTCGTGTCTTCAATCGCAATCCACCGTGATGAAAGCTGCTCTTGGTTGCGCAAAGAACAATGTATACAACGGGAAGTCTATACATATACGAAGAAGACACAAGACGGTGAAACAACTACTCTCTACTGGTATTATCTCGATAGACTTTGTAAAATCCAAAGATAATCTTGCAGATCCTTTGACGAAAGGCTTAACCCGAGAGGAAGTTAAATTTACATCGAGGGGGATGGGACTTAAGCTCATTGAATAAATCACCATGAAGGATACTCAACCTTGTGATTAGATTTCCAAAATCAAGGTTCAATGAGACAACTAATTTATGGTGATATTGGGTAAAGCACTATCTTTGTCCCTCCCTATGGTGTAACTGTGCGATAGTGCTACCTGCGAATTAAAGGATGATCTTTTGCGATCTTAATGGGTACCATGGCTTTGATTAAAGCGGGGTGTGGCAGACACTCTTTATGGACTCACCTTTGTGGATGTTGGAAGTGGGGCCGCTTCCTATGAGAATTTGAGCTAATTCTCTAGAGACATTCATTAAGTCCGGGATTTTAGCCCACGGCCAAAATGGGCACAACCGCAAGAGCTTGGCAGCTGTTTTCTTCAGTTGAGGCATCAAGTGTGGCTGTTATTTATGAATTGCATTTATTGTTGGCGGTTCAAGACATTGCGTTCACCGTATCAACAAGCAGTTCAGGTAACCTCTCACTAAGTTAAGGTTCAATCCTCGGGACACCTTAGCCTAAATTGTTGCCTTATGTTTTCTCGTGTTTTATCGAAATGTTTTATTATTCATGTGGGGGATTGTTAGAAAAAACAATGTTTTGTTTTAATCAAAAAATGCATGGACCATGTTTTGATCCCAAGACCTATTACTCCCTAGATGTTTTTTCATGTGAATGAATAAAACATTAGTCCCATATAGACTAAAACACTTAGAGTTTTAGACTTAAATAGCTTTGGTTTAGCCTTAAGGGTATGGCCCTTTGGGTCTTTAGACCTTTGTGTATGGGGAAAGCCCTAGACTATGGCAAGGTTGCCTAAAACTTATTGCATTTCTTATTGCCTTTCCTGTTCACAAAAAGCTTCACAGAGCACGCACGCTCGCTCGGCTCGGCTCGGCTCGGCGTGGGCGTGGGCGTGGGCGTGGGCGAGGGAGAGGGAGAGGGAGAGGTTGAGGGTGAGGGTGAGGGTGTGGGTGTGGGTGTGGGTTTACCCGACCCTATCTTTTTACTGAATTTTTCCACACGCTTCTCCCACACATGCAAAGAATTTTAATTCTTTGCCTTCTCGGTTTTGGATATCCGACAGCCTCGAGAAGCATCTTCCTTCACGCGTGTCACACGGTGCATTTGACACCTGTGCCTCGAGAAGAATCTCGAGAATTTTAAATGTCCGACAAAAAAGAATTTCACTGTATTTTTAACGGATGCTTTTACTCGTCCGACAAAAGCAAACGCGTGAATCACGGACAGTCTGTCGCACATTGGATTCTAAGTCGAACGTTCAAATAATTTTTGCTATAAATACCAGATGAGTTCTTCATTTGAAACCATACCTTTCAGAACTCTTCTCTCTGAAATTCTTCTTCTTCTTTTATTCTCTCAGAAATTTTATTTAAGTTTACAGAAACATAAAAAACGAGTTGTAGTTTACAGAAACATAATTTTGTAACACTACTTCTCTGTTTACAAAAACATAGTTGATTCACAGAAACAGAAATTAGTTTTTACATTTCTCTGAAACTGGTTGTAGTTTCCATTTATGTTTTTGTTTTCATTATTTGCTGCCAAGTTCTAAGGGTTCTCTCTGTGTATGCTACACATAGAGGAGAACTAACAGTAGTTGTATCCTGGAGGTAATTTGTTAAAATCTATAGCATCTCAGAGGAGTAGCAGACAATATTACCTTTAGCTCAGCGTATCTCATACGTGCCTCTACTAAGTTTTTGATACTATCATCAGTTCATCTCCTCATAACAAGAATAACATCGCTGAGTGTTAACTATTTTTCTCATGTTTCTTGAGTTGATTGTGTAATCTAAGTATTACTTCTTAGTTGCATACGAAAATTTGTAAATTAATTCCAACATAAGGTTTATCTAATTTTGGGGGCACCAAAAGTCGTGATGTAACAGAATGGTAGGCTGCATTTAGGTCTAACAGTTTGAGCGCGTGACCACCTTCCCTACTCTGTTAGTCTGTTCCGGAAATGCGATGATCTTAATCAATTTTGTCAACCTTTGGCTTTCATCTTCTTCTTTACCTTTTTTTCTTTTTTTTTCTTTTTGTAATGTTTCCATTTCTTCCACTGCTCTCTTGTTTTTTATTTATTGTAATGCCAAATCATCAAATTAAAAGAAAATCCTATGTCCATTGCGGCATCTGCCTACTGCGACATATATAATTGATATTTCTAGATGATAGATGATAGTTCCATTTGATTGTCAGAGCTACCCTCTTCAGGTGTTTGATCAGGCCAACAATTTCTTTGGTGTGAGAAACAAACATCATTATTCACGGTTTCACTTACTACAAAATCGAGTTAACCAAGTTGTTAGATTAATCATCCAAGTTTTATTAATCTTAGAGATTTAGACCAGGATTATACCTCTAGCTAGATAGCATCAAGGAATTTTAGTATCGTTACGTAAGATCATATATTTTTCCTTCCCTTTAATAGGCTATTTTGTTGGCGTTAATTTAGGTTAGTTTATATTTTTATAGGGAGGTAGTCAATTGTGATTTATATAGACTTTTATAGATTTTTTATTTGAGTGACTCCCGGAAATTCTCTAGAAATATAGAGATTTCTAGTGATTCTCTGAGAGTATATTAGAGAGTCTCTGTGACTTGTAGAGACAAAAAATTTATATTCACAAAGAGTCTCTGTGATTTGAAGAGACAAAAAAATGTACAATATTTAATCGAAATTCAAAATATCTACGTGTTACTTTATTATGCACATTATAATCTAAATAAAAGTACCATGAATACCTGGTGAAAATACGTGTTCATTGTGAAAATAAAATTCGTTGTTGCCTTATGTCTATGTTTTTTTTTTCACTCATCCCACATTAATTTTATTTTCTATGCAATCTCGCCACTGCTTTACTCCGTAAATGGCCCGTCACTTGGTCATCAACTCAAAAGAAGAAAAAAAAGGTCATACTCTCGAAAACAAATATTCCCCAAGTTTTCAAGTCTCCAGAAATATCACCTTCTGAGGAAAGATTTCTATCATGCCTATTTTCCTCAAAAAGTCTCTCCAAATCTCTGAAAACAATGACTTTCAATTCTCACTCGAATAACAGGGATGTTGTAATGACTCTTATGAAATCCAAATCCAATAACATGGAGTTTTGGAGAATTCTAATGACTTAAAAAAGTCTCTAACCAATAAAAAGATACATTAGGAGACTCACCAAAAGTCTCAATGGACTAACAGTGGATTTGAGAATTCTCTGAAAGTCATTTGAAATCTCATTTGACTAACCTCCTGTTAGATAACTATCAAGATTTGGAGAAGGGTAATATGGGAGTATAAATGCGAAATTTAAATTTGTTGAAAATTGCCAAAAATGGAAAAATAAATGCCGGATTCTTATTGGTCCCCCATGCCCCATTCGGATTTTACCCATCAAAATTTTTCTCTTCTACTTTAGACCAACTTTTAAAAGCTATCCAGAAATAACTTTTTAAAGCAGTAAAAGCAAAAATTGTGGACCCACTAACTTTTAACTAATTGATTCTCTATTTTAACCACGTTGTTATTTTGAAATGACAAAATTTATATTTAAATATTTGTTTATGTGTAATTACTTCACTATTAAAATCTTGTTTATTTATTTATTATTAATTTTTAAGAGCAACAAGAAAAACAAAAAATTTGTTATTATTATTTATTTACAAAAAAAATACATATATATAAAAATACAACAATAATAATATTTAAATGTAAAATGTAAAATTATAATTATAATTATAATTAAAATTAAATAATTAAAATATGAAAATTATTTACTTATTTATTTGAAGAATATTCAAAATAATAAAAATATATTATTAACAAATGGCATTTAAAAATAAATTTTAAACCATGTTTGTTTTCGTCATTAGTCACATCATCAGCATTTCAACACAACAATTTACCAAATAGAATTTACAGTTTATTGGTTCTAAAGCACTTTACGTATTATAGTTACCAAACATCCAACAGTTTTATTTTCAAAGCACATCACAACAAAAAAGTGCTTTTATAAAATTCACAGCAATACCAAACTCGTTTTAATTAGGGGATATCTGTCGGCATGGTCGATGGATGGACGGCATTGAAAAACCCTACCGACAACTACAGTAAAATATCCTCCAATTAAAAAAAATATCCCCCAGTTAAGTGTTCCTAAATAACTTCCTGATTAGGATGAACTTTTGTGATTCACACTTTTGTAGGACAATAAATTTTCCAAAAACAGATTTTTTCAATTTCGGGAATAATGGTCCAAACTAAGGTGTTTATAATTGGAAAAATCCCAGAAATTTAAATGACCACATCCACCAATAATAGTTTTCCTGTCTCAAATAGCCGTACACGATCATCGCCAGAATTTAGGTTACAGCAACTGTTTCTAACTCCTTCTAAACATATTTTGCGGTTTAGATTGTTCTCTCATAGGCTTAGGCTTAGTTTGGTATTGCTGCAGCCTTTGTAAAAGCACTTTTCTGCTGTGCGTTGGTGTGCTGTGCTGTGAGAAAAAAGCAGTTAGACGTTTGGTAAAATATTAATTAAAGTTAAAGCTGATTAAAAAAGCAATCAAAGTGTGTTTTGTAAAATACCAGATACAACAATTGTTGTTGTGCAAATGACAAAAACAGACATATCTCTAAAAATAGTTTTATCCAATTTTCTTGGGGTTAAAATAATTATTACTCCCTCCGTCTTATTTTACATGAAGGGGAAGGGCTTTCTTCAAGTACCAATTTACATGAAGGTTTTCATATTTACTCCATAAATCTTCCTGATTTGCCCATGCTTTGGAATCAGATACAAACATAAAATATAATATAAGCTCAATTTCCCATATGAAATTTTTAAATAATCCACTAGATTCCAAATCCACACTAAAATCTAGGAATTAGAAACTTAAAATTTAAATATTTTAGAAGATATTAATAAGGGTAGATTTGGAAAAAATTTAATATCTTTCTTTTTTCTTAATCTGTGTGAAAACACCTATACCTTCATCTAAACTAGGACGGGGGGGGAGTATATTTTACTACGAAATATAAATATATTAAAGATTAAATTTACTAATTATTATTATTATGATGATTAAAAAAAAATTATTTTTACTTAACCACTTTTTAATATATATAATTTTCAAACAAAACAACAAACAAAAATTAAGTAATTATTTAAAATTTGTTTTAATTTTTATTTTTGACAAATTAAATGAAATGGTATCATACAATAGTTTGAAAATAAATATAATAATATTTAAAGAATAAAATATAAAAAATAAAAATTGATTGCATATATTTTAAGGGTAATTTTTGTCATTTACAAAATAAAATAGGGACAAAAAAGATAAATCAAGCATTAAATTTTGGTGAGACCAAAGCTTATGCTTTTGTAGATTTTAAAAGCTCCTCCTCCCCAGCTTTTGAAACTTGAGTAATCCGGGAAGTGCTTTAGGTAAAAAGCAGTTTGATTTTTTTTTACCAAACACCAATTTCAAAAATTATTGATATATATAGGTTTTGAAAGTGCTTTTGAAAAAATAAAAGCATTACCAAACCCAGCCTTATACGCGCCATCTGATCTGCACACTCCATCCACCACCGGTTCCTTGCACACAAATTCCTGCTCAGTTCATGTGTCTTGATTTTGCTACAACCACCACCAAACCTCTTAATGTCCAATTCTCACATCCCCGTCAATGCTATTAATTACAACTTTTCGTACGTACCCTCATTTTTGGTTTGGACAACAATCAATAGTGTCCTAATACAGTAGTAACATTTTCCACACAAAATTTAATGTCGGCAGGGGAAGTTAAACGTCCAACTTCTCAAACCAGAAGTAATGCAAGAGCTACTAGGCTAGCCCACTGAACTGCAAGGCCACTTGCCTTGGTCCTCATTTAATGCGATGTTACTTGTACGAAGTCCGCATGCTATCAGCTAGTCATGAAATATATAACCAGGGAAGTGCTATACTTGGTTCATGCTTATTACCAAGGAAATTATATACTTGGATCTTAAAGCTAGCTGCTAACTAATTTTAGCTCATCGATCAATCGTTAACTCGATGATGAAGGTTGAAGTAATTTCAAAAGAGAGCATAAAACCTTCTTGTCCGACTACTCATCACCTCAAGTTCTTCAACTTATCATTTCTTGATCTTCTTGCTCCTCCAATTTATGCTAATGCCATCCTTTATTACTGTCAAAATGATAATGCCAAGAAGATCATCGATACAGATGTTCATCGTAGTGTACTTAAGAAATCCTTAGCTGAAACACTGATCAAATTCTATCCCTTAGCTGGTAAAATCATTGATGACAAGTTAAAGTTGATGGTAGACTGCAACGATGAAGGTGCGGACTATATCGAAACCAAAGTGAGTAACTGTCAGCTTTCTCAACTTATTCAACACCCTAATGTCCATGAAATAGTGAAGAAATTCATTCCATCTGATCCCTATAGTACTGCAACTTCTCCCAAGAAAGTTCCGCTATTAGTCCAAGTAAATATTTTTGAGGATTGTGGTGGAATTGTGATTGGTCTTCGTATCTCACACAAGTTTGCGGATGCAGCTTCACTCACCACTTTTGTCAATGACTGGGCTACTGTGGCTCGTGGTATCGCTACGGATGACCATGATCGACAAATCAAAGGTCCAAGTTTCGAATGGCAATCTCTTTTTCCACCGAGAGACTTGATGGGTTTCAAACCCACGACCTTAATTAAGGAAGATGAAGTACTGGTGACAAGGAAGTTCGTTTTTGGGGCATCCAAACTAGCCGAACTCAAGGCAAAAAGAATCATTGTCAAAGAAAGCGACGATGTTCCTGACCAGTATCAGCCAACTCGTGTTGAAGTGCTATCGGCCTTTTTATGGAAGTGTTTCATTGACATAGATCAAGCAAAAAATAAGGGAGGTGCTCAGCTAAAGGTTTACCTAGCAACACATACAGTTAATATGAGATCGAGAATGGTTCCATCACTGCCAACAAACTCCTTCGGAAATGTATTAGGTGTCTCAGCTGCATCCATTATAATGAATAATGAGCGCACTGTGAAGAACGATCAGTATAACTACCCAGATTTGGTAGGAAAAGTCAGGGACTCCATAAAGAAAGTGGACGCTGATTACGTAAGAGAAATACGAACTACAGATGCGCATTGGATGCCTTTAAGTTGTTGAGCGAAAATTGTGCAAGTGGTCTGGCGCTGATGCTAAACTTCAGTAGTTGGTGCAGGTTTCCAATATATGAAGCAGATTTTGGTTGGGGAAAACCAACATGGGTAAGTACTGGTGAATTAGCTATGAAAAATATGGTTATGTTAATGGATACTAGTTCAGGAGATGAAATTGAAGCATGGATACACTTGGGTACAGAAGACATGGGTGAATTTGAACGCCATGAGGAACTCCTTACACTTATTCTTATTTAAATGGATTCTATCAATCGATCTTCTCCCTGGGACGAAATTGGCAACCACAGTTTTTTTTTTTTTTTTTTTTCTGTTTAGAAATACTGTACGTAATGTTATGGAATATACCAATGATATACATACTAGTTATAAGTCTGCAGGTTATATCTACCACGGTCTGTAGTTGTACGCGTGAGTTGTCTTTATTTATCATTATCTTAAATAATTTATTACATATTGAAGTTCCAGTCTCTTCCACTCATTGAAGCATAATGCTAAGTAAAATTTACTTGTGAATTACAGTTTTCCACATCATGTACCACTAAACGTTTCAGAAATTTATTTACTTTTTTCTTACAGAAGAGAGCCAGGAATATGCTCTCTGCTTCTTTGGTATATGAATAAGCTAGTTATGTGTCAGTGGCAGTGAGTATGAATCTGCTGCTGAAGCAGTAAATATGAGGACGTGAATGATTCCATATATACTGCGTTATGTGCAATATGTGCTGTCATGAATAATGAGTGCATTGACACATCACATCATGATTTGATGCACAAAGTTATGATTTCCTTGAAGAAAATCGACTGCGACTATGTAAGAGAACTGCAAAGTTCTGATGCCCTCTTAAGTGCCACGGAGACGAATGGAGAATGGTTTAAGCGGTCAAACAGTGATTCTAAACTTCAGTAGTTGGTGAAGGTTTCCATTATATGAAACAGACTACGGTTGGGGAAAACCAATATGGGTAAGTGCTTGAACTGAGCCTCTGAAGAATCTTGTTTGGTTAAAGCATACTAGTTCAGGGGATGGAAGTGAAGCAACATTTATCTTTGGTAAGAATGTTATGGCTGAATTTTAGCATCACGAGGAACTTCTAGCATAGATTTCTTAATTACATTTCACATCGTTCAGTCTTCTCCTAGGTATCATCAGTATGCTGTTTTGGCTCTACTTACTAAATAGTTGTACCCAGAACTATTTGTATAAAGTAATATGAACCTGTTTTCCTTGGTCATAGTAGTCGATTAAGGAACGTACCACACAAATACTGGATGAATAACAATATGGTCAGCGTGACACTTAAAAGCAGTTCTGAGAGAGGGAATCAAACCTGCCTATGAAAATCCCATTACCCATGCTTTCTTGAAGTAGTGATCTTACTCCTCCATTATATGCTTCTCTAGTTCTTTTCTTTCTCTATGCAATCGCCAGTGGAGGTAACAAAAGCTGCAACAATACGATTAACAATAACCATAGTAAAATCATCACTGACGTCAAAGACATCCTTAGCTAATAGCAAATCAGATGGGTTGATATATATTGCAAAAATGGCAAACGGCAATAGCTTGGCACTAGTAGTAAACTGTATTTAATTAATTATATCTTAAAAGGACACGCAAGATGCGAAACTCTAAAAATATATCTTCAACTCTAGAAAGTCTACAAGGTAAAACAGGTCATCACTTCAAATGGAGAAGACCCCTAGAGACCGAAGAACTCCAGAAATATCACGAACTGAGAACCTCACCAACCACTACCCCATCCACTATTGCTGCCACCAGAACTGTAGTTACTTTTATCTGTTCTTAAACCTGGTGTGAAGGATCTATCTCTGTCTGAATTGGAATTGTCTTTCCAACCACCATCTTTGCGGTTTGCACCCCAGCCACCAGAGCAACCTGCAGTTGCAAGACCTCTCATAGGGACTACGGCAGCTACTGACCTTAATGATGGACCAGAATCATGTTGCACATCATCAATATGTTTCTGAAAATATGCTACAAGTCGATCAATGTCCTCAAACATCCGTTTACGAAACTTGAATCCATTGGGATACAGACCGATGTATTCATGATGGGGATTTGTACTTCTTATATAAGACAGAATGAAGGTTCCAGGATGTTCATGAGAAATGCCAAAACAGTAAACAATCCTCATTGGATATTCAGATTTCTCCACTCTTAGAAGATCATCTACTTGAGCTTTTGTGCCCTTCTTGAATTTGCGGTAGCTCAGCATAGTCTTCAAATGGCCTACCAATAGATCCACATAGCGATCCATAACCTACAATTAAGATGGCAAAACTGGTTAAGTGAATCAAAACATGCATACAAGGAAATATATGGAACCAATAGAAATTATAGTAACCCCGAACTCATCCTTCCCAAGAAAAAAAAACAGCATAAGAGTGAGTAAAAACCTCATCTAAGTCCTCGAAAGTATCATCTCCTATTTTAAGGGTTTTCCCTAGACGAAGCAAGCTTGTAATGTCCTTGTGATCCTTTCCACCTTCAACTATGTCTTTGTTGGCAAAAACTCCATCAGAAATTTTCAGAGTCAAAGTCAGATAAGATGGCCCTCTGGGACTGGGGCGAACAATAGTTTCGCCTGCTTCCTTGTCTGAGAGGAACTGTAGATTGATAAAGAAAAGAACAGTTACATACCTCAACAATAAATCTAACAAGAAAACAATATGACAATATGATTTAATATGATAGGCAGACCTGAATTGCATCATCAGCTGTTATATTCTGGAATCGGGGATGCACAATCATTCTTGGCTTGAAATGTTTCTTAGCGAGCTCCTTCTCTTTACCTGCCTTTTCTTTCTCACCATGCAAACGGTTCTCATCCGGTTTATAGTAAGGATCATGACTTTGAGAACTTCTATACTGATCTCTTTTCAGTTCACTTTCTTTGCAAGTTAGATAGACCTGGTATCTATTCTTTTGAACTGATTTAATCTTGCAGGTAAGAATATCACCTTCCCGCACCTCTTCGGTCAAGTCAGTCTGCCTACTGTGATCTGAATAATCTTCACTCATAACCCACCCAGTCAACCCAGATTCAAGCACACAAAAGATCCTTTGGGGATGCACCTTGCGAACTGTTGCCTGCACAATTTTTCCTTCAGCAATGGTATCTTTAGTTTCACCAGAAATCATATAGAATTCTTCATCTGAATTTGGTTCTCTGTATGGAGTACGCCAGTCTTGAAACCCATGTACCAATTCATTTTTTATATCCTCCAGAGTGTCAAGCTTGTCTAGAGCATCACGAGACTTGGCATATTGCTCAATTACAAGAGATTTTAGAAGATTTGGCTTCTCCCTAACATGCTCTATCGCCATCTCTTGCACATCTTCATCTGCATAATTAAAATCATGTTCATCATCCTCATCAATCATATCTTTTGCCATCAGCTTTGCGAGTTCATACGACTCCGGGTGAATTCTTGTATCATCCAACAAATCAAAAATATGGTGGCTGTTAGTAGCTAACCCACTTCGAACCACACGTACAAAACCAGCCGCATTGTGGAACACTTTTTTCTTAAGAAGAGATGCAAGTTCCTTACGACTGGTGATCACTCCACGTCTTACTAATTCCCGCTGCAGCGAAGCTGCTTTTCTGGGTCCAAGACCAGACACAAACTGCAAAGGAGAAAACAGCCACTCATGACTTGCAGCCATATTTATGTCAATGCCAACTTGATTCATAATATCCACCATCACTTGCTCGACCATATCGTATTTCTCAGCTGGGGTGAGAAAACAATCCAAGGGATCGAGCTTCCAAGATAGTATCTCCTTCCCTGGTCCACATAGTGTTGCAATCATTGCCAAAGGATTCTGAAGGTAGCGACCAAGCGCAACAGCACGCCTGACGACCCCTGGCTGGCTTGGTAGCTGGTCAGATGAAATTCGTGAATTCTCATAAAGGCGAGGCAGGGATTCATCCCCATAAACCACATTTAGCTCCTCCATCTCTTGACCAATTTCTCTAGGATATTCCTCAAACATCTTAAAAATAATCTCAAAAATATCTTCCTTCAGCTTTGCACAAGACAATGTAACAGCTCCTAGAACCACAACATGCGGCTGGTGATCAGTTATGAACTTAAGAACACGCTCTTGATCATTTTTCTTCCTCTGCTGGGCATTAATACTTTGAGATCGAATGCTGAGTGAACCTGCATATAACACATCCAGTACCTCACCAGATGAATCCAACATCACAAAAGTGGTTGCTGGCTTCCCAGGGCCCCAACAACAAGCCAAAACCTTCGGGGCTGCATCATCATCTGAGCGGACATCAGCGTCCTTCCGTTGATATGGCGCCACAGACACCTTATTCCACAAGTGCTTCCCGTACTTCATAAGGACCCAGCTCCTTGCCCTGACGGACAATACAGTTCGAGCTTCCTTTTCCATCAGAGGAAGCATTAGCTTAAACATGTCATCCAATATCATTTTGCGTTGTTCATTCCAAAGTTTCGCTGTTTTACTAACACCATCACTGAGATAATTTTCACTGCATTCGACTTGTAACTTATTCAGATCTACTTCGGGTAATTTTAGAGTGACTTGAATAAGTTTCTTTTCTTCAGCCTCTTGGATAAGAAGCCATTGTGCATCTTGGAATTTTGTCAATGGTTTTTGACTAAGCCAGTTAATGTCCGCAAACTGACGATAAGAATCAATAGCCACATTTCCCTCAGCGGTAGGACATGTTGAAATGATGGCTTTCTCCATAAAGATATTGCGCACATGTTTCCTTACACGCGGTTCGCAGCTGAGCTCCACCGCTGCCATGTGCCTAGCACCTTTGAGCACAGCCTGAGGATCCTCAAACATTGCACAAGTAAAATTCAAAGCTACTTCCTCTGGAGTTTCCTTAGCATCCTCCAACTCATCCTGTCTCATCTTTTCTAGAGTAAGATGCAAACCAAAAAGCTCAGAGCTGCTACCAATTTTGCTTGCTACTTCCCATAAGCCAGCCTTACTGCAGATACTATAATATGTCTTCCTTTTTGGCCGTCTAAATTTTCCTTCTTGTGCTTTAACTTCACCAGGAGGGAAATGCAAGTTAAACTTGACGTCAACATCATCAACCTCTTGCTCTGACTCAGCGCTCTTAAGAGATTCCACAATCGATTGGTAAAGCTTTTGATTCAGGCTTAGTCTTGTTTCGTGAGAAATCTCTTTTGAATTTTCATTATAATGCTTAAAGTAGTAAACCTGGAGAGCTTTCTTCCGTTTCTGAAGAAGCAACCACTTCCTATCCAAATCCTTGATGTCCCACAGCACCTTATGCCACTTTATTTTGCGTATGTGCTTTCCCTCTTCTCCACCACCACTGGTTACATGTTTCTCTTGTTCTTTCAGCAATGTAGAACAGGACTCCTTACGGTACATGGAAATGAAGGGAATGTCGTATTTCTGCACATGCATCAGTTCCAACAGCTTTACTACATCCTCCTTAGCTTTTTGCAACTTTTCTGTTTGCTCCTCGTCAATCGATTCCCCAAAACTCGTGTCCCCAAACATAGATTCCACTTTAGCATTAAGCTGGTTAATTATCCATGTGCTCTCTTCTTCTATAAGCATTTTCTCAGTCGGAGCATATCCAGTGCTTTCTTCAGATATCTGCACCCTCTCGGGCACATCAACATCTCGTATCTTTTCATCCTTTTCAGTCATATACTTCTCTGCGAGAATACAAGGTTCAAATTCATCTTCAATTGTGTTTTCGCTCAATGATTGCTTATGTCCACTACTAATTTCCAATCTTTTCTCTAAAAGTTCGTCAACATCACCAAATATATCATGCGCTTCTTGCATTGCAATAGATGAAATTCCTATCTTTTTATTTCTCTTATTCCTTTTATATTTAATAAAATCGCCATCCGGATCCTCCTCCTCAGAACTCAATTCCTCTTCCTCAGAACTATCCTCAGGAGGTGGAGCACCAGCGTCAACTTCACCATCAAACAAAATGTTCTTGATGATGTCCTCATCGCTTATTCCCCTTATACCAGTATGCTCGTCCACATCATCATTATCCCTCCCAGCTTTCTTCAACCTCTTAAATTTTCTACTCCGCTGAAAGTTTGGGTCGTTTTCCGCCAACAATTCCAAATCATCCTCATCTAATTCATAAGCTTTCTCAGCTTCCCTTTCTCTCCTTTTCTTCTTCTTCTTCTTCTTCTTCCGTTTTTCCTCCTCATCACTACTAGCCCTATTCTGTTCTTCTTCGTCTTCAACATCGTCTACAACAAAACCATCATTCTCAAACTCATCTTGTCCTTCTTCTTCATCCTCTTCCACATCTTCATCATCATCTTCATCTCCATCTCCACGACCGTCTTCAACCGCATCTACATCAAGAATTCCTCTCTCATATTCCTCTTTGTTGTCTTCAATTTCATATACAAAACGCAAAACAAGAAAAATAAATCAATCACATGGATTAAAAAAACAAAAAAACTAAGGGCATCAATCTGAAAATCAATAGAGAAGAAATTACCATCATCATCTGAAACAAGCTTTCCTCCTGCCATCTTTCAAACTCGAACTCAAAGGAAACGAAATTGGTGACAAGTAACTGCTGAAACCCTAAAGAAACCCTATACTGAGACTAACTACGCGAAGAGAAGAAGAGCCAAAAAAAAAAAAAAAAACATGCCGTTTTATACTGCTATTCAGGATTAGGGGCCCGCTTAAAAGGCACGTGCGTTGCACGTGTCCACGCTCCTCCCTATAAAAACGCAATACGCTGGAAATTTATGGTAATCATGCTGAATGATCCCAAGTTCCCCAACCTTGGTCAGAAAAAATAGTATCAGCAGTCTTCGGAGGACTGCAAGCAATAAGATAATTAGGGAAGACAACCCATCTGAAAGGAACACAGGGCATACAAATTTCAAAAAATGGTTAGAATGCAACCTAAAAAATCTCTAATCTGTATATTTGAAATCAATAATAATAAACTCGGTTGTTCCCTTGTATAAGAGGAGGTGGCATAGAATCATTTTTATGAGGCATAATACAGCTAACCCTTTTCATCAGAATGTTCCCATATATGATGTGAAAGAACCGTGAACACACTCTGCGCACTGTTATAAGGTATATTTGAATCTAAACATTCACCCCATATACATAATTTCCAGCATCATCTCACGTTGTACCTCTCTGTCTTCATCTCACTCTAAAATTAAACCATAGTTGCGCATCAGTATAAGTGGAAATGCATAGTGGATGGTGTAGTATGAATTGTTGTCACGATAGTAATCCAGACCATAGCCCTATTGAGTTTACTGAATTACTCAAAAGTGGTGGTGCTGATCAATGGGTATGGGAATAACTGCGAGGCAAAGTGAATAACTATATCGTTCGATACAACTACGCAAGTACCCATGTTAGGCTTAATAATTCTGTTGATCTTCTAGTTAATGAAAATTATCTAAAGGATTTTACGCATTTGAAATTCCACCCAATACTATGAATATTAGTTTATAACTGTATACACATACACCCTTAAATACAGAAACTACTTTCGTGTATGGAATGAAAACCTTTCATTAACCCCTTCTGTAACTTTTAAAACATCACCAGAAAATTGCATGGTCAAGTTCTTTTACATAACAACAATTGTTTGAAAGTTTGAACTCATTTGCTGTGTGGTGTTTCCTACCGATCTCATTAGGCAGATGTATTTCCTAAGTTCCTAAATTGATCCATTCTAGTTCATTACAACACACTGGAATGTATGTGTTGTGCCATAATAAGCAATCAGAGAACATATAAGATACAAATTAGATAATTCACCTGCAAAAAGAAGTGACTTGACTACAAAAGTTTTGCATGCTTTCAGCACTAAACCAATTTTCATCCATCTGCAACACATAGAAAGGGTATTCGCTCGTCAATGCTAAATTTGTGTGGAGCATATCGCATGAACAAATCTATAAAGTAGAGAACAAAAAATCCACAATCATCTTTATTCCTTAGTTGTGGTACCTGGGGGGAATTGAATCCAAATGGACATATGAGAACTCAAGACAAATGATCTATATCTCTTCAAAAAAGAAAAAAAGGTGGACTAGATTTACCGGCACCAACAGAGGAATTTCCTAATTGCCTTTTTGTAATCCAGTTTGCCTTCTCCTTTATAAATGTCGAATATAAACCTGGAAATACAAGAATATATAAGCTATGTTATAACTCAAGCATATAACTACAACAAACGGAAAAATTAACCAAGTAAGAGAGACATACTTCCTATATCAGGTTCAAACTGCCTTGGATCTGCTATTTCAAGGGAATCCAGTAGCAGCATGCATGGTTTTGTAGTTCTAGATTCCAAACTTTCTCCAAAGTGGCATAAGTCAAAAGACTCCATTGAACAAGTCTGTTCCAGAACAAGGTAGGATTTCTGGACCGTGCGTGAGAGTTTGTGAAAAAACTTATACTGATGAAGGCCGTGCCAAGCGGAAAAGATGGGCAGAAAATGAATATCCTGATTTTATTCCAAAATTAACAATCAAGAAGGAAAAAAAAACGTAGCAATACTTACACTTTCTGCAGAGGTCAAGAAGATCTTTAATCAAATTTGTTCATAATATAAAAGCAGAACTTCCAAATTTTTGTCACACCTTATAATCTCTTTCTCTCTTAGTCTCCAAATACTCAGAAAAGTGTTAAAGAACTGAATGACAGTGTCGAATGATGAATACTGACCTTCTAATTTTCTTACATTAGTACGAGCATGCCTTATTTTCTAACCAAAACAAAGTAACAATTGGATGTAGAAAAGCTTAAACTAAACCACGATGTTAAATATCAGTATTTTGTTTTCAAGATTTTTGTTTGGTTTCAAATAAAATTCTGAAAATTTATAGCACTTCTCTTCAATGGATTCAGCCAGAGAATGGTAAGGAACATACATATTGTATTAGTCTACAAGGGCATGCAGTGAAAATGTTAAGTAATGGGCGGTGGTGGTGGGGGTGATGGAAATCTCTGTTCATGAGACCCCGTCTTTCCAGCAAAATTCGCAACACAGTCAGCTACCTTGTTACTAGTTCTATTAGAGATTAAAGGGGTAATCTAGATTACGTTAAGTATCACATTATCAGTTCCATGAACTAAGTTGCTAAAAAAAACGTAATGTTTGTCTTTTCTCTATGCACACCTATCAAAACAATCTGAAGTATGGCTACCATAATATCAGTTACTACCAGTTTTCTCCATTCCTTATGTGTACAAAATTAGAGGAGGTTATAAGGAGATGCAAGATTGTAATGCCAAGTCAAAATAGCGAAGGCTACTTACACAACAATCTATTACTTAACACTTGGATCTCTATAGCCGGCAGTTGTAGCTGGGAGGAAAAAAGGATCCTTTCCGTTTTGGTAGACACTGAATAACTGAATCGAGTATCTTCTAGCCATTCTCTTGCAGTCAACAACCCCTTTCGAATCAAATATCTCCAGCTCTCTCAAAGACTCCTTTAAGTCCCCTTTGCAGTCCTCTTCCATTAGAAAATTGGCCAAAGTAGTAATCCTGGTAAGAGAAAATATCAATCTATGCCAAAAGTGTATGAAAACGGAACACCAAGAACAGATACTACTGTTGATTCTACTCATTTCCATTTTGTACTTCGCAATAACTACGAACACTTTGCAGGATGGCTTTCCTGCCCTGTGCGTTTGCATCCTCGAGCAAGAAAAGCTTGCTCTTGCCATTAACATGACAACTACAGATATGAAATCTAGGGAAGGAAGCAAATCTTTTATCTAACAATCAGGGAAACATCGACCATTAAACTTTCTTGTGCTACCCAACTTTGTTGATAATCGATATACAAAATCCACAGTCAGTGTAAATACTCAAACTTCATATTGAGGAGTGAGGTAGTTACGATGCCAAATAAAACTATTTACAGGACCATCTTATATCTCCATCTTATGCCAATAGAAAGGTTAAATGTATGACATGATCATTCCTCCTGACACATTCTGATTCTTATGAATAAAGATAAGCTTTCAGATGTAATGATATGGAAGTAATAAAGTTCTAAAGTACCAAAGTGAGAGGATATCTTTCAAAGGTAAACCTTTTAATAGAGGAATTTCATCATTCATATGATATGGCTAATAGAGATGTTAATAAAACAACCTTACGAATTCCGCCACAGATTATGAAAAAAGTCCATTAATCAAATTAAGCAATTGAACATAGACAGTATATAAATGTAAACCAACAAGCTTTCAAAATCTTGCAACATTGTATTGCAATTTGCAACTACAAAGACAGCAATTTGATGCAGTTTTAAGTATAATCGAGATGGAAGAAAAGTGTACAGAATTCTTAATATACCTGAGCACAACAGAGAAATGGAACAACCCCTTTCCTGATATTTCATCTTCGGATGTCTGCTGTCGATGGAGAGCACACACCGCTCTCATACAGAGCTCAGGATCCTCTTCGAATGAAGAAAGCATATCATCCTCAGATTTCCATTTCATTTCTTTGTCGTCGTTCTTATGCCTATATTTCATCGCCAGTATGTCCACAAGGCCATCAAGAGAATTTTTTGAACCAACCGAACTATCAGAACCGCCAGGACTTTCACCACAGTCATCTGAGACCAAGTTAGCAAAAGGCTCCTTATTCATATCCAAATGATCTTGAGATGACGATCCATGTTGAGATGGCCTCTCGTCAGAACAGCCCAACCCTTCCCTTCTTCAACGTTTTCACCCCCACTCGATAAATGTAGAGTTCCAGAAGAAATGTTCATAGCCGAGTATTTGGGAAATTCTGGCTCTGATTCATTATGTTTATTGACGCCAACGTCAGATACATTCAGCACCTTCTCTTTGGTTTTACACTTGTACGCATGAGAATCCTTCCTCCCTCTACTGCTGGTTTCAGCATTAGGTTTTCACCTCTGGTTTTTATCTCTTTGCTTTTCACCACTTTGATTAACCCCATTTTGCAAACCCAGAGCTTCAGACTCTAAGTTATCAGAATTCCGCAGTTCTACACATCTCATTATTGAACTTTCGTTTCCACTCCTCAAGACTAGTCTCTCTAAATTCGAAATGCGAGACTCAAATCTCCTTGTTGAATTTTCATTTTCCATCTCTAATTTTGAAATGCGAGACTCTGCAAATCCAGCCGTTGTTGAATTTGTACTTCCCATCCTCAGGACTAGGCTCTCCAACTTGGAAATGCGAGACTCTATTGTTGAATTTTCATTTTCCTTCCTCTGGACTCGACTCTCGAAATAGGAAAACAGCTTTTTCCAACATTCAGCTGCATCAGTCTTATCTGTAGTAGCAGTAGTCTTTCTAGTTTCTACCTCCACTAATTGACCTTGGAGTTTAGTGCACTCGACATTCTTCTTCTCAAGCTCCAAATACAAATCAAAACACTTGCTCTTATAATGCTCCAGACTCTCCAATTCAGCCACAGCTTCCCTATTTCCTGGCAATGACTCAAGTTCTCCATCCCCATCTATTCATTCAACATTTTTCCTCTTTGCCCCAATGTTGGCACAACCACCACCTACACTGGTATCAGCTGGATCGCAAATTCCGAATTAGTTTAGACAACCCAATGAATCTTGCTGCCCCAATTTTGGCAGAAGTTTAAATCACAGACGAAGCTATGAAATTTGTTCAATCAAACGAAACGAACAACAACATTTAAAAATCAGTAAAATGTATGTAAGAATTACTCACAGGTAGTTGGTTGAATTTCTCGTGTTACATCATCATCTTCTTCCATTAGCTTCTTCTTCCGTTTGGAGCAATTGGAATCCCTAGTTTCTACACCTCCACCTTCACCATCTGTATTATATTTCTTCATAATCGCCTTCTTACAACTCTCCTGCATTTTATAGTAATGTTCTTCACAAAATTTATAATTACGAACTTTATCACCACCAGCACCGTGTTTCCTCATCCTCAAATTCTTGCATCTCCAATCTGCTCCGTTATTTTTACAACAACGCTGTTCATCTGCAGGCAGCTTCTCCTCCCCCTTCGTCTTCTTCTTCTTGGATGGAACTGGAGTTTCAAAATCAATAAGTTTACTCTTGGTTTAAGTAATCAAACAAGGATTTTCTGTTAAAAATTCTGTGAATTCTTTGTAATGTTTATCACAATATTTTAATTTATTATCACCGCTAACAGTCCCATCGGTTTTTCTGCAAATCTTCTGTTCATCATCACCAGCCTTCGTCTTACTCTCCATTACAACAAGAAGAAAAATCAATTTTGCCCTGGAAATGAAATCAGATCGAGTTGAAAGTGAGGATCTGTAACATTTATGAAGCCTCTCTAAAGTTCTGGTTGGTAGGTGGGGATTTCCTTTTGTTTTTCCTATTATACCCTTATAATTTTATGCAGTAATTAAATTATTATCACTCCTTCTAATGGACCTTCACAAATATTCCTAACAGACTTTTACAAATATCCCTGATGGCATAGTTAAAATTTTTTGTACTATCAAAGAACCTGGGCAAAGTGTTGACTGTCAAATGACCTGTTTGACCATATAGTGATAAGGGCACACATTAGGGTTCAAGCCACTTATTGCTAAGGGGCACACATTAGGGTTCAGGATTTGTAGTTATAAAAGAAACTATTGTGTAAACCAAAGCGTCGGTTTATTATAACTAGAAACTTGGCCTATTTTCAGTTCGATTTTGAATTTTTGACTTTGAGTTCGATTTTGAATCTCTATTACGAAATGGAAATAGAAATGGATGATTGGGATGATCCATTACACACAAACAAGGATCCCTCAGCAGCATCAGCACGGGTCCGATTTTGTGCACACTCCTTGGCGAGTGTGCACGTAACATTTCAATCTCCACCTTCGATTACATTTAGGGAATTATGTAACGAGGATCATGATTTTAAACATGGAGGGTAATGGG
Source organism: Papaver bracteatum (assembly GCA_023529315.1). Taxonomy (NCBI): domain Eukaryota; kingdom Viridiplantae; phylum Streptophyta; class Magnoliopsida; order Ranunculales; family Papaveraceae; genus Papaver; species Papaver bracteatum. The sequence goes on along the minus strand of JAJJWX010003745.1, from coordinate 129,598 downwards.
CCCAACAACTAACTAAACAACCAATCAAAAGGATGTGTCAAATATACACTCTTTTGAAGAGTGTGCACAAAATTGAACTCCATCAGCACTGTCATTTTTCCTCTCAAAAATGGGCGATAGATTAGGAATATGAATTTATCAAGCGAGATATATTTATTTTATACCCTTGTGTTGCAGGGATATTTCTTCGTACCAATACAAGGTTGTGAAAGGTTCAAAATCTTGCATGTCCAATCAAAAACTTCTTGTAAGCCTGAGTTATCACCGTGGTTTACACTAAGTTCCAGTTAAGATTCAATTGCAGATCATTGATTTTGTGTTTTATATATCTATTCGAGAGATAAATAATTTCAGTACTATTTTATGATTATATCCCAACCAAATGTGTAACACTGTTGATTCTAAATGAAAGCATCTAATTTGAACCCTCAAAAATAGTGTACTACTACTACTACTTATTATTGGATTCTGGAAGTGCTTTAATGTTTCAGTTTTCATAATCCTGAGTTATCACCGTGCTTTATACTAAGTTTCAGTTTTCACCTTGGTTTGCTGACTAACCCGGTCAACAATTTTGGTTTATAATGTTAACATTCATGTATGTTGAAAAATCGGCGCCCTTGAGATTCACAGGGATAGATTTGTTGATTTGTTGATTTTGTTGATATTTAAGTGTTTTCTTGGAGATGTGTAAGCAAGAGTCATGTAGATTAATTTTGCAAATTATATGTTACAGGAAAATACCCCAGTGCACAAGGCTTATCAAGAACAACTTCTCAAAAAGTGCTCACAGTTCGCCAACATTGTAGAACTTGAAGGAATTCTTTTATTTGTACTATTACGCCGTTATGGAAAATAGGTTGAAGTTAAACATTTAGGACGGCATGTGTACATCCTGTATCACAATAGTTGCTCCAACTAGTCAAATAGAGAAGAAAATCTGCTTTCCTAGGTTGCAGAACATTGTTTAACTCTCTAGATTCAGGTAATATATCACTCTCTTGAGAGTCAACATTATGCTGCAGATTATTGTAACTCCAAGGGAAAGATAAGGTGCAGCTAGATAGAGCCTAATTAGTCAGAGTCGGAGACCACAAGGCCAGATTCTGACTAGTCCTACTATTATCCATCTTAGTTTGTTCTTACATCAACAACTCAGTAGTTTTATTTATGTGTATGTATGTTAAGAGTCAGAAGAGGCAGTGTTGTATTTCTTAGAGTGAAGATTGCTTTTCAATTACTCTTGAATAAAAATCATGGACTTGTCTCACAATAGAAAGAAAAATCTATGAACTAGCATAGATGGAAGCCAAGTCCCAGAGAGGTATCCAATGACTCCAGTAGTCTTATGTCTCAAATGCTAGGAAGCAAGTACTTCAAAGAAGGTGATCCCTTGCATCAAAACATGTCAACCAAAAACTGTTCATACACTTGGAATGGCATACCAAAGGTATGGAAGTAGTGAAGCATAATTACTTCATGGAGATAAATAATGGGAAGAAAACAAAAATATGGAAGGACAAATGGATTCCAGGCATGAATCATCCACCTCTTCCTATTAATGATCTTTATAGATTCTATGAAAATGTTGATGAGCTATACTTGCCTAATTCTAATCAGTGGGATACCAATCTTCTCAACATATTATTTGATGGTAATACTTCTCTCAAAATTCAAGACTTACTCATAGATTTGAGTAAGGAAGATGTTATGTTATGGATTCCCTCTAAAGATGGTTCTTTTTTAGTTAAGAGTACATACTGAATGATGACTCATAACACCCATGAAGTGCAAGTTAATGGGGTTAATATCAACTCTAAAACATGGAAGTCTCTGTGGAAAACTCAAGCAGCTAATCGTGTCAATCTCTTTATCTGGATGCATTAGAGGTATTAATGCTATTAAAAGCAAAAGGGCACAATACAATACAGAAGTGGAGACTCACTATGACATCTGTGGTCATGGGATAGAGGATATGGAACATATTATCTTTGCTTGTAAACATGCCAGGGAAGTTTGGTGGGGAATCAATGTCAATATAGATACTGTTAAAGAGAACTTCAATACGGTTTCAGAATGGGTCCTTAGATGGTTCTCTTCTACAGACTCAGAACAAGACACAAGATGGTTGATAACCTTAATGGTTGGTATGTGGGTTTTATGGAAAGATATATGTGATGTTGTCTTTTAGGGAGTATCTCTAAACCCTCATAATACTGTGCATAAAATCCATTATCATATAGACTCACATATGCATTGCATAGAAAAATCTAATCTCACTATCAATGCTACTTACATGAGTATCTCTAACTGGAAACCACCAATAGATGGTATTGTTAAATTTAATGTTGATGGCTCATATGATGAGGATACTAATTTTTATGGAACTGGCATTGTTCTACGCAATCATACAGGTGAATGTCTTGGGATCAAAGGGAGCAATGGAGATGGAGCACTAAATCCAGAGGCAGTGGAATGCTTGGCTGTCAAGGAAGCTCTTACTTGGGCCAAGGAGATGAAATTTTCAAGAATACATATAGAAGCTGATGCAAAACTAGTAGTTGACAACATTAATGGAAACATTCTTCTCATTCAATGGGAGAATAAAAATTTAATAAAGGAGATTAAACATTTAATCTCAAGTTTTTTGGTTTGTGAGTTGATTTATGTAAGCCGTAAGGATAATCAAGTGGCAGACGTTGTTGCCAAACATGTCAGGCAGTCAGCAATGTCAATTTTATCTGTTCGAAACTTTAATCCAGTGTTTTGTGAGCTTCTAGAAAAAGATCACAATCCTGGCTAATCTCAAAAAAAAATTTCTCTTTATCAAAAAAAATAAAAATATAGGCCTAGCCGTTTCTTTCCATAGTCATCCCTCCTTCAAGGTATTTTCAGTGTTTTCGATGGTCATTCTCATTCATGCTTGACACTATGTAACATATCGGATTTTTTTGATGCCATTTTGGCTGGCCCATCAATAAATACCATACGGTCCATGCCTGAGCATTTCGTTCCGTTTCATTTTTTCCTCTTCTGGAAAATGTAGTTATTCTATTTTGCTGTGGTGTGCCAGAATGGCCAACGCCCATTGTGTGTTGTGAGAGTACTGCCACAAGTAGAGTCAAGAGTGGGAAACTGGTTATAGAATAGAGCGGTACTATCATTTTGGTTGTCTAATGATTATTATATATGAATTAGACATGATTGATCATAATGGACTCAAATACTTCTTCCAGGAGCACGACCTTCCAAATATAAAGGGAAATGATTATTTCATAGGGAGTACAAGAATAATGTATGATACCAAAAATAATGTATATTATAATTTTGTATGATGATAAATTACATTCCAAAAATAATATATGATGATACCAATTTAGAAATGTTAGTCCATAAACTAAACTTCAAAATGATATTATAATTTGTATATTTAGAAATTATTATGAGAGTAGAATCAGATACAGAGAAAAAAAAAAAAAAAACTCAGAGAAAACCATAATTTATCTTAATATGCAATTCTTTGAGCGATCGCAAAACAGCAAATCAACAATACAAACAAAAAACACAACAACTAGAAATCTAAATGCTCAACTAAAGATTCTGCGTGGTAAAAGATAGTGATCCATGAAGCTGCAGATCTCTCTCCTCCTGGCCATCATCTGAAAAGCCTTGAAACTTCGGACAAGAAGAAACTAAAACTGAAAATGGATTGTAAACTATAACTGCACCCGCCCGAAATTACTTATAAGAATCTGGGAGTTAAGCTATCCTGTGAGTGATGCACAACAGAGTCCAGCAACCGAGACCACCGTTGTCAGTTTTATCGCAGTGAAATATCAAAAAAAGTTACCATAACTTATCTACGCCGGTTCAAATCCAGATAGCTGCCGAGAAGCACGAAGGCAGTAAACCAAATACCCAATACCTTGGCTAATGTCACGGATATAAAAAAGTTTTCAGACCCCAATGCACTCAACCCCAAATAGCTATCAAGAATCATAAGAAATAAAATAAAAATATACAATCCCAAAATACCCAATGGCCAGGCCGCACCTTTGTAACCCCAAATACCAGGATTTTGTTTGCTCAACTGTCAGCGAAAAGAAGTTATAAGTAAGGACCGGGGCCGAGCCTGAAGGGTAAGCAGGACAAACCCACTTTGGGGCAACAAGGGGTGGGGGTCAACTAATTACATATTTCCTATTTGGAGTTTTTGGTATAATAAATAATTACCGGGGATTCATGTATAATTTGTATAAAATATAAGGGCTGAAATTTGATGGGATTAATTACGATTAAAATAGTTTTCTACTCTATAATACCTGGCGAGATTGGGGTATACCCAGATTAATTGGGGTATACCCATATTTATATGGACATGTGCCCTTACTAAGGGGAGGCCAAATATGGATGAAATTACTTTAGTGCCCCTTACCCTTTATAATTCTAATTACCCTAAATCAGTTTTATTATTTTCATTTCATCTTCCTTATTCTCTTCTTCTTCTCCTCCATAACCATACCGGCTCCTCCATCCCCCACCACCGAAACTTGTCGATTAATTCGTTAACATCGTCGATTCGAAAACTCCGATTAATCTTCATCAATGGATCCGCCAAGACCTAGGGCAAGTCGTATGAAAGACGCTAATAGAAAACCCAATCAATACAACCCCGGAATTGTAAAACTAGTTCAACAAAAAGTGAAGAAAAAAACGGTTGAAGAACCCCGCTCAAATTGAAGAAATTGTGCGATTAAGAAAGTAATGGCCTACCTAAACTCACTCAAGTACTTCAATTTCATGTTTGCATGTCAAATTAGGTCAGAAAAATCGATTCTTTGATTTTCAGTCATTGTAGCCGGCAAGGTATTATGTTGTCGACCTTGCCGGCTTTTCATAGTTAGGTTTTGGCCGGCATGCTCTTAGGTTGAAGATCGTGCCAGCTGTTGAATACCTGTAACTGTTACTTGCAGGGCCGGCAAGTTATTCAACCTCAGACCCTGCCAACGATTTTTTTTTTGTTAGCCGGGTTGGTTATAATCTTTTTCCCTTGCCGCCTATATTTCAAGTTTTTTGTGTCTCCTGATGCATTTAATTCTAAAACCGGAATGGCATTTGAATAAAACCATGTCGGCGTTTTGTTAGCCGGCAATGTATTGGTAATGGACCTTGCCGACTGGTTTGGTGAAGAATCCTTGAATCTACTGTGTTCATATTTGTTATAAGCTGGAAGGTTATGTGAATCATACCCCACCGGCTTATATTTAGCCAGGATGCATTCCTTTGCCTACCCTTCCGATTGTTATATAGCCGGCAATGTTATATTTGTCGACCCTACCGACTTATAATTTTGTTTCTTAATTATTCTTGTTTAGGTTGCAAAAGAAAAAGAAGAAAGCTTTGTGTAGAAATCGAGGCCTATGCATGGGTCGAGTGCCGGTCTATTCTTTGTCCATAATTGTTATGGGGCGAGGTCCATGTTCTCATCCGTTTGTGGATGTTTATCACACAGGGTCTGGCAGAGATAATTTCTTACTAGTTCGTTAGTAAGAGGGTCAATTATGCAAAGAGGAAAAGAGAGGTAGATTGTAGTCGCCACCTGACTAAGGGGAGTCAGGACCCTTTTAACTAGTTTGAATTCTTATGGGAAAACAAAACCAGTTATGACTTACATGTTTTTGGTCTGCTATCAGAGAGTTCGGGGTAAGGATATTCTAGTACGGGATGGGAAGGTGTTAGGCACCCATGAGCCGCCAAATCGTAAGATTGGCCTCTACTTCATGTTTAAAAGGGGAAAATGTTTATAATTTATTGAGAATAGATTTTCATGCATGACCTATTTAGAAAAGAGACATAGTTAGAAGTTTGGTGTAACTTCGACTATGGAGATGTGGTTTCTTTCTTTTATGGTGGTTTTCTTTTGTGGTGGTCTGGGTGGAAACCTTAGTTTTTTTTTTATCCTTTTGTTGTGGTTTGGGTGGAAACCTTGTTTTGTGTGGTTTGGGTGAAAACCTTGTTTTGTGGTGGTTTTGGGTGGAAAACCGTGTTTTTGTTGTGGTTTGGGTTTTTGAGGGCGTTGTTTTGGTGGTTTGAGTGGAAACCTTGGTTTTTTTGAGAAGAAATTTGAATGAAATTTCAAAATTAAACAATTACCCTGCAGATTAGCTCAATAAAAATAGAATTAATGCCAATCTTATTTTTTGACAATGGGTCTAATGTGGGAGGGAATTCCACTTTATACCCACACTTTGATTTATCCCACTTGAAAAATTAATAATAAAACATTTTTTTTTATGTAACGCAAAGAATAGTCGCGGTGTTACTAAGAAATGGAAAACCAATCCATTCCCGTATGACTACATAATTTACCGAAGAGCTACGAAATTAATATACTTGAAATATGATATTTAAATTTGAAAGGATTCTTACGACAATTGCTTGCTTCCGTTAAGTATGCTAAAAGTAGTTAAAGTACTAGAAATTTAATGCTAATCTTTTAAAAACTTAAAGACAATACTTGATTTAATCTTCTTATTTTTTGAGTTTTTTCTCAAAATGAACTATAAATGCACAAGACAATGATAACTATTGTGTAGGAAGAAAATTTGATTTCTCTTTGATTAAATGACAAAATACATGGAGACTTGGAACATGTGAGAAGAAATATTTTCTATTTGAGAGACAATAATTCTTCTTGGTTTGGGTGGAAACCTAGATTTTTGGATTGTAGTTTAGGTGGAAACCTTGCGTTGTGGTGTGGTTTGGGTGGAAACCTTTGTTGTTGTGTGGCTTGGGTGGAAACCTTGTTAAAGTAAAGGAAGAAGTATTGTTGTCTCTCCCTCCACTTTTCTGTCTCATGAAGTGTTGTCGTTCATGAATTGTTTTTTGAAGTTGTTTTTTTCGTGTCTTCTCCTCTCTATGCCACTCTCTATTTATAGAGAAAACTCACCAACTCTTTCCTCTAATTCCTCCGCGAAATCCAGATTCAAGCGCCTTCCAAAGAAGAAAACTCAATTATTTCACATTCTGATTATTTTCAATTGTGGGTCCCACGTCCTTTTTTCCTTCTTTTCCATTTTTCTTCGATTTCCTTCAATTTTTTCAATTTTATGCGGCTGTTAACAAAACATGATCCTGACATGTGGGCCCCACCGTACTGGACTATTCACACCGATGTTACTGTTCACGTCGATGTTACTGTTCACCGCATCAAAAAAACATGATTGATTTGAAATCTGGCTCATACCCAAGCTCCATACCGTCCCAAGGAACCTAGTGATGTATTTAATCAAAAAATCATTGTTGATCAAAATCCATCACCATCGTGATCATCATAATGACCACCATTAAAAACACCCATGTTCTCCATGAGGAAGAAGAAGAAGTGCCCTTAGTAAACAAATCGAGTGCCTTTTGTATTTCTCTTGAACTTGACTGCCCCTTAACGAATAGTGAGGATGCCAGTAGCACATCCCTTAGAAATTGACCACTTTGACTTTTAGTTTTTTGAGATTTTGTTTTGCTCATAACTTCTTCATACAAACTCAGAATGATTCCGTTCTTTCGCCATTGGCTTCGTTTCTTCTTCCTATTTAATGTGATAGCAAGAATTCCCAGGTTTGGAAGGATAATGAAATGGGTAGAGCCGTGCTTGTGGGCTTGACTGGGTAGAGATTGTGGGCTCAAGAGCTTGTGGGCTTGATTGGGTAGAGCTTGTGGGATTGATTGGGTAGAGCTTGTGGGCTTGATTGGTAGAGCTTGTGGGCTTGAGAGCTTGTGGGCTTGATTGGTAGTGTTTGTGGGATTATTGGGTAGAGCTTGTGGGCTTGAGAGCTTATGGGCTTGATTCAGTAGAGCTTGTGAGCTTGATTTAAAGTGTTTGTGAGCTTGATTTAAAGGATATGAAAATCCTTAATTGTTCCACAAATAATTTCTCTTGTATTCGGCTCCGAAGTACAAGAATGATATTTTCCATAAAAGGTGTGAAATTGGGGTGTCAACACTCTGAAAGCTCTTAGTCCTCATGTTGGTGAAAAACTCATGACTTCAACACATCGAGGGGCATACGTTGTGCCGGGAACGCTCAAGATCCATGTACCTAATGTTTCTGAACCACCATCGGAACCCAGTGATTCAGACGAGACTCCAGATGAAGACCAATCAATTTCATCTGGTAGAATAGGTGGTGATGATGATGTTGATGAAAGAACTCTGGCTGCTGGAGGAGGTAACAATGATGATGATGATGGTGATCAAGACATGCCTAATGTTGGAGGAGTTAATAATGATGGTGATGATGATGATAATGGTAATGAAGATAAAGATAAGGATATCGAAGAACACATTGTTGAAGAGGCAGTGGAAGAGTAAAAATAAGAAGAAGAAGAAGAAGAAGAAGAAGAAGAAGGAGATGGAGAAGAAATTCAAGCTAATGTTCAACAAAACGAAGATTCAACTTCAACTGAAACCGGAAAGAAGAATAGGGTGATCACTAAACCAGATGATTCCCACATGCCTCCCCTTCACTTGATGGTTACACTGGAAAAATAATCCTCCAAGGGGGACCCCAAAAGATAGTGGCAATATTCTTTTTGGATACAAATACTCATGGGAATGTACGATCCATAATACTATCGTAAGTAATCTGAATACGTCTTTGTTTTTTATTTAAGTGTGTAACTATCTTAAGTTTGTGTCAAGTGTTTTTATTTCTTTTTATTTTGTTTTTTTTGGAATTTAGGATCACAAGCTTGCTTTCCATCTCATGAGGCGCCAAGCTTCATGTTCCGTGACTAAGACTCAGGATCTTGAGGATGAATGTGAGGAGGTGAAAGTGATTTTCAAGAACTCCGGGTTGTGGACTGCGGTGAATAGTTCGAATATTGAGCATGATAGAGTTACCGTATCTGCATTCTGTGAGAGGTTTTATGGAGAGACTGATATAATGTTATTCTCATTCAGTGAGATGGCGATAACTCCCGATGATACTTAACAATTTATAGGCCTCGAGGTTGAGGGAAAAACAGTCAATGAGGGCTTCAATAATAAGTTTTCTTTCACGGATATTTACAAATTGAGCCAGCAATTATTCGGTTGGAATCAGGCTGTAGATGGAGTTTATGCTTGTGAAGAAAGAGGGTCGTCTAACCAAGAAGTTTAATCTGAAGCAGTTGAAGGACACATTATGTGACACCAAGAAAATCTTTGATAGGGAAGGAAGGGTGAACCCGGTGCGAATCAATGCTACCGCGTCATCTTATTTGCTATATGTACTGGGCAAATGTATCTTCCCTGACAATTCCGGAAGCTTGATCGACACCAGTTATATGCAACTATTGGATCCCTTAGATAAGATGCGTCAGTATTCTTGGGGTACTGCGGTGGCCGCCTTCTTAAACAATTGAGTTGACTAAGGGTTCTAGGGTACTAACTGCGTAAGTTAACGGAAACATGTCTCCTTCAGGTAATTTTATTGTCTAAATCAGTTATATTTGCAAAATTCTCGTAAGATACGATTCTTACTAAACTTTTTTTTTCATAGGTTTGGATATACACTTCCCTACTTTGGTGAAAGACAACTCCTACATCAAAGTGGATGCGAATGTTTCTCTTGATAAGCCAAGAGTACAAAGGTACAGTTTTAAGGGTACTCGGGATAAGGAAATGCCGAAAATTCTTATCAAAATCTGAATGGCCATCGAAAAATTGACTGCGGAGGAGGTGATATTTGATACGTATCGGGATGCTATAAATCAAGGTTTAATCCAAAGGAAAGATGAAGTTGCATTATATTATGGACCCTTGTTGTTGTGTACCGAAGGATATTCAATGTACGATCTACATCAGGTAATGTGACAATTGGGTTACGTGCAAGAAGAACCTCATTTTGATGAAGATAAGTCGTTCTTTACTGTGAACCGGGATGACTGCACCACGTCCCAAAAAACTATTAACGTCTCTTACGATCCAGCGACAACTTAAGAACATTGGGACGATAGACGTGGCCGTAACATCGATGTGAGTATTTTGGATGAGGTGACCACAGGTCATGAAGCTAGTGAGAGATACATGTCGTGGTACTAATTAGGTTGGGATCGTCCTACTGTGATTAGGGATATTACTTCTGAAGAATTGGCTCGTAAGAGGATGATGGCATCGACAGACCCAGAAACAAGTCTTAAGTTCTTTGTAAGTATTTTAGAGTAGCTCTTACTATTTTAAAATTATATTATCGAATCATTCTATTAATTGTTTGTTATTTAATTGAAAATAGAAAGAGTATTTGAAGACCTTTGTGAAGGTGTTGTATTGCGTGAAAGACAGAGGAGAGCCTTTCTTGATTGAAGAGCAAAGTAAGCACATTGACTATGCTTGCAACATTGACGATGAGGATGCCTATGAAATGTTAAAGAAAACTTATGCTGGAGTAAAACTGGAAGAAAAAGCTAGGATGGAAGCATAAGCCAAGATGAATGCTGACAAAAAGATGGATCGTAGTGGTCGTGGTGGTGAAGGTAGTAGTAGTGGTAGTGTTCCTAAACAGGGTCATGGTCATGGTGGTGAATGAATGATTTCCTAGTTTATTTGTTTATGTTGTGTTGGACAAATGTTAAGGTCAATGGTTGGACAAATGTTTTTTTAAGCTTTATGGGACATGTTTTCGTAGTTTGGACAACAAGTGTTGGATTTCTAGTTGTTGAATGAATGGTTTGTTTCACTACGTAAAGTTTCAATACTTATGTCGGCATGTTTTTTTTAAGTTACATTTCCTACTAAACCAGGGCCGACAAGATTTTGAAGTGTCAGACTGCCGGCCCTGACAATAGAAAACGCTTGCATAACAGGGTCGGCAAGGTAATCAGATCAATACAAAGCCGGCTATGATACAGCCGGAATGGTATTATGTTATAGACCTTGCTGGCTGTTTGTTTCAGAAAATTCCTTCTCCCGATGCCTAAAATCATCATAAGGCCGGCATGGTTATAAATTATGTTCCCTGCCGACCACATCATATTCGGCACGCTAGTGAAAAAAAAACCTTCCTACGGTTTAATAGAAAATTACATGAACTCCTGATGCCTAAAAGTCATAAGTCCGGCATGGTTATAAATTATGTTCCCTGCCGACCACATTATAGCTGGCACGCTAGTGAACAAATACCGTTCCGATGGTTTAACAGAAAATTGCATGAACTCTTAATTCCTAAAAGTCATAAGGTCGACATGGTTATAAATTATGTTCCCTGCCGACCACATAATAGCCGGCATGCTAGTGAACAAATACCGTTCTGATGTTTTAACAGAAAATTCCATGAACTCCTGATGCCTAAACGCCATAAGGTCGGCATGGTAACAAAATTCCCACCCTGCCGGCCATAGTTAGTCGGCATACTGGGGAAAACAAACCAAGCCGGAGAATTCAAAATTCAATTTTTTTGCAAGTACAATTTCATTGATTGACTTGTACTTGGGCACTATAACGGCCAAATTTGGCTACCATCCTATAAATACACTACTTCTCTCTACAAAACAACATACAAATAGTTCCATATACTCTCCAAAGATTATATCACCATACACTCCATCTAACTCACCCAATAGCTCTCTACAAACAACAATGGCATCATTTTATTCAAATGAAGATTTGGCAATCACCAAAGCATGGTATGCGGAAAATCGACTTAGACGTCAATTCTCCGAAAGGGAGGATTCCACAATCTTTTGGGCTAAGGTACACAACAAATTTATCCAAGAGTTTGGGAATCCGAATGCAAGAAGTGTTCAACAAATCCACACTAGGCACCTAGTCATCGAAAAAGCGATACTTTATTTTTTTTGGCTCTCCAACCTTGAATTTTTAACACTTGCCCCTTCACCTTGTCCATTGCACAATTTGTAAGTAATTTTGTGGGTTTTTTTTATGTAACCCATGTTGTTTTATCTTCCAATGAAACACCACTAACAAATGTAAGTTTGTTTTTGTGTTTTTATAGCATGAAGTCGTTAAAGCGTGCTACTTGGAGGAAAAGGAGGAAGTATTCGCATTGGATGCAAGCTATCACTTATTGGCAGAAAGAATCCCAGAGGATAACCCGGAATGCTTGGATGATGTATCGTCTTCGGAGGAGGAAGATTGATGGTTTTAGAAGTTTTATATAGGTTTTGTGGGTAAACCTCTATGTAAACCCTCACGAGACTATAACTCGTCCACTAGGGTCGCTTAGGGGTTCAAAGGCTTGATGCACATGCTAAGTGCATTCGTTTTTCCGTCGACAAGGAGTTAGGTTTTATGTTTCAATCAATGTAGTAACCAAAATTGCATGAATAAAGTTAATTACATCTTATTCGGTTTTCTGTTTGGTATAAGTACAGGTCGGAAAGGTAATAAATCCTTAACATGCCGGTTATATGTCAGCTGGCAGTGTTATAAATTATGTCCATGCCGACTATATGATAGCCGGCATTGTAGGAAATATTTACATGCCGACCTTTAAATTGCTGGCCAATGATAGTCGGCATACTCTTCATTGAAATACCCTACCGGCCAGAATATGGTCGACGTTTTCTTCATCCATGGAATGCCGGATAAAACTGGTCGGCATCTTATTCAAATGCAGATCATGCCGGCGATATATAGCCGACACCTTATTCAAACGTCAACCTTGCCGACCTTTCACATTTTTGAAAACCAAATTTTTTGATCGAAATTGAACTCATAAGACGGATTAAAGGTTTAATCTACTGAATTTTCATTTTCAAAATTTTAATCTAAACTCAATTAATTAAGCTCATCGGATTTTTAGTGTTAATTAAACAAGGGTATATTAGCCATTTTGAAAATATTTGGTTAAGGGGTGACCTCCTTTACTTCAAAATGACTCTATTTGGTCTTATTTGGTATACCCCAATTAATCTGGGTATACCCAATCAAGTCGGGCTATAATACTCCTAATTTTACTTGCATTTTTTTTTTTTTGTATTCTTCAGTTATCTTTCTACCTATATTATTTTCTGGTTATTATTAAATCAAAATGTCCAGAAAATACAAATCCTTAATTTATGTTATATCGGTTTGAAAGAATCAAATTTATTAATAATTGAATTGAATCCATTTAAATAATTTACTGTATTTTTTGGTTGGTATACATGTTTTAATTTGGTAAGCTTTTTCAGTTAAGGTTTTAATATATCTTTTTTTGCTTACAATTAGTTAGCATTTCATTTGTTCAATATAAGATTACCAAACAATATGTAACTAATGTCTGTCATAAAAAAAGAAGACAAAAAATTAATGCGGCCTTCGACCGCATAATTAAGTTTAGTTATCAACTTTGTTTACAAAAAATCATTTCTTATATGCTGAAGTTCTAACATTCATATCAATTACCACTATGAACGTTCCGGCAAGCAGGGGATATCAAGAGTCACAAGTATTGTGCTTTCTGGGTCATATGAGACTAAAGCTTCCTTGCCACTAGAAGGTGCACCATGTAATAGAATCTTGCCATTCTTTCTGGTGACTGGTAATCTCCCTGCACTGTGGTGCAGTCACTGTCTTTGTAGTGAATCTGAGTTATAGACATTTTGATTTGAGCTGCAGGCTTAGATTTCTCTTTTACTAGTAAGACGGTAACTACTACTAGTAACTGTAAGTGGCTTCCGCTTTCTCTTCTACTACTGGCAACTGTCTCATCATAATTTGAGCAGCATAAGAAAGAATAGATGTTGCATTTTCTTGCAAGGTTTGCATTGATATTACCCCGCATGTATGCTGAAAGAGGTGAAACAGAAAAACTCACCATGAAAGGAGTAGAGAACAAAAAAAAAAAAAAGGAACAATGTAAATGGATGAGGTTGAAAGGAACGAGAGTGATGGAAATATATGACTGGATTCAAAAAATAAAAATCCGACCTACCGGATTCCAAATATATGACTGGATTCAAAAAATAAAATTTCAACCTACCGGATTCGAACCAGTGACTAAAGGATTTTAGGTTAACTTAAAGTCCTCCCTCTACCAACTGAGCTAACAAACATTAAACAAAGGTGTGACTTTTTTTTTTTTTTATAGAAAAACTTAGGCCTTCAGAGTAGGCACCTAAGACGGATACAAGGTATTCGCAATGGTTGTACCAGCCAACCTACCATCATTGTTCTTACAAAAGAGAGATAAATTAAAAGTATCCATATTTTGGAGGCGATAGATAAGGATGAATCTTAATAAAACCAAAGAAACTGGTGTGATATCTTGTTCGTCTTGTTGAGTATTTCTTTCATGATAGCTTAGGTGAAATCTTCCATGGACAGCTGCATGGTATAAATGCTTGAAACGAGTGAGGTCTTCCATTGATTTAGCAGATATCTCTATGTTTGTGCTCATCATTTATTTGGCCCATTGGAAAGCTAGGTCTACTCATCCTGTTGCTCCCCAAGCTTCACAATATCCTCTGGTTCCAATGATGTTTCCTGCAAAATCCACCATAGTTAGTGTTGCGTAGTAATTAAAGTAAGTTGTCAGGATCTTGTAGAGTACAATCCTGATGGTTTTTCCATAGGTGGTTGATCCATTCAGTTCCCGATCATAAGTAGAGTTATTCTGATACATATTTGAATCAGTTTCCTCAGGTAATAAAGTGAAGTTACTCATAATATGTTCTAGCATGTTATGAATCCTCTCATGATTGCAGGGGTGTTGTTTATGAATCCTCTATTCATAATAGAGTGAAGTTATTCATAATGCGCATAAAAGTAAATGCTGCATTTGGCTTGATTTTTTTTAAGATCAAGTCACATCTGGCTTTCCAGATATACCAGCAAGTAGTAGTATAGATTGTACTGTTTTGGTTGACCTCCCCAGTCTGAAACCAGAAATTCAACCAATCTATGAAGATGTTATCAAACTGAGTATTGTGAGGACCCGGTATTTCTTGCCAAATTGAGGTTGCAGCAGGGCTGTTTAGCAACATGTGTGACATGGTTTCTTGTTCCCCACTGTTGCACATAGTGCATAGGGGATCAATGTAATGTATAATGCTAGATGTTTTGGCATTAGTGGGGAGGATCCCATGAGCACACTTCCAGATAAAAATCTTGATTACTAGTGCCAAATTACCTCCCAATTTCCATTTTGTGTTTCATTGCTATATAGATTGTCAATCTTTGTATTGTATAGAGATTTGAAAGAAATTGCCTGTATCATTTAGATTTCATATTATCTTATCTTCCCCAGCTGGGTGAGTTTGCAGAGTTAGAATCTCTTGAGCAGTATTGTTGCAAAAGTAGTCTTGCACTAAAGTTTCACCATCTGGTAGAAGAAGAGATTCCACATATTCAATCTGGTGAGGAAAGTGTTGAGGATTATTGAGTCTTGTAGTTGTTCCTGGAATCCAGATGTCATCCCAAATTTTGATTTTTCTCCCATTTCCAATTCTCTAGACACTGTGTTGTTGAATGTTGCTGATGCCTTCTAGAATTCCTTTCCATATCCAGGAGTCTCCATCTTTTGAGTGTAATTCCATATTGAGAACATTTGTGCCATTTAGATATTTTGCATCCATGAGTTTGTACCAGAGGGAGTCCTTATATTGCTCAAGTCTCCAGCCAATTTTAGTGATCATAGCACTGTTGAACAGTTCCATATACATGAAACCTAGGACCCCAGCTCTTTTAGTTTGCATACTGCAGTCCAAGCTTTTGGGTAGTAGCCAATAGGATTTTCTATATTTTTTCCCCAGAAGAAGTCCCTTTAAAGGTTGTTGATGTCTTGTAAAGTCTTCTTAGGTATTCTGAAACAATTCATTTGATAGATACAAGCTGAGGAGGTTACTGATTTGATTAGCACTTCCCTTCCCACAGGATTTAGTGGTATACTTTTCCAGCTAGAATTCTGAAACAGCTAGAATTTTTCCAGGATTTAGGTGTGACTTGCGTCATTTTTTTGAAGCTAATCGGCAGAATTGTTAACCTAAGTGGAGTTGAATCAAATCTCATTGACTCTGAAATAGTAATTTATAAGCAACCAATGACGATCGATGGGAAAGCCGGGTTAAACCACCAGTGAAGCTCAGGTGATACAAGTTCAGTCATTAAGAGTAAATTTGTCACCACAAAGTAGCAGTTGAATTTTACCAGAAACAATTTTGGCAACGGAAAATGGGTCAATTGTCCAAATATTTTTAAAATATGATTCTAATGGACGAACAAAAATTAGTATGGGTGAAATGGACACCAAAAAAATAGCAAAAATGAAACTGGAATCATCCTGTCTTAAACTTGAAAAAAAAAAGCGAGGATGAAATTGAATGCATCCTCATGTAAATTAAAAATAACAAAAAGTATTTGAAAATGGGTAGGATGAAACTTTTTACATCCTGGCTATTTTTACATTCTCGTCTGTTTGAACAATATCAAATTTTACATGTCTTTTTCACCTAAGACTTGTCGTTATTGGGTTAATTGACTAATGTTGTGTTTTGGCAAAAATCCTTGGGTCAATGGTTGGAATCTGGTATGTCAGATGGTATTTAGTATAACAAAAAAAAAGAAAAAAAAAAGGCAAATGTACCGGTGACCAGAGAAATGACGGTCACCCAACCCTATACATGCTTCTAAAATCTTGGTAGACGACTGCCCTGAGAATTGAAATACGTGCCCTCCATTTACAAGAAGAAAACAAGAAATGAATTTATGCCGAGAAAAGGGAAGACAAAAAACCAACCTCGGAATTACGGTCTTGAACTAGTACTTGTAGTCAAGGACGGAGCTATACAGAAGCCAGGGGTGGCTCTCGCCTCCCCTAAAACTTTTGAATTTTATTAAAAATCCTTTATATATTCTATTATTGTAAAAAAAAAACATCATTATTTGGCCCCCTTAAATTTTTATTTTTTAGATTAGCCCTCTTTATATAAAATTTCTAACTCTGTCCCTCCTTGTAGTTATGTACTCTGCTCAAAGAACAAATTGCAGAAGACTGCTTTTATTTTCGCTCTTTTTTAAGCAAAGGGTAAAACACCCCAAAGATGGGGCACTGGTTTATATTTTCTGATACTGACTTCACATGGCCTCGAGGTTTGTGGTTCCCACGTTTGAAAATTAAGGTCACGTAAGGTTTATTTTTCATCTTAATTCTTAAGATAAAAGACATGAAAAGTGTTGCGTTAACAGCTGTGCTAGACGCACCAAATAAAGAACCGTGGTTTTCACTTCGGGAAAATCCGACGGTCTCCATCGGCTTCTAAACATTGGGATTAGAGAAGTGAAAAATGGGCCCATTTTCTTTGTCTCTACCGGTGCATCTCTCGGTGCTTTATCGGAGTGCATCTAGCATTTTTGTTGAAAGACAAACCAGAATACTTTTGTAATTCTTCGTAGTTCTTCGCAACCAATTCAATTCTCTCCTACATCTCCATTCTTTAGACTTCGCTTGATGTAAAACTCTTTTTTTGTGCACCATTGAATTAAACATAATAAAAAGTATTTGAAAATGAGTAGGATGAAACTGTTTTTATCCTGACTATTTTTACATTCTCGTCCATTTGAGCAGTATCAAATTTTACATGTCTTTTTCACCCAGAAATTGTCGTTATTGGGTTAATTGACCAATTTTTTGTTCACATAACGGGAAACTGTTTTTGTAGGGTCAAACTTGAGAGGTGCCAAATTTAAATACGAAAATGTTATGCACCTCCTTATTCTCCACCTCTCAACTCTGTTCCCTCCGATCTACACCACACATTTATGATTTGAATCACATTCAGGTACAGATGGAGTTCACATTTTGCGAGAAACTGAGGTTTAGATTGGAAGGAGCACGGTAGCTAGGTGGAAAATAGTGAATTAAATAGCACCACCAATTTAATTATATGTGTTTTCTAGCTATATTTAAGAGTGACACATAAAGGAGTGACACATAAAAGCATGTTGATGTGACATTTGAGTGACACTCCTTTGAATTGAGGATGTATCATTTGGATGCAATAAAGATTGCTCTTTTTCTTCTTTTCTTTTTTTCAATAAATCATCAACCATTTCCCTTAAAAAAACAAAAATCAATAGCGGTCAATCTTGAAACTAAACCGGAACTTGAAAATCCAGAGAAAGGTTTTATACCAATTTGAGCTTCGGCCGTCAGTTTCTGCATTCACTTTATTCCTATCACTCACCTTCCATGTCGAGAATCACAAACATAAATTTTAGTCATGACACGAAACTTCACAAGAGATTTTCTTTGGTTCCCAAATGACCCATTTTGATAAAACCAAAAAACGAAAAAATGATTCAAGGAGCATTACCATTCAAATCTTCTAACTTCTGCATGAACACAAAAACGATATTATCTCGTTTATCATAACAGTAATCCTACCGAGTTCATTTACTTTTTTTTTTTTTTTTGTTAGCAAAAATATATATATTGATAAAAGAATAAAGAATACACAAGAAAAAAACATCCATTATGGCCTGTAAGCAAGTCACAATGCAGTCTAGTACAAATTATGAAAAACTTCACTCTCTCACCAATTGCTTCCACCTGAATACGAGGTCTTCAAAACGCACTCCTTCCGGCACTTTTCAAGGTTGAGTCCAATATAAGATATCACCTTTGATAACCAGTATGAGGTTGTGAATGGGATTTTCCTTTCCATTGAAGGTTCTTTTGTTCCTCTCTTTCCAGATTCTCCAGCAGATGGCGAATGAAAGCAAGTTCCAAATAAAATTCCTTTGGAACTTTATTTGGAACCGAGTTCATTTACAACGGTATTCAACTAATCACTACTTTGAGAATAATTTAATTTCCTCCACCATCTCAATCAGACATTTCTTTATTTTCAAAGTAAACCAGAAACACATACTTTCTTCCAAAAATAAATAAAAAGCTATTGCACTCTATATCAATTTGATATGAACTTGCTATAGATAGTATACAATTTATAGATAAGTTTTGGAGAGCTAAAATGGTATGTATAAATATGTAAGGCTGACATGGGAAGTTGATGAATCTAATACTCAAACACAATCATAAAGGCATTTTCAACAACTTATGCATGATGATCAACTCATTCAAAACCTCTGGACTTTTATAGCAGAAACTAGAATTTGGATGCTATAAGAAGCAAATTCAGATGTTGTAATAAATGCTAAAAATTTATACAGTTCACAATAACAAATTAAAAAGAAAAAGAAGAAAAAAAGACCATAACTCTGAAATAAATAAAAATTAATAAATCTTCATGATATTTGGAATAAAAATTAATACCTTCTTATATTATATACCACCTCCGCCTCCCCCTAAAAATGATGTTTTATTTTTGATCTTTCTTATTCTGCTCATTTTAGGTAATAATTTAGAGATCACTTTTATGGGATGGATATAGTATATAGTATTACAATATTACCGGACGAAAGAAGATCCCTTTCTATCACGGGTGAGAGTCCGACTTGTTGTATATCGGATATTAGTTATCTAAACTTTCTCATCTTTCATATTCCTGCCAAATTAGAGACTATGGTCCTTAGTTTGGACCTATGACTACATGACAAAAAAAGTTATTAAGAGACAAAACTACCAATTTACCCTCTATCAAATATTAATACTATTATTTGTCCCCATCAATTCCTAATTATAAAATTAAAAACTAAAATCAAAATTATAAAGCTGAAATCAAAAAAATTAGAAACTAGAATCAAATCATAAAACTAAAATCATAAAATTAAAAACTAAAATCAAAATCAAATTCATTTCCATCTCCACTTCAACTGATTCTTCTTCTTTTTTTCTCAACCCAATTCTCTAGATTAGGTTTTAGTAACATGCAATCACTCAAAAATTGAAAACTTTGAAATCAATTTTGTCTGGGTTTATCAGAATCGGTTGACGTTAATGTATATGTGATCTGATTAAGGGTGCACAGGAATCGAGCCGGATCGACGGACCGTCCCGGAACCGGTGGAACCGTACCTGTTTTTGTACCGAACCGAGGAAGGGGGGTACAGGTACCGGTCCAAAAAATAGGAACCGAGGCTGAGGAGGTACAGGTACACGGTCCTGCCCAAGTCCCGTGTCGTACCGGACCGAGTGTACCGAGTATAATGTCTCCACGTCTGATTCAATCACAGTCTCTTCTTTTACAGCATGACCAAGGTAATCCTCAACCTGGATATCCTCCAATATCCCTTCCAGGTTCAAGAATTCCGCGCTTGTACTAGCAAGCAATCTTCTTTTCTTTCCAGTTCCAATTCCATGTCCCAATTCTTTGTTCTGCTCATTCCGGCTAAGCTGTTGATGAACAAAATCAGAGTTCTTTAGCGCTTTCGCAAGGAAACCCATCAAGTTTTTCTGCTTGCTTTAAATTACTTGGAATCTTTTTTCAATGACTAGAATTTCACTCTCAGAATTCTGTTGTTGCTGCTGTAATCTCACAACTTCCGACATTAACACACTGCGGTCCCTTTTAAGCCTATCAATTTCGTCTTCCAATCCATATTTTCCTAACTCAATACAACCGCCTGGTACACCTTGTTGAATGTTTTGATTTAAGTTTCTTCTCCTCTTGATGTACTTAAACAAATGCTTTTGCCCTACAAGAAACCCTTCATGTCTGATTCAATCTTACAGTCAGAGAAGCTCGAGTTTGGAAGCTAGAATGGTCAGTGAAGAAGAACGAGGATGAGCTGCCGTTGATTTGAATGGAAGTGTGTTGCCGTGTTTTTAGAATGAATCATTGAGAATAATGTGTACTCTCTAGAATTTGTGAATGTTATTGTTGTTGGAATCGAATTGGTTTGCAGGGAAGGAGTTGATTTGCGGTCCTCAAAATACAACTAGTGCATAACCTTCATCAGCTCGCAATACGCACATTGAATGCTTGAGAAAATGCCTGAACAACAAGATTTTGTTGTTGTTTGGAACCGAGTCTAGTACTGGAACCGTACCTAGTACCGTATTTGTCCCGAATAGTACCGGAACCGAGGTACAGGGTATAGGTACCGGTCCAAAATTTTGGAACCGAGTCTAGGGAGGTACAGGTACTCGGTCTCGGCAAGAACCGAGCTGAACCGTACCGTGTGCACCCTTAGATACGATTGCAAATAGAAACGGTTTATGTTCATGCCCATAAAGACCGATTGTCCTTGATATGTTTTCTGGTGCGAGAAATTTGAACCAGAATCGGATTACATCACTTATAAAAACGATTGTTGATGTATAATGCTAGAATCAAATTTTATATGTGTGTCGAGTAAACCAATTGTTGTAAGCGAAAATTCTTAATTTTTCTGTATTTGTTTTTTTGTCAGAATCGGATTACATGAGCACTTTTATAAACCAATTCATGTATGTAATGTCAATAATCGGTTTTTATGTGTGCATCGTGTAAACCAATTCTAGTTATACCCGAATTAAAAATGAGTATTAGTATGATTTTACACAATTTCAAAACGAGTATGATTTCATACTCGATCTCAAAATGAGTACGAAATTTCACGCAAACTGAAATCGAGTATGAAATCATACTCATTTTCAAATCAAGTATGATTTAAATTATGTTTGATTATTTTCCAAAAACCGGTTTTTTGTGTACATGTGTAAAAATTGATTCTGAATATTTTTTTTTTGTGAATTGAAAAAATCAACCTAAAATCGGTTTATGAGAGCATAAACATAAACCGATTCTAGTTTGATTTTATTCAAATAAATAAATAAATTATATTTTGTTGATGAATCAAGATTAATTGATTTCTAAACATCAATTAATCACCTCGATTAACATTAATTAATTAGAAGTAAATTAGTCATTATTTAAAATATTTAGATAAGAGGTGTTCTATTTGAAGATCTAAAAATTCGTTTACTAACAAGTTCAAATTTATTTCAAATTAATATCTTTTGAAATGTGGTCAGACCATTTTTACAAAGATTTTAGAAGCATATAAACGGGCGGGGATATCTTTCACAGGTGAAACAAGTATTTAACTATGTTAACCATAAGATACTTTGTTCAGCAGCATTTCATTTACAAGTAGTAGATTTGCACAAGTTTTTGGGTGATAAATCAGGCGGTACGCAACGTCCTCACATAAGATTTTCACATCTTAATCCGCATTTTAAGATATAAAAACACGACTAGTTAGGTTGGTGGTGGGTGAGGGCAAATAAAAGCATTTGCGAAGATCTCCACTAAAATTAGCTGAATTACCTTAATGCGAGAAGATAGCAAAGGGTGGTGCGGGAGGACTTTTGAAAAAAGCCACATGCTGCAGCTAACACATGGTGTTACAAGCGGTCTCCACGGCGCACCGCTAGAAATCTAGAGGTTTGGTCAGTCCTAGTTGTAGTTGCAGCTATTTTTGCACCATATAGCTTCAACAAGTTTTCGGCCATGCTAGTCGATATAAGAAGGCATTTCCGATCAATGTTGGAAAAACATTTTGTTGCAGGATGCCGATCCATAACGAGTTAGATGTTAGTTTTATTAATACTCACACCGTTCTTTGCTGTCCATGGAGTGACACATCATCACGCATGTTATTGGGATCGATACTTTAAATTGAGATTTATCATTTAGATGTTAGCTTTCTTTTTCTTCTTTTCTTTCTCAATGAATCATGAACCTCAAATCAAACAAGAAAAAAAAAAAACATCAATCAATTGTAACTAAATTATCCCATTCCAGTTTAATCCTATCAAAATATTTATTTCTAAAATTTACTAGATACATATGATACGACCAATAATAACTTTACAATATCACACTTACGATACGATCCGACCAATAAGATTTATTTCTAAAATTACCAAATACAAAATGAAAACATCGTGGACTTATAACAGGAATGTGAGTTCATTTACAATAATATATTTAGTTAATTATCCTCGCGAATTTAGGGGCCAGGCAAACGGATTTAGGGGCCAACACTAAAAGACAAAAAAGTCACCCAAACGTAAAAAAATGAGTCATCCCTTAACCGATTAAGCCGTATTGGCGAAACAACCCTTATACATTCGGAAGTTAATGACCAAAATTATCTTCCGAATGTAGTGGTTCAATCCTCGACGTGCCAAGGCTCGATGATGGTTCGGTGGTGGTTCCATGGTGGTCAGTGCATATGGTTGGAGTTTTTGGCCACTTTACATTCGGAGGTTATATCCTTAACTTATCCTCCGAATGTCAATATTCCAAAAAATACAAACTATGAGTTTTTTTCGAAAATCAGAATTTTGGGCCACTTTACATTCGGGAGTAAGAGTTTTCATTTATCTTCCGATTGGCCCAAAATTCTGAATTTCGAAAAACACTAATCTCTGGAGATTTTGTAATTGTTACATTCGGAGGATAAGTAAAAGATTATCCTCCCGAATGTGGGTTGGCTAACCTTGTACAATGGCCCTTGGAACCGCCTAGATCCATGGCGTGGTTGGTTTCGAACCAAGAATATTCGGTAGTTAAAAATCTATACTATCTACCGATTGGCCCAAAATTCTGAATTTCGAAAAACACTAATCTCTGGAGATTTTGTAATTGTTACATTCGGAGGATAAGTAAAAGATTATCCTCCCGAATGTGGGTTGGCTAACCTTGTACAATGGCCCTTGGAACCGCCTAGAGCCATGGCGTGGTTGGTTTCGAACCAAGAATATTCGGTAGTTAAAAATCTATACTATCTACCGATTGGCCCGAAATTCTGAATTTCGAAAAACACTAATCTTTGGAGATTTTGTAATTGTTACATTCGGAGGATAAGTAAAAGATTATCCTCCCGAATGTGGGTTGGCTAACCTTCTACAATGGACCTTGGAACCGCCTAGAGCCAGGGCGTGGTTGATTTCGAACCAAGAATATTCGGAGGATAAGTCATATTCGGAGGATAACTCCGAATCGGTAGTTAAAAATATATACTATCTACCGATTATGGATGATGTTCTTGGATTTACACTAGCAGAAACATAATCGGTAGATAACGACCTACTTTATCTACCGATTATGGATGATGTTCTTAAGAAACGATGATGTTTTCAACGTGCTCGAAAATTGGGTTACTCTGTAGGAGTGGACTGATTAGAACACAAAAATTAGGTTCTTGAAGATCAAAAAAATCGTAACGAGAGGGCGTAGCTCCCTCGTTGGGGCTACGCCCCCCCCAACCCCCCGGACAACAGTGGCAGCAATATGCTCTGAACCACTACATTCTAAGATAATTTTGGTCATTAACTTCCGAATGTATAAGGGTAGTTTCGCCAATACGGCTTAATCGGTTAAGGGATGACTCATTTTTACGTTTGGGTGACTTTTTTGTCTTTTAGTGTTGGCCCCTAAATCCGTTTGTTTGGCCCCTAAATTCGCCAGCTTAATTATTACTTTGAAAATAGCAAGGTTGTTAATGGGGTAACACCCCCAAGCAAAAATAGTATCCCCATTAGCAGCCTTGGAAAATAATTTAATTTTCTCGTCCATCTCAACCTGGCACATTTAGGGGCGACTCAGTCGCAATTAGGGGCGACACTAAAAGACAAAAAAGGTCACCCAAACGTAAAATTGAGCTACACCTTATCCGTAATTTTTCAAAATGGCAACTATGCCCTTACATAATCGGTAGCCAAAACCACAATCGGTAGGTTACAAACAATCGGTAGTTTAAAATGAATCATTAGCTACCGATTAAAGTATGGATATTTCGGCTAATGTTCCTTTTTATAATCGGTAGTTAATTGGACCTGTAAAACTACCGATTGTAATAATCGTAAGTTTAACTGGTTACATTACCTTCCTTTTATAGGTTGCCCCAAAATGAGTTTTTTTCTAAAATCCATTTTCTCCAAAATTTTGAAATCTTCCATAATCGGTAGGATATTTGGCTACCGATTATAAGTAGCCCCACATCGGACCTTTGCCAAATTTCCACTTGGCTCTGGTGCGAGCCACCCCTAACCATTTGGTTCGTGTTTGAGACGTAGCCATAATCGGAAGTTTAACTGGTTACATTTCCTTCCGATTATAATAATCGGAAGTTTAACTGGTTACATTACCTTCCGATTATAGGTTGCCCCAAAATGAGTTTTTTTCTAAAATCCATCTTCTCCAAAATTTTGAAATCTTCCATAATCGGTAGGATATTTGGCTACCGATTATAAGTATCCCCACATCGGACCTTTGCCAAATTTCCACTTGGCTATGGGTGCAGAGCCACCCCTAACCATTTGGTTCGTGTTTGAGACGTAGCCATAATCGGAAGTTTAACTAGTTACATTACCTTCCGATTATAATAATCGGAAGTTTAACTGTTAACATTACCTTCCGATTATAATAATCGGAAGTTTAACTGGTTACATTACCTTCCGATTATAGGCTGCCCCAAAATGAGTTTTTTTTTTAAATTCTTTTTAATCGGTAGGCAAAGGTTTTACAAAGCTTCCGATTAAGTTTTAACAACCGGGCACAAAATACCTCCCGATTATGAAGGGGAATATAAGTATTTTCAACCTTTTTTGTCTTTTAGTGTCGCCCCTAATTGCGACTGAGTCGCCCCTAAATGTGCCAGGCATCTCAATATGATCTTTCTTTACTTTTAAAGTGAACAGCAAATAAATACTCCCTATGGAGAAACAATAAATATACACTCTGTATCAATTTGGGATTTGATATGAACTTTCTATTGCTATGGGATTATATTATAATTTATACAAAACTAAACCTCTTTCTTTTAATGACGCATAAGTCCGGTCAAGATTTGACAAATCTGGTGGCTACCAGATTCAACGCATTCCAGAGATTTGGGAAATCTTCTACAACAACTCTGACTACTTCTACTGGATAAAGTCAGTCGTACTACCCAGTCTTCCCTTATCTTGTTTACGTGTACAGTTAGTTTTGTATAGTCTATCTTATAGTTTCCTCAATGTATAAATACGTACATATGAAATCAATGAAATTAATAACTTGATAATAATATCTTCCAAAATCTAAAATGGTATCTTCCTAGTTCGATCCTATACTGTTCTTCAACCAATTTTTTTTTTCCTGCTAAAACCAAACTTCATAACCAGCAAATATGGTTAGTGATTCGGAAATCCATGAGACTCCAAAAACTCCTGTTACTCCAAAAACCCCTGTTACTCCAAAAATCCCTATCAACACCATTCATCCTTCTCACCCATATTATGTTCACCCCTCCGATAACCCCACATCTGTGTTGGTTCAACCCATATTGGATGGAGACAACTACAACATTTGGTTACGCAGCATGACAAAAGCACTGAGCGCCAAAAAAAAATAGGGTTTTGTTACTGGTAATCTTCTTGAACCATCTCTTGATGATACAGACGATCATGCTAACTGGAAACGTGCTGATGACCTTGTTTCTAGTTGGATTTTCTATTCAACCATTCCTCAGATCAAAACCACTGTTGATTATCTACCTTCTTCATTGCTTGTTTGGGCTGATTTGAAAGAGCGTTTCTCGCAAACCAGTGCACCAAAACTTTTTCAATTAAAACAATCAATTGCCTCTCTAAAACAGACAGATCAATCTTTATCTGCCCATTATACCATGTTACGTTCCTTATGGGACGAGATTGATTCCATTAGACCTCTTCCGAACTGCATATGTGGAGCCAGCAAACAAACCCTTGAGCATCTGGATCAAGACAGAGCTATGGAGCTCCTCCAGAGTCTTTATGATCTCTTTAGCAGTCTTCGCAGCAACATTTTGCAACGTGAAACCTTTCCTACTATAAGGACCATTCACAACTTGGTTCGCCAATAGGAGGTCCAGCAAGAAATGCAAAACCATTCCAGTCCATCTGTTGAAGCTGTTGCACTTCAGGTATCTCGTTCTGATGTGAACTCTTCTCATTTTTCTGATTCTAATAAGCGTCCTAGGTATTTTTGTGACCACTGTAAGATCCATGGCCACTCCAAATCTCGTTGCTTCAAGCTTATCGGTTACCCACCACGTAAGAATAACACCAACAACAACACCAACACTCGTCCATTTGTGGCTACTTCAACCTCTGATCAAGCTCATTCATATGATGCGCGTACGCTTCGTTTTCAAGCTTCTTTACCCCTTCAATTTTGGGGTAACTGTGTTCTTACTTCTGCTTTTTTGATAAACAAAATGCCTTCTCCGGTTTTGGGAGATAAATCTCCTCACGAAATGTTACTTGGAAATGTTCCAAATTACTCTTATCTTCGAGTCTTTGGTTGTTTATGTTTTGCTCGTAACACTCGCATCAAGCACAAGTTTGATTCACGATCTGTTCCATGTATTTTTATTGGTTATCCCCATGGTTTTAAAGGTTATTTGGTATATGATTTGCAGACCCATGATACTTTCATTAGCAGGGATGTCGTGTTTCATGAACACGTTTTTCCTTACACTAATTTATCTCATAACATCCACACTAAACTTCCTTCTCAAACGATTAGTGATTTTTATTTCATGGATGATATGCCTCCTCGTACAAATATAGTGCCACCTATACCAACTGAACCTATTTCCACCATCCCATTCCTTGAAAATATCTTGCCTACCTCTCCGCCAACCACCATTCCCACATCCCCTGAACCCAATTCTCCATCAAAGACTATAAGTACGAATGAGTTAGTCCCATCACCAGTTTCGTCTACCAATACAACCTCAGCAGTTGAGTCCTCCATACCTAGTAATGTTACTTCTGCTTCGTCACCAGTTGAACTTTCCATACCAATTAATGTTACTGCTCCTCCATCTCCTGTAGAGCACTCCATGCCAATTAATGTTTCTACTCGTCCTACGCGAGTTACTAAACCACCAGCTTATTTAGATGATTATGATTGCAACTTCACTGGTTGCACTATGTCTCATCCATATCCATTAACATATTATTTATCTTATAATCAATTTTCTAATAATCATAAAATTTTCCTCACGAGTGTTCTTACACATGAGGTACCTCGTACATTCACAGAGGCTATGAAAATTCCAGTTTGGCGTACTGCTATGAAAAATGAAGTTTTTGCCCTGGAAGAAAATGATACTTTCACGTATACACAATTACCTCCGGGAAAAACCGCTATTGGGTGTAAATGGGTCTATAAAATCAAATTTAAATCTGATGGAACTATTGAGCGTTACAAGGCTCGCCTTGTTGCTAAGGGATTTACCCAACAAGAGGGTGTATATTTTCATGATACTTTTGCCCCTGTTTCTAAACTTGTTATAGTTCGCGTTCTTCTTTCTATTGCTGCCATTAAAGGGTGGTCTCTCCATCAGATGGATGTTAACAGCGCTTTCCTCCAAGGTGATCTCCACGAAGAGGTATATATGAAACTTCCTCCTGGTTTTAAATCTCCAGGTGATACACGAGTTTGTCGTCTAAATAAATCCATTTATGGTCTTAAACAAGCTTCTAGACAATGGTTTGCTAAATTTTCTTCTGCTCTCATAAATATGGGATTTCCTCAGTCCCGCGCTGATTATTCGTTGTTTACATATCATCGTGGTTCTGTGCCTTTATACGTTCTTGTCTATGTTGATGACATTATCATCACTGGACCTTGTGCTTCCGCTATATAAGAATTTAAACGCAAAATTTCGACCTTATTTTCGATTAAGGACCTAGGTCGGCTCCAATATTTTCTTGGCATTGAGGTCTCTCGTTCTTCGAAAGGGATTTTCCTATGCCAGCGCAAATATGTTTTAGACATTCTTAAGGATTTCGGTTTAACGGGTTCTAAGATTTCGTCTTTTCCAATGGACCAACACTCAAAACTACTTCCCACTGATGGTGTTCCTCTAAATGATCCAAAAGTATATCGGCGTCTCATTGGTCGTTTACTTTACTTGTCTGTCACCCGTCCTGATATAACTTATGCGGTCAATTCACTAAGCCAATTTCTTCAAACTCCAAGAACAGCCCATATGGATGCTGCTTTCCGTGTACTTCGCTATTTAAAGGGAACTATTGGGCATGGCCTTCTTTTTTCGTCTAACAGTCCGCTTCAGATTCGAGGTTTCACTGATTCGGATTGGGCTGGTTGTCCTACGACACGCCGCTCAACAACTGGCTACTTCACTTTACTTGGTGATAGTCCTTTATCCTGGAAATCTAAAAAACAACCTACTATTTCACGGTCCTCATCTGAGGCTGAATATCGTGCTCTTGCACACTTAACTGCTGAATTACAGTGGTTACGTTATCTATACAATTATTTAAGGGTTTACCCTTCTTCTCCTATTCCTGTTTTTTGTGATAGTCAAGCCGCGATTCATATCGCCAATAATCCAATGTTCCATGAACGTACTAAACATATAGAAATTGACTGTTATTTTGTTCGTGAGAAAATCCAGTCTAAGCTTATTGCTCCACAACACATTAACACTTCCAACCAGCTAGCTGACATCTTCACCAAACCCTTAGGTGCTGATCGCTTCTCTCGTTTACTTAGCAAGTTGGGCCTCTGTACTATACCTCCACCAGCTCCAACTTGAGGGGGGGTAATGACGCATAAGTCCGGTCAAGATTTGACAAATATGGTGGCTACCAGATTCAATGCATTCCAGAGATTTGGGAAATCTTCTACAACAACTCTGACTACTTCTACTGGATAAAGTCAGTCGTACTACCCAGTCTTCCCTTATCTTGTTTACGTGTACAGTTAGTTTTGTATAGTCTATCTTATAGTTTCCTCAATCTATAAATACGTACATATGAAATCAATGAAATTAAGAACTTGATAATAATATCTTCCAAAATCTAAAGTATTTCTCTAAGCTTTATTCGCAAAAAATGTGAGAAATGAAAAGCAGTTACATCTTAGCTTAGTCATATAACTAACTATCAGGTTTCTTGCATGATGCAACAGAAATAAAGAGGCATGAAGTTTTATCCAAACAAATTAAACATCAAAGTTTGAATTATAACCATGGAACAAAATAAACATGGTGGTTGTTTATTTTCAAAATAGTGACTTTTACTCGGTACAACCGACGAATGCAAAATACGTAACTTAAAAGCAAATTAATATACTTGGTAGAACATAGAAAACGTTTTTTATTTTTTATTTTTTATTTTTTGAGAAAAGGAAGATAGAAAATTTGGAACCCTCGCAGAAAAAGAAACGAAACCAGCTCTCCATATGGTCTATTTTTGTATTAGTAATTTGAAACATGGTTTGTGGAACTTCTGTCTCGGCTTTTTGGGCATTTTCAACTAAAATGGATTCGAGCATTCATATTTACTCATCCATAAAATTATTATGACTCATAATTTTTCAACAAACAAATTTAAAACTTTTCATTATGATATATATAGAGCCAATTAGCAAGTAGGTCCAGTCTTAATTATATATACTTGGCTCACTCTAATAAATATCGTTACTCTAGCATTCGATCAATAAGATATTCGAATCGCACATTCCACCGCCCAAAACGATTGGAGTGTGAAAGACTTGTATTGTGCATGGCGATTCATGAAATTCTTTCTAACATACTTCAATACCAAATTATATCGTTGGAACGCATTTAAGATCATTATGCCACATTCAGGTTCGTTACACCGCATTCACCCAAAGTGTTCATCGCTTTCCCTACCACCGATTCATCACTGCCACCTCAACCAAAAAAATAATTAAAAAAAGAAATCCACAATTACTTTAACAATACTTGCTTAAAATGGTTTTTGCACACAAATTAAGGAAAGTAGAGAGAGGAGATCTTTTTTCAAAATTACTTCCACACTAGTATTTAAGATGCATCTAGTTTTTTGGTCCAGCAGAGAGAGGAATATCTAAGATGTGCATGGGAAAAAGAAATACATGATTCCAACATGGGGGTATATTAGGCTAAAATAGGGGAAAATATGAAACTTAGGAGCTAAATTAGGACAGAAAAAATACTCAATTTAAACAAGTAAACTAGGACGGAGGGAGTATTATTTTTTTTGGCCGATCAAGTCATATGGACCATGTTTATTGAAGCCATACAGTACAAATAATTTTTTATTCTTTTTATGGAGCTCCAATTTTCAAAAACAATGATTTTTACAAATTAAACGGTACATTATCCACGACCCAATCGACATTTCCGAAAACATAGAAACTTTCGGAGAAAATATAAACATAGAGAAATAGCAATGGATTCTTCCCCCTTCTTCTATGTCTCTTCATCATCTCCCTTTTTCTCCTCCACAATAAAACCCAATTTCTCTCAAACAACTAAACAAAATCTCCACTTAAAAACTTCACCTTTCATTGTAAAATCCATCTCATCACCGGTAACTAGCACATCATTACCATCAGTTGATAAATTCTGAGATTGGATCTGCAATCAAGGTGTTATATCAAATAAATCATCCGCAGTTGTAAAACCAGGAGTTGTTCCTGAAGGACTTGGATTAATTGCCCGGAGAGATATATCAAGAAATGAAGTGATTTTATAAATATCCAACAAGTTTTGGATTAATCCAGATTTGGTTGCTTCTTCAGAAATTGGGAAATTCTGTGGTGGATTAAATCCTTGGGTTTCTGTTGCTTTGTTTCTTCTAAGAGAGAAGGCCAATAAGGATTCTAAATGGGCTAGTTACCTTGAAATTCTTCCGGAGAAAACTTATTATACCATATTTTGGTGAGTTTGGGTTATCCAATTTCTTGTAATTTTTCTTTTTAAGTGTCTAAAGAGTTTCATTAATTGTTAACTAGCAAACATGCACGCGTGATGCGAGTGCCAATCCGTTCAGTTCCAAGTCCTGCAAAAACATATTGTTTATTGATTTTTTTTTATTTAAGATGGATATCTCCAACGACTACACTGACTCCCACGATAGCCAAATAACTCAAAATTGAGATCGCCAACATTCCTCTGCTTACTGCAAAGTCGTCAGTAGATATCCAAAGTCATGTCTAGAGTTCAATTTGATTTAATGACATCATATCCCCTAAATTAATACAATGTAGTTACATTAATTACTTCTGCAATAACTTTCAAGCTTTCAGTTGTTAGGAAATCCATGTCTGAATACCACATGAAGCATCTTATCTTAACCATTAAGGCTGATGCTTCCTCCAACCATGCTTTGCATGAACTAGCATTCAATATCTTCAAGAAATCTGCAAGAACATAAACTAACTAATTTCCTGAAGAGGGGTCCTTTAACTTCAGCCTTTGTCTAGCCTGTTGGGGTTCAGAGCCATCTACATGCTAATATTGCGTAAACAAAATAGCTAACAAAAAACACTTGATCTCTTGGATTGCTCCATGAACCTCACTACGATCTAGGATAAGAAGAAGGGAAAGAGAACCACATAGATGCAAGCCATAAACAAAGAAACAAGAAGTAAAGTACTCACGGATTTAACGTGGTTCAACAATATACACAATGTATGTAATATTGTCTACATCCACCAAACAGCTACGACCTCTTTATTCATTATAAAATTACCACTGAGAATTACACAACTGATTGACTATATCAATCCATCGACTCACCACAACGTGACCGACCACAAGAACTATCACAAGCACCCTACAAGATCCAAAGTAGTGTCTTCACCCATACGATATAACGTATACCACATTATCTACCACAACAAGATGATCTTCTCTGCACACCCTGATATAGATTATCATGGACTCCTTTAGATCATCACTAATAATCTAATCCAGCACCACCAAGATGATCTTCTCTTTAACAAGATGTCTTACCAACATCTCCACTTGAATACTCCATAATGACATATCTCTCAACATCGATAAGTATCCCATATGCACTGTAATGATGTATTCCTTCCACCATTAGGTCTCTCACATAACCACCTCAATAGGTGGGATAAATCCCTCACATCTCTACGAGATTTACATTGAGGATTCCATAACTAAAACACTTATCCTAGACCTCCTTATATAGGAGTTACAAACTTGGTTCCCAAGGAAACCATGGTCAATTAGGAAACCCATCTTATATATGGAAGTTATCATAAACTAGCTATGTTTCCCTAACGGAGATTTTCCGGAACCTCCTAGAATTTAGCCATCTTCTTTGACCTAAACTAGGAAACCCACGTTTTCTTACAATTCTCCACCTCGGATCATGCATTCATGCATGAGACGATCAACTGTTATCCCTCCATCTTATGAACATCGATTGAACCATCACTGGTTGCCTACACATCCTCAATAGGAATCAAACCAAAATGTAGTTCATTCAAATTATTCCGTAGAACCTCCACCAGAAGAGAGCAAACCAAGCTTGAATGTCACCAACTCAGACTTAACAATCCAACATACTGTTGATTGTACAAATATCCACAACGGTGAAAAATCTGACTATCTCAACAAATCAACATCATATGATCATCCGTTATGCAGCATCTTGAGAAATACACCTTACTCCTTTATGTTCACAACTCCACATTGATTGGCATCATTATAGGTGTATTGCATGCCAACTCAATTATATCATACAAGATTATTGTCCATATGCTACCAATCGAACTTAGTTACAGTCATTATGCGCCCTTGAGCCTTTGCTACCTCTTGAAACTTGCTCCACCATGAGCGCAACTTCATCTCGGCCTGCGTTGCTCCACCTAAGTTAATGTTCCACTATTATGATCCACTAACTCCAAGTTGTGCACCACATCCGTTAGGGTTGACATCCATAACTACTCGATAAGAAAATTAAACTACCACAGTAGCCTCCATGCGTATGCCTAAGCATTACCTTAACAGAACCATAATATCACATCTTTGTCTCTAAACTCCAGCCAAGTTAATTTCTTCTTCAAACAACTAATTACATACTTGCTCCTTTCCACGAGAATGTCCGTGAAAATGAGTTAACGAGATACTTTGCGTTAGTTTCCGAAAAACCAACCATCTTGTATGTACCAAAGTACATTGAGCATGACTTTAATAGCGCACCAAATACAATCAATCTATATACCACTGACCTTGCGTTCCTATCTCGAGCTCATCTATGTGAATCTTTCTTTACAATCCTATCTCCGATTGGATCATGATTCTACGACCATATTTCCGCAATTGAGTTTTACTCCTTTAAAAAGCTCATCATATCTTCAACCATTGCATACATACCAAACACGTGTCCAGCTTCACAGAGACTTAAAAAACTGACACCCCATTCTTTTTACTACGCCACTTCAGCAACCTCAACGGGATTTGACAACAATGTTCCTTTTACAGGCATAATTGTCAAGATAGTCTTTTATCAATTTCTTAAGCAAGCATGTAGTTTCGACTTCATGATAGTCAAACCACAACACAATCGGACTCGGATAGAACTGTGACCATCGTCGAAGAATTCACTGTTACCCTTGTAACACTACATAATGTCACATATTCTCTATTGTGCATATGCATTTCCTAATATTGCTTCAAACGTACACCAACATTGCAAAATCTGATAATTTTTCCTTCAAACAAAGACCCAATTACACCCAGCCATAATCTGAAACCTTTGGAAACTTCCTCAAGCTCCAAGAAATTCAAGATGATGTTGTGTTTATCTTCTCATGCTATGTAGAGAAAATAACCTGATGGAAACTATATCGTTGCTGAACCAAATTTCTCAAAAGAAATCTTTACCTTCATCTCTACAGGATCTGTCACTATTGAACTCAACTTCAATAACTGTAGAAGATGAGCGAATCCCCAAATATTACCATTTCTATAATGTAGCTCTCTCCTATAGAAAGTCTCACACTGATCATTAGGAAATCAAATAACCAATGCATAATAAAAGGTTGACGGAAAAAACATGCCGAAATTGTATCCCTACTCAAATTCATGCACCGTGTTTTCTCCTAAATAGTATGCGCTAGCCTCCATAGCCATACTACCACATATATTCTTAAGTATTGTATCTTTATTCTTAAAAACTCTTGAATTGTCCAAGCGATACCTTTTTAATTCCTCACAACGGGTCTTTACCAAAGTAGGAATGTATCCGCAACACAAATAGACCAACCTGTTTCTCCAAACGGTCTTGTACTTCAACTAGCTCCGATGGACTTCAAATGGTGTACAACCAAACAAATCTTCGACTAAACGTCATCGGAAAGAATCAAAAGATCACAAACTATCTATCTTCTCCATTGGAAACAGTACGAGAGAAACTCCAGAAAAACATTGTTCTACCCGACACAATGCCATACTCAACACAGACAAACAAACCCTACAAACTGTGTCTAAAAACTTCTTCTTATACAATAATAAGAATCCATAGGTCCACCACAACCAATATCACATCTCATCCAACGATCAATGTTCTGCAATTTATTTGTAGCCACATGCTTCAAATACTAAGACTAAAAATCAAACTCTTCACTTATGGAACATATCAAACCCTGGACAACGGTTAATACTTCCATAATCAAAACCTACTACGAGATTTCTCCAAATCCTTATTGCAAAAAACAACTAAGGAGGAACGAGTATGAATCCATCTTCACATTCTTCAACTTCAGGTTAAAGACAAAACAACAACATGATCCAACTGATGGCGATTGATATAACCAAATTATTGTTTCCCTTGGTTTGGAACAACAATAAGAATTTGACATGCGAATATTACATCTTTACTTCTACCAACATACAAACCAATATTTGTATCCCAACTACAATATTCTTGCCTTCTTGTGTCTTTCCAAGCAAACACCGATTAATTGAAAACCATATCTACCTAGGTCTTTCAAACAGTTCACAAGAATATAGTATGAAGTATAGAGAATAAATAAACTTACTTGAAGCCATGCAGAGGGTTTATGTTCCAATAAGTATCAATGTCAAATCTCCAATATGGAGCACCACAAACATCAAGACCATACATCTTGACCATATCGAATGAAGATCACCTGATATAATCTCATTCCTTCAGAAGTACACTTTACTTTGCTTTGTTACAAAAACTGATGAAATCAAATCCTACACATACTTGATAACATCAAACTCTGCATCTTCGGAAGCTGTAACATCAAATCCTCACATACTTGATGAAACCAAATCCTTTGTCTTGAAAATTTTCTACCACTGGAAAACCCAAAACTCCTCTCTTCAAAAATTATATCCAGCCTAAAGCTCTGATACCAATTGTTGGGGTTCAGATCCATCTACATGCTAATACTGCGGAAACAAAATAGCTAACAAGAAACACTTGATCTCTTGGATTGCTCCATGAACCTCACTACGATCTAGGATAAGAAGAAGGGAAAGAGAACCACATAGATGCAATCCATAAACAAAGAAACAAGAAGTAAAGTACTCACGGATTTAACGTGGTTCAACAATATACACAATGTATGTAATATTGTCTACATCCACCAAATGGCTACGAACTCTTTATTCATTATAGAATTACCACTGAGAATTACACAACTGATTGACTATATCAATCCATCGACTTACCACAACATGACCGACCACAAGAACCCTACAAGATCCAAAGTATTGTCTTCACCCATACGAGATAACATTTACCACATTATCTACCACAACAAGATGATCATCTCTGCACACCCTGATATATATTACCATGGATGCCTTTAGCTCAACACCAATAATCTAATCCAGCACCACCAAGATGATCTTCTCCTAAACAAGATGTCTTACCAACATCTCCACTTGAATACTCCATAATGACATATCTCTCAACATCGATAAGTATCCCATAAGCACTATAATGATGTATTCCTTCCACCATTAGGTCTATCACATAACCACCTCAATAGGTGGGATGAATCCCTCACATCTCTACAAGATTTACATTGAGGATTCCATAACTAAAACACTTAGCCTAGACCTCCTAATATAGGGGTTACAAACTTGGTTCCCAAGGAAACCATGGTCAATTAGGAAACCCATCGTATATATGGAAGTTATCCTAAACTAGCTATGTTTCCTTAACGGAGCCTTTCCGGAACCTCCTAGAATTTAGCCATCTTCTTTGACCTAAACTAGGAAACCCACGTTTTCTTACATAGCCAACATTAAGTACTACATCAACATCATGTATTGCATCAACATAAGTATCAAGCACACATTCATCGCCGAATCCTGGAACATCAAGCGTACCCCCTGATGCAAAGCTTCCTGAATCAACACCATTGCCAAATCATGGTGTTTTTGGCATACAATCAAGCAATGATAAGTCGCCACAATATTGACCATATCGATTGTTACCATATGAACCGGTGGCAATAATGAAGTTAAGGACATATAATGCACTTCTGGTATCATGTTTAAATTTAGTATTGTACTTTTGGCATGCATCTTTTCACACATTACTTATTGATTATTAGCACAGAAAAACATTTTAATTTCAGGAAAGCACACCAAAAAACAATCATCCTCTTGTAGCATCACTAAAATGAAACATGCCATTGGGACGCTATATTGAGTGGCAATTTAAACCTATATACACTGGGATACATAATATGGCATCCTGTTATCCAAAATTATAACGGTCAAATCATGGATTCAACTATCCTGCATAAGGTAATACACATAAAACTGATGCTCATGAAGCTGTGGACATTGAGTATGACTGAGACACAATTTCTAAGACTATCTTGACATTTAGCATGTGTATTCGATATTCCTTTAAACTAAAATATCCAAAGCTGTGAAAATCAAATGTCCTGTATTTGTTTAGGTTCTTAAAAGTAAATTGCATGCATAAACATAAAACAAGTTACCATATATTTTTGTAAGAATGAAGTCAATGGGCTCATAGCCTTCCTCTGGAATAGTTCTGTTAACTTCATACGGAGTACCACGAGATTTCTTGCCTGCAAAATCTAGAAATTAAGCTACATTAAAGTAGGACAACATTTACGAATTCAAATTTTATCTCCTGCAAAACAAATGAAGCAGCAAACCGGGGTGAATTTTGTGCAAACCTTCTACACATAGATGGAAAATGTCGTAGGTGATGATGAAATCCAGATTTTATTTGTTTAACTTTGTTTCCATCCTGTTTGTTATTTTGATTTTGGGGTAAAAACAATGTAGAGTTTGGTTGGTTTTTCCTCTCGATTGGACCAAATTTAAGTTATAACTGTGATTTTGATTTGGGGAATGTTTTTTTATTTCTTTTTGGAAACAAATAGGTTTTTGGTTTCTCTGTTTATAACGACGACACAGCAAGAAAATAAAATCACGGAGGGACTGTTTTGTCATTTTAGGCTCCATGTAATTCCCAATCCCGGTCGAAAAGTCGACCTTTTCTTTATCTCCCCCTCTTTAATGCCATCAACAGAAATTGAAAACCGTATCCTATTTTTCGTTGTCACCGAATTTTTCGTCTGCGCACGTATTATTGGTACGTCGCACGTATTATTTTTTAGTTACCTCTGTTTGATTATATTCATGATTCATCTCCAATCACGCCCGTTATTTCCAACTATGCTATAAAAGTTACGAATTTACTATCTCCGTCTTCGATCATTCTTCTTCTCCTCCCTCAACGCCCTCTCACTCTCTTCTCTAACAGCTAAAATTCCACAAGAATCTTCAGATGAGTTTCGAACGGTTAATGAAG
The DNA here is from genome assembly GCA_023529315.1 of Papaver bracteatum. Taxonomy (NCBI): domain Eukaryota; kingdom Viridiplantae; phylum Streptophyta; class Magnoliopsida; order Ranunculales; family Papaveraceae; genus Papaver; species Papaver bracteatum. The sequence continues at coordinate 91,068 of JAJJWX010003745.1, read as the reverse complement.
GGGATGATTGTATTTCTTTTCTTCGTTTAGGTATGTACATGTCCTCATATCAAAATTGTTTTCTGCTGTAATTTTAAGATTCTATCGATTTTCATTTTCATCGTTAGGTATATAATTCTAAACTCTTAATCATTTGACTTTTATTCGAAATTAGGGTTCCCATGAATTAGGTTAGGGCAACAAAAATTAAAATCCTAATTATTTGACTGTTACATCAGCTATTCCAAATTAGGGATTTTTCTCAATTACGTTAAAAAAAACTATTGTGTTGTCATTAATTTATAGTGCTGAACGTGTTCTTTTATTAAATTGGTGACTTGGTTCGGAATCCTGAACCCTTTTTAAGGTATTGAATTGTAATAATACTTCTTGCAGATTGGTTTGATTTTCAGAATCCTTAATTGGTTTGAATCACTTGGCGACGACGTTGTAAAGGTGTATCCAGATGACTAATTCTGATATATTAGAAGAAAATGAATGGAGGTTGAGCGGCGGGAAAGGAAGGATACTATATAAAGGTGAAGAAGTGGTGATAAGGGTGCTGGAGTGAGGTTGGAAATTTTGATCTCTTCTGATAACAAATCAAAACAAAATATGTAAGTCTGTCTCTATATTTATTTGTAATTGCTTAGGATGGTTGGTAATTGGTTTTGAGGTTGTCATATTGATTTGTGAAATTTCATAGGTTTGATTCTCTTAGAGAATTCAGGATTATGTCTAACACCTTAGGACTTTTAGATGCAAGTAGTATGGCTGCCGCATCTAGCAGAATGAGCATGTACGCTTAATAGAGCTAACCTTGGTAGGGAGCCCGTGTTTCTCAGATGATGAATGCTTGGCTGGAAATGCCTTGATCTGGCAGCAATCATTTCTTTGTTCAGATATAATTGTTCATTAGGAAAACAATGCAAGTCATGGAAACAATTGTATAATATACATGTTCCGTGAGTTTTTTTTTTTAAAGATTGTAAAGATGTTTGAGTGCAGATAAGCCTCAACACTTAACTTCAGTATATCCTTCAGATTATGCTTTGTAGATTTACGTGTCCATTGTTTATATAACTATTGGTGTCATCTTACTGGTTTTATAAAATCAGGTTTCAATGGTCTATATCTACATTAGACCTGTAGCTGGAACTATTAATCTCTTCTCAAGTAAACCAGTCCAAGTGCTTACTTAAGAAAATAGTCCAAGAAATAGGGAAGCCCGAGTTATTAAATACGGAAAGAAGAGAAAGGTCGTAACGTTTGAGAAAATAATAAGGTATGCATCAACAAAAGTGTACGCAGAAATTAGACCTTGATCAACCTGTTCAAGCCACAACATACACGCCCGAGTATGCAGAAATATTTACCCGAGATTAGTATGTTGTAATGATTTTTATTTCAGAGCATCATAGTTTTGCAGAAATGGAAAATGCATATGAAAAACTACGGTTTGCTGACGTGAAAAGCACGTGCACTCCACTTGTTATAGTAAGATAAATTGAGTTTGATGTTTCCAGCATAAGATGGTGCCAAAACAAAATTTGAAATAGAAGTGAGGAGATTTATATGACCTATTTCTGAGATGCGAACTGGATTCGGAATCTTTGTCTTTGGCAGTTTTTTGCACGAAGCGGGAGGTTGGCACAAATTGGCGGAAACGGGAAGTTGGGAAGCATTGAGTAGCTGGTGCGAATTGAGAAATTGAGCATGCTATATGGTGGGGCTTGAGAAGCTGGCTTGCTAGTTGGTGGGGCTGGTGGAAGATGGACGTGATATCTGGTACAACTTGGGCGGCATTGACAGTTCGACGCGATTGGTGGGACCAGCGGAAAGTTGGGAAGCAATTTTGACTTTTATTCACACACGACTTTTAATTAGGGAACCATTCATGTTAAAAATCCAAAAGCGTTGTGTTCCTCATTAATTCTTTTCCTTTTTTAGGATTCCGCATTCATTTTCAGCATAACTACACCATCTCGTTTTTGATAAAAGGTTCTTCTTATTAAGCTCTTTTCCTTCTTCGTTATGTCGACCAGAGACGAATCATCCTCCAATCATCCAAATTCTCCTGGTAAAGACGCAAGATCCGACTCTTGCGAAAGCATCCCAACTAGAGTTATGCGGGTCAAGAAGATCATACCAGTATATTCCCTTTTCTTCTGCTGATCAGTGTTTACTTCATCATTTATTCATTTATGAATGAGAAATTCTTCTTCCGTACAGCGATATCATGTTGGATCATGTGTTACTATTATCGATGAGGATGATCTAGTTGCTCCCCTGCCTTCAAACCCGACTTCATTGGCTGCTGCAGATTTGGAGAATGATGATTTAGGGATTTCTTGTCATGAATACCCCTACGCGGGTTTGTCGCTTGGGACTCGCATGAGGTTCCTCTCTTCCAATTAACGGAATGTTGGTGGTTTCCAGGTGCGAAAATAGTTCGTGATTCTTTACATAAGGATATGGAAGACGTACGGCCATATTGCTACCAGGAGCATAGTGAAATGTTGTTCTTCTGCCTTGGTTTCTATAGCGAATCGCTTTTTTCCAATGATAGTTGAAATGGAGAGTACATCCATTCGTGCTGTTGCAGAGCTAACAATTAAGATATTGGAGAGCATGGTGTCTACCTGTGAGTCCTTAGAGTTCAACATCAGCTGGTTGCGGCATCATCTTGATATTTTGAAAGTCGACAGAGCTGGTATTCTTACTGGTGTGATTCCTGCCACCAAAGGCATTCTGGAAGAGGAGAAAGCTTTGTCCATGGAGTCTCAGAGGATCGAAGGGTTAACTTGAGATTTAAAGAGTTGGACTGAGAGATATCATAGTCGATTGAAGATGATGTTTTGTAGGGATTATGATTTACTAGATGGGATTTTCTGATTTGTGTTGCAATATTTTTAAAAAGATTTTGAATAAATAAAGGAATTTTTATTAATCTGTTGGGATGTATGTTAGTTTTGATAATAGGTAAGAAAAAACGTAATAAAAAATAATGTTGGGTGTGTACACTTTGATGTAGCGTGTTGCGGGAAAGCAATCAAGCATAGTATGCTTTGAGCCATTTTCCGTTGATGACTGCCTATAGTTTTCCTTCATCTTCTTTGATAATCTTGTAGTACCCGTTGTCGTATGACTTGGTGATTATGTATGGACCTTACCATTTGGGAGAAAACTTTGCCGCTGATACATCTTGCTGAATGTGCTTGGAAGTTTTCAGCACCAAATATCCCTTTTTAAAAACTCTAGGCTTTACGGTGCTGTTGTATGCCCTGGAAATACTGTTTTTGTATGCTTGTGCATGTTCTTCCGCCCGATATCTTCTAGTGTCTATAGTGTCTAGTTCTGTTATTCTGGCATTCAGCGTCTCGGCTTCACTCCATTGAGGTCCGCTTGCGGCGGCGTTTCGGGCAGATGAAATTTTGATTTCTTCTGGGAGAATTGAATCTGTTCCATATACAAGAGAGTAGGGAGACATGCCGGTGGAGCTTCTAGGAAATATTTTGTATGCCCAGAGAGCCATTGGCAGTTGCTCAAGCCAAGTCCTGGGATTGTCATGTACTGTTCGGCTGAGGATCCGGATCAAAGTCTTGTTGGTGCTTTCGGCTTGCCCATTTCCCTGCGGGTAGTAGATGGTGGAGAAAACTTGTTTAATTCCGTACCCCTCAAGTATGTCTTGTACCTTCTTGTTAGCGAAAGGTGTTCCATTGTCGGCGATGATATGCTTAGGTATGCTGAAACGACAGATGATGTGTTCCTTGATGAATGCTGCGATTGTGGCTCCGGTGGTTCCTTTCAGCGGGATCGCTTCAACCCATTTGGTAAAGTAATCGGTTGCGGTTATTATGTATTCGTGCTGTTTCGAGGACGGCGGGTTGATTTTTCCAATGATGTCGAGTCCCCAACTATAAAAGGGCCATGGGCTACTTATTGAGTGTAGGGGTGTCGGAGGTGCGTGGATGAGATTTCCGTGGACCTGACATTCACGGCATTTATGGACGAAAGCTGTTGCGTCATCTTCCATGGTTGGCCAGTAGTACTTCTCATGTATCTGCAGGAACAACTTGTGTTTCCCTTGGTGTTCGCCATCGTGTACTTCTCTTAATATAACTGGGACTTCTGTATCTCCTAAACACCATAGTAGACTTCCCCCGAAACTCTTGTGATATAAAACCCCATCGTGAAACACAAATCTCTTGGACTTTTGTTTTAACTTGGATGCATCTTCTTTGTCAGTAGGGAGAATGACATCGCTGAGGAAACTGATGTATGGCTCTTGCCAGTCCCCGGAATGGTTGATGTTAAGGACTTTTGTTTGACATGGGGGTGCCTGGAAATTTGGGAACGTCTTCTGGAGCAATCGAGATTGGGCTTCCATTTCCGGCCAAAAATATCCAAGTCGTTGTAGGCGACGGTAGAGGGTTACTACTGATGTGATTCCACAGACTTCGGTATGTACATGTTCAATTTGCTGTTGTGCTTCTTCTTTTCCGAGACACCTTGACAGGGAGCTCTCCGGGTTTCAATGATACAAAACATTTTGAAGCACAAAGAAGTTTCTCAAAGTCTTGAGACCGACTTTCCCTTGGAAAAGTGAGTTGTTGAGTTCTTGGATGATAGGGGCCCTCTAGTCATCGTCTACGGTCTTCTCATCTTGTGAAAGACACGTTGAGGCTATGGTTCATTTCCTCACTGTCAGGATTTCTTCGAATCCTTCGAATTGTAGTCTTGATGCCAGTGTAGCTAGGCAGTCGGCGTGCCTATTACTTCTTGGGCCAATGTGTGTGATAGTTGCATCGGCGAAGTAATTCAGTAATCTCTGTGTTTCAGTTCTGAATGGTGCCAGCGTTAGCTCTTTCAATGCATAAATCCCGTTCACCTGGTTGATGAGCAGTTTAGAATCCCCTTTTATCTCCAAACGTGTGGCCCCATCTTGTTTAGCTGGTGACAATCCTATGAGGAAGGCTTCGTATTCGGCTGAGTTTTTGGTGCAGGGAAGTCTAGCTTGAAAGAGTGTGAAAAAACTTCCCCAACAGGGGATACCAGTACTATACCCGCTCCTCCAGTATTGGTGCTGGGGGTGGATGAGCCATCGAAGAACAACAGACATGCTTCTTCTTTGACTGAGAGAATTTCTGGAAAGTCCCAGGGAGATCTTCACGTAGTTTCACGGCGTTTTCTCCTGGGAATACTGCTAGCAAGTTTGTGATGGCCTGCCCTTTTATGGCCCTCGGGGCAGTGCCTGTTATGTCGAACTCTGAAAGCTGTAGGATCCACTTATCCGGCCTCCCTATCAGGGAAGGTTTTGAGAGGAGAAACCTTACAGGATCTGACTTTTATATCAGCATCACCTTATTGGAAATGAGGTAGTTCCTGAATTTCTGGATGGAGTGGATAGTGGATCAGTGCTAAACATGCTTTTTTCGCCCTGGGTATCTGATTTCGGAATCTCTTAACATACGAATAAAGTAGTATATGGGATATTAAGTTCCTTCGTCATCTTCTTGAGCGAGGAGATCTCCAATGGAAGTTTCTCTAAAAGCTGTGTAGAGACATAGCGGTTTCCCTTGCATAGGAGATTTCATGACGGCTGGGGAAGAAAGTGTTTGTTGGATCTTCTGATATGCTTCTTGCTGAGACGCAATCCATGTGAAACTCGCCCCCTTTTTTATCAAATGGGTGAATGCGATAATGAGTTGTGCTAGTCCCGGTATGAAGCGGCGAATGTATTTTATATTACCCATGAAACTCTATAGCTCCTTTACAGTTCGTGGGGGCGGCATCGTCAGGATAGCTTTTGTCTTGATTGGGTCGACCTTTATCCCTGCAGCCGTTACTTGGAACCCTAAGAACTTCCCCGAAAAGACGCTGAAAGCGTATTTCAAAGGGTTCATCTTCAATTTATATTCACGGCATCTTTCGAACACTTGTCGCAGTGTCTCTGGATGATATGCTCGAGTCTTCGATTTAACCACCATATCGTCTACGTAATCTTCAACTTGTTTATGCATCATATCGTGGAAGATGGTGGTCATGGCACGTTGGTAAGTAGCACCAACGTTCTTCAGGCCGAAAGGCATCACAGTGTAATAGAAGTTTCCAAGAGGGGTTCTAAAAGCAGTCTTACTTGCGTCGTGCTCATACATCTTTATCTGATTGTAGCCGCTATATCCATCCATAAAAGAGAACATGGCATGCCCACTGGTAGCGTCTACCAGCATGTCGATGTTAGGGAGTGCAAAATTTTCTTTAGGGCAGCACTTATTCAAATCTCTGAAGTCGACACATCACCTGATCTGGCCATTTTTCTTCTTGACGGGAACTATATTGGCCAACCAAGTGGGGTGATGAATGGGATCGATGAAACCAGCGGCTAGTAGTTTCTGAACTTCCACCTTGATTTGTTCTTCCACATCGTGCCTGAATTGTCTTGGAAGTTTCTTGACCGGTTTGGACCCGGGTATCACATGCAGATGGTGGGTAACCAGTTTTTCATCCAAACCAGGCATTTCTTCGTATGTCCATGTGAATACATCTTGGTATTCTTTGAGTAGATCGACTAGCTTCGAGCGTTCCGTTGAGTGTAAGGCTGAACTGATTAAAATAGGGTGTGGGAATTCTTCATCCCCTATATTTACAGTGTCGATATCTTCTGTGGTTAAGTCGGTCCCATCTTGCAGCTTCTGAGGGGCGTCGGGAACTTCCTCCTGATCATTGTGAAGACATTCTCTCTGGTAGAGAGACCGGATTGTGGTCTCCCCTATTAATTGCTAACAACGATGATAATACGTGAGCTTTCCCTTTTTGCTTCGTCTTGCGGTAAAGGTGTGTTCTCGCTTAGCGTAGGTACGGGTTGCACCCTGTCCTGGAAATGGGGGACTGACGAGTCTTCTTTCTGATGGGACGGCGGGAGAGATGTCTTCTTTGTTGAGTAGCTCTGGTTCATTGCTGTCTGTGAGTGACGTCCACTTTAGTAGCGGGAAACTGTGCACCTTGGTCTCCGTATCCCTTGATCCCCTCGACCTATGTGTTTCTATGCAGTAGACAGGTGCATAGGGGGATAGTGACGCAGAGATGCGGACTACTTCCCGTTCAGAACTGTTTTCAGATATTGATGGTATGTCGAGGGAATGATTCTGAGATCGTTCAGCCATGGCCTTCCCAGTATCATGTGGTAATCTGGTTCCTTTTCGATCACTTCGAACTTCACGCTTGATTGAATTGGTCCCACTGTCAGGTGCAGGTTGATGTAACCATATGTACTAGTTTGGTTGCCCTCGAAGTATGTCATCGTAGTTGGCTGTCGCATGACCTCGTTAGGTCGTACCCTGGCATCATTGAGCGTTTTGAGGGTGATGACATTGGAAGATGCACATGTGTCAACGAGATCTCTCCTAAACTCTGTGCTCTTGATGAGGGCCGTAACATGCAGAGCTCGGTTATGGCCCTCTTCTACCATCATGTCATCGTCAGTAAAAGTAATGCTGCTGGTGGATCTACCAGGTGTCCTTGGAATCCCTGTGGGTACTGGGACTAGAGATGCGTTCAGCGTTATTTGGTTAATGTCTGAAAACATTTTTACCCGCTGGTCTCTGCAGAGGTGCAACAATTCACACAAATTCTCTACCAGCGCGGTCGCCTCCTAATCTGTCGGCTTCCGGTTAGAGGCGAAACCGTTAATTTGAGGATGCTCATACGGGATGTTAGTCCCCTGTTCCTGGTATTCTGGAAGACATGAGCTACTTAGCTCCGATGTTAAGATGATGAGGAATTCGAGTGTACTGTTGATCGCACCCTTCATTAAATCCATATTTTTGGCATGAATATCCTGAGCTAGCATCAGGTCAACCAGTTTTGGGAGTTTTTCACTGGTTGCATTGCTTTCAGAAGTTGGCGGATCGTCATTTCTTCGAGCGGGATCAGTATCCGCGGATATGGTTTGATAGCCAACCATGTTTGCGCGAATTCGTGAGGGTATAACCTAGGTACTGATATTATAACCAAGAGATTGAAACTCCCGCCGTGGTCGCTAATTATTTATGGGATAAAATCGCCTCTGCCGAATTTGGTCAATTCGATGGTGGAGAGACTGGTTTAAACCCTTAAACAAATGTGTTGCACGTGAGCACTTTTGATTCGAGATATCAATTTGTACAACTCTGGCCTAAACCAAGAAGATGGTTGTTCCAGATTTTCTTCGGTCACAAAGTGGTGGACAAGGGTTGATTTGGGTAGGATACCGAAGAAGGATGATGAGACCAGAGAGTTCGGGCAGATAGTATCTCTACTTGTATCATAAGTGTAGAAGCTTGCGGAAGATTGCTAGTGATGGAATCTTTTGAGAAAGCTTACAAAGTTGTTATCTGATAGTGTTGTATTTTTCCTGACCAAGACTTGTGTGTTTTGGCAGAATAGGTGAAACCTATTTATACAAGTGAGATTGAACGTACCCTGGCCTCATTAAGGAATTGAGTAAATGTGTCAATTAAAACAGAGGAGGTGGAAACCGTTGGCTTTATGGTGAAAAACGTTTTCACCATAAATTTCCTTATTTAATTGACCGTATTCATTCCTTACATGCCTTGATTTATTGCGAGCGTAGTGTACGCTGCACACTGTGATCACCAAACCAAAACCCCAAGAAAGCATCCCCTAGTTTGTGTTGATGTCTCGAGAGTTGGGCGCAAGTGGCAATGCCAAAGTTGCTAGTGAAGCGTTGCGTTATGTGCCAATGGCATGTGCGGGATGTCTCAACCGCGAGTTGTACTTTGGGTGCAGATGGCAATGCCAAAGTCGTTTAGTGGAGCATTTTTCATGTGCGAAATGCCTGGGATGCGAGTTGTACTTTGAGTGGGGATGGCAATTCCAAAGTCGCTTAGTGGAGCATTTGGCATGTGCCAATGGCATGTGCGGAATGCCTTGGCCGCGAGTTGCACTTTGAGTGCGGATGGAAATTCCAAAGTCGCTTAGTGGAGCATGTGGCATAGGCCAATGGCATGCACGGAATGCCTTGGAATAGAAAGTAGCTAGTGGTGACGTGTTTGGCATGTGCCAATTGCGTACGGCCACTTTGGCCAAGTTGCGGGCGCTACTTTGGCATGTGCCAATATCATAGCGGCTTGGGATGGGGATTAGCTAGTGGTTGCGTGTTGGCATGTGCCAATGGCACGCTCGGCCACTTTGGCCAAGTTACGGTCGCTACTTTGGAATGTGCCAATGGCATAGCGACTTGGAATAGAAAGTGGCTAGTGGTTTGTGTGTTGGCATGTGCCAATGGCACACATGACCACTTGGGCTTGAGTTTTGGGCTTGGTAGCGGTTTGGAAAATGGCTAGTGGCGCGTGTTTGGCATGTGCCAATGGCACGCACGGCCATGTTGACCTAGTTGCGCGGTTTGCAAGCCTAGGGCGCTATTTGTGGCATGTGCCAAACGACATAGCGGCTTAGAAATTGGCTAGTGGTGCGTGTTGGCATGTGCCAATGGCACGCACGGCCAAGTTGACCTAGTTGCACGGTTTTCAAGCCTAGGGCGCTATTTTTGGCATGTGCCAAACGGTATAGCGGCTTAGAAATTGGCTAGTGGTGCGTGTTGGCATGTGCCAATGGCACGCATGGCCAAGTTGACCTAGTTTCACGGTTTGCAAGCCTAGGGCGCTATTTTTGGCATGTGCCAGACGACATAGCGGCTTAGAAATTGGCTAGTGGTGCGTGTTGGCATGTGCCAATGGCACGCACGTCCAAGTTGACCTAGTTGCATGGTTTGCAAGCCTAGGGCGCTATTTTTGGCATGTGCCAAATGGCCTAGCGGCTTAGAAATTGGCTAGTGGTGCGTGTTGGCATGTGCCAATGGCACGCACGGCCAAGTTGACCTAGTTGCACGGTTTGCAAGCCTTGGGCGCTATTATTGGCATGTTCCAAAAGGCATAGCGGCTTAGAAATTGGCTAGTGGTGCGTGTTGTCATGTGCCAATGGCACGCACGGACAAGTTGACCTAGTTGCACGGTTTGCAAGCCTAGGGCGCTATTTTTGGCATGTGCCAGACGGCATAGCGGCTTAGAAATTGGCTTGTGGTGCGTGTTGGCATGTGCCAATGGCATGCACTGCCAAGTTGACCTAGTTTCACGGTTTGCAAGCCTAGGGCGCTATTTTTGGCATGTGCCAAATGGCATAGCGGCTTAGAAATTGGCTAGTGGTGCGTGTTGGCATGTGCTAATGGCACACACGGCCAAGTTGACCTAGTTTCACGGTTTGCAAGCCTAGGGCGCTATTTTTGGCATGTGCCAAATGGCATAGCGACTTGGAAATTGGCTAGTGGTGCGTGTTGGCATGTGCCAATGGCACACACGGCCAAGTTGACCTAGTATCACGGTTTGCAAGCCTAGGGCGCTATTTTTGGCATGTGCCAAGTGGCATAGCCACTTAGTTTGGCATGGTTGCCCGTGGGTACAGTATGTGGTTTGGTTTTGGTGTCGTTGCCATGGTGCGCAGTATGCGGCTTGGTTTTGGCGTCGTTGCCATGGTGCGCAGTATGCGGCTTTTGGTTTGGTATAGTTGCCATGGTGCGCAGTATGCGGCTTTGTTTTGGCATAGTTGCCATGGTGCATAGTATGCGGCTTTGGTTTGGCATAGTTACCATGGTGCGCAGTATGCGGCTTGGTTTGAAATTAGGGTTCTGTGTCGAAAACCCTAATCCGGTATTTTGAAAAAAATACCACAATTAATTATTTACACCTGAATGAAATCCTCTCAGTTAATGTGTTGCGGGCAACATTAGGTCATGAGGTTTTACGATTTTACCCCTTGTCTAAAATCCACCATCAACACCTCCGTAAATCCTTTTTAATTTCTTGTTTTCTCGACAGAGGGGTTCAGAAGAGATGTGACATGAGAAGTTGTAATCTTCTTCATTTTCAACAATCTAAAAACTTAACATACTCTGAGACTTCCTCATCAATATCTGAATCACCTTCATCAGAAAGTTCATTTAACTGTTCTTCTATGTGTTTTCCCAATCAATAGTTTTTACATCAAGAGAATGTTTAGATATTGACTTAGATGTAACAGTTCTCTCAGGTGAATCCAAGCTTTCAGAATCATCTGGTAATTTCTGAACTGGTATGTTATTAGAGATAGACTCGTCCATAATAATCAGATTGCTACAAACACAGACTTATGAGGTCTTAAACATGTTTGACTTCTCTGATACCAATTTAAAGTTCGGGGGTCTAACAACCATAACCAATAATTCATTTGGAAATATGATAGGACTTACTCCAATACACTTTCTAGAGAATCAAATATATAGTAAGACTCAATCTAGAATAAAGTATATCAAAGAGTTTGATATCTTTGTTTCAAAATGTAATAAGCAAATCAAACATATAGAAATATGAGACCCTGATTATTATGTGAAACAACTTGAACGGTACCAAAGACCAATGTTCAAGTGTCAATCAATGTAAATTAACAACCAAAGGTTGGATATTCTAATTGATTGATCTTAACGCACAACCTGTGATATTTCAAATATATAATTCGGAAAATAAATAACACATATACCATAATTTTTTTAATGAGGAAACCGCAAATGCAGAAAAACTTCGGGACCTAGTCCAGTTTGAATACCACACTGTATTTAGCCGCTACAGACTCTAGCCTACTACCAATTAACTTCGGACTGAACTGTAGTTGAACCCTAATAAATCTCACACTGATTCAAGGTACAGTTGCGCTCCTTACGTCTCTGATCCCAGCAGGATACTACGCAGTTGATTCCCTTAGTGGATCTCACCCAAAACCTAGAGTTGCTACGACTCAAAGGTGAAGACTTCATAAACAACTCTGTCACACACAGAAAAGTCTATAGGATTGAATAAATATGTCTCCCACAGAAATACCCAAGAGTTTTTGTTCCGTATTTTGATAAATCAAGGTGAACATGAACCAATTAATAAATAGGACTTATATTCCCATGGAACATCCTAGTATTATCAATCACATCACAATAAACTTAATCGACTAGCGAAACAAGTTATTGTGGAATCACAAACGACGAGACGAAGGTGTTTGTGTTTACTTTTCTATCTTACCTATCAGAGATATAAAATCTCGATTCAATTATTCCAATTGTACTCAACACGATAAAAAAATCAAGATCAGATCACGCAACTACAAAGATAATAGTTGGGTCTGGCATCACAATCCCAATGAAGTATTCAAGTCATTAACCTACTGGGTCTCCAGAGAAAACATAAGGTTAAAGGAGAATCGAATCTAGTTATGCAACTAGTAACACACAATAGGTGTGGGGATTAGGTTTCCCAGTTGCTAGAGTTTTCCCTTATATAGTTTTCAAATAATGGTTTGCAATCCAAGTCACCGTGGTAACAAATCATTCAATATTCACCGTTAGATGAAAAACCTGATCCAACCAAGTTAATATTTTTTTCAACCGTTAGATCGAACTTAGCTTGGTACACACAAATGAAATGTACCCTAATTTAGGCTTATATAACCGCGCGTACCCAAACGTGTACACCATGTTGGTTCGCAAATAGTTAACCGAGGTTAGCCATATGATTACTTACATATCAACCTTATTCACCTTAACCATAACTAGTTCAAATGACTCAAATGAAGCTAGTTAATGAGTTGTTCAATTGCTATATTCTCATGAATTATACAAGAATACAATTGAAGCAAAATCGGTTTGATTCACTCGAATCAATCATGAACATTATAGTCACGGTTTGCAAAGATTGCACTCCTTAATATTTAAATATTTAAGTTCATGAACAAACCGATTTGATAAAATAACCAGCTTAAGTATGCGTACTTAAGCAACCAGATTTTGAGTTTGTTAAGTTTCCTAACTCATCAGAAATTCTCGGTTCGAAAACTTTCGCCAATATGCGTATGGGTATGCATACTTAAGGTGACTAGTTTAGGAGTTTGTAATTCCCAAACTCAGCAGATATTTTCGGTTCGAAAACTTCCGCTAGTATGTGTACGAGTACGCATAATTATATTGTCTCCTTCACCAATTTCGTATACACACATTTGCATACTCTTGGCTCCCGGTTTATGGATTTATACACTAATGTGTGAACTCACTATATATGCTTATATCCAAAGATGGTTACATTATAAACTCTACATTTCAATCATTGAAACATTCTTCTATAATGAAAGTAGCCGTTTTCACAAACTATTAGTATCAAAGCGATTTTCAAGTTATTGAAATGTCAACATGACTTTCGTCACGAGTAAATATGAACATGGCTAAAGCGAAAGCTTGCCAACACATATTTCGAGAAATATGTAAGCGAGATATACTCAACTCGAAATCTCAAATGCATAGTAGAAAACTATATCGTAATACGACTTATGTCTCAATATATGAGATAGATTAGAAATATACTTTCCAAGTGATAGATGAGTTTAAGTCTCCACATACCCTTTGTTGATGAAGTTCCACAAGCTCCCCTTAGTAGTTCTTCCTCTTCAAGTGATGAACGCCGAGAAATCTAAGCTCAACTACACTATCTATGTCCTAGTCCGAGACATCTATAAATAGGTTAGAAATCAAGACTTATAGTTTTGATCACTAACATTGACAAACATGCTTGAGATAGAAATGCATGCGAGTTCGAACGAGTAATGCTCTAACAGCTCTTACCCTCAAATTCTTCTTTTTTTTTCTTTTTTTTTTTGATTTGAGGAAGAAATCTGATTATTGCTCATATCATCAAACCTTATGATCACTAATTTGAAAGTAACATTTTCTTCTTCCTTTTCTTTTCTTTTTTGTTTTCTTATTCTTTCATTGAGACGTCTTATCTTCAACACTTCTGCAACTTCAATTAGTATTTACCCACGAGCAAACTTTTTATTTTTTTTAATATTTATTTTTCTTCTGTTTCTCATCACTTAGAACTTCTCTAAATGTTTTCATACTTTTATTTTATTTTCTCTTTCTACTTGGAATAGGGTGTGTTTTATTCACTTGGGGGTTGCAACTTCTCATCTCTTTCGAATCGCGTTAGAAGCAACTTCACGGCCATATGGATCGAGAACAAGCTCCAATACCATATTAAACCAGATTTTATTCGTCTAATACACCTAGTAGTAGCTAAGTCAAGGTGTAATTTGGTCGAATGCTTTATCTTTTGTGTGTTTATAGGTTGATCCTAGTAGTTAGACTCTTAGCTCAAGGTCCACTTTCTAGTGTTTTTTATACACACAATCGCTCCACAGAATCCCTCTGTAATATCTCGTGTTATCTACTTGTGTAAAGGTTATTCAACGATTACTTATCTCCTAACTCAATACTAGCAATAGATTGAATCAACAAATAAATTTAGTTGGCCACCTAAACAATATATCAATCAATCATAAATAAATACTCATATAGTATAAACAAACGATAATCATATGAAGAACTTCAAAGTAGATTAATATAATAACTCAAATCTCGTTTACAACTTAGAATTCATCCTGAATCAATAGGTATTTAGCTACTCATGGATGTAGAAACATCCATGATATACATATGAGAAAAGTAAAGAGATAACGTTACGATTGATAATCGCTCCTTATGATGTTTCTTCTCTCCAAACCCTAACAATTTCGTGACCTAATGATGTGATATGTTTTACATAACCTTACACCTTTTTATAGGTTTACATTGCTTGGTCTTCACGTATTTAGTTTGGTTCAAGAACTCGACCCAAAATAACGAATCCAAATGTGCCCTTAGGTCTTCCAAGGTGCGAATACGCGTTTCCCATTTGTTAAGTTCGTGACCCCAGTCCGCAAACTTCAAATTCCAGCAGAATTTTTCGGAATTAAGTCTGCGAACTCGGTATGCAAACCTAGTTCGCGGACTTCACTGTCTTCGGTATTGAATAAAAACTGTTTTGACCACAACTTCTTCATCCGAACTCGGAATGACCTCATTCTTTTTTAATTCTTTTTATATTTCAATTATATTCAAGATGTTGATAAGAAATCCTTGATTTGAATGAGTTAAGATTGGTATTTGGATTGTGTCTTGATTTTGAGCGTTTTGCTCCTTTTCGTCGCTTTTCTTCCACTTCTCTTGGACTTTAGCACTTGGATTCTTGGAATACTCCTGTTCCTATATTTTTTGAGCACTTTGTAGCTCCTTTTTGGATGGTTCACCTAATAAAGGCAAATAAGAAAAAACAAGAGTAATAATACGAAAATATGCAAGAATAATAACTTAAACAAGTATGGAATGGACACTAAAATCATAAGAATTATGCACTTATCAATATATGATCATAGTGATTAGTTGCTCATATAGAGCTACTGAAGGAACAAGACTAACTCCCAAACTCTTCGATTTATTAATGTTCTTGCTCAAATTTTACAAGGGATACACTTCTGCCTATTTATAGGCTTGATTTACCAACTACTACACACTCAAGTTTTCTTTAGAGTTTTCTTAGCACAAACTTACTTGACTAACTTCATATTCTTACGCAACTTTCTTGACTGTCTAGATTTTTCCTTTCTAATCTCTTACCGACTCACTAGGCTGTTCTACTAGCTTTTTCCACACTACAGAACTCTTTGGACTTTATTTGACATTAAAAATTATGATATTTGATTAAATGTTTTTCTTATTTTCTTTGTAGTAATTAAAGATTCGTTCACTCGGATGTGGTTAAGATTAAATTAAAAGGCTTAAATAAAATAATAAATATAAGAGAGTCACTGGGTCTAAGATTCCACCGAAGTCACAACACGAGGTTCATTATTCATTCTCAACAATTATCGCTCATAAAACACCGACTCTTGTTTTGCCACAGTAGATCGTCAAAACATTAACTGTATCCCCTAAGCATAGATTATCTTAATTCAAAGCATAACCTATCTAATTGAATCACAACTAATTTTATCGAATCATAAATCAATTCAAAATAAGTGCAAAAGTCAAATAGAAAATAAAATACATTCACCCATGTATGGAATTCTGCTTCCTCCGTCGACCCAGTGTAGGGGTCTAGCTAGCCATGGCTTTCTCAAAAGCCATAAAAAATTAAAATCAAAATTAGCTAAGTAAGAACAAAAACAAAGAGATGAAACTCCCAACTCCAAACCCTAATCTCCGTGCAGTAGCAGCTGCTCCTCCGCTGTGTAGCCGCCTCCCCCTCTGGCTCAATTGGTGATCGTATCATAGCCTTTCCAAAGAAATATAGTTTCCTTATTAATTCTCTACACCACGTCATCAACCAATTAACTTGTGTCATATGTTGTGTGATTAACAAAACCACCCGATGAAGTTTCGCCACGTCTTCTTCCAACACTCGTCTGTCATCTGATGGTGCGTGCTCATTTTGCTTCCATAAATGTTGGTGAAGTTAAGATATTATGTCGTCATTTGAACTCCTGAGACTCCAACGAATATGGAAATCAGTGTCCTACTCATGCTATCATCGTCCCTCCTTTCACAGCACCAACTTTATTTCACCGGCAAAATCAACTCATCAAGCTCAGGCCATGCACCGATTCCGATCCCAAGCACCACCGGAATTCACAGTAAAGCAGCAATATGAGTCCTCTTTCTTTACTGATTTATATATCCAAAACCAACCCCGAACACCCATAAACTCTCAGCATTTCCCTAGTCCTATGCATGAATAACAATCAACTGGCGTTGCTGGCGGTACTGCAGTTGCAGTGGATAGAGTTCCGAGCTGCTGCCAACTATTTCTCTGTCGGAACCTCCACCGAAAACCAACTTCCGACCAACATTGCCTTCAATGGATGGAACCCATTCTGCAAAATCTCGTAACTCAAACCTTCAGCTCGATGCCATCTACATCTCCACTTGACTTGGAACCAACAATCCGTCCAAGTTCCATTGTTTTGAACACACTGGTCATAGCCATGACCATGGCAGCACATACCCAACTTCAAGCTTTAATGCCACTGACATGATGAGAAAGATTTGGGTACGAGTGAATAACGGCAGCTGCTTCGAATTCTGGCCAAGAAAATGCTCGAAACTTCTTTCTTCTAGAGAACTACCAGCTCGAACATTGATGAGTAATAAGAATTTCTTTCTCCTTCACAAATGAAGAAATGTGGCATGTATGTTCTGACATATGGTGGGAGTGAGACACATCCACCTCTCTTAATTTGATGCAACACCACCTGCTTGCTTAAGAAATGAAGCTCTGCATGATAAGAAATTAATTGTCTTTCATTTTTAAACCTTAGTGGAAAGTTGGCTACGTCATTTGGCATGTGAACAAACGTTCACAGCAGTACAATATCACTTCGACCACTTGTGCTCCAAATCATTCATGCCCAAAATTATAATGCGATCGAAGAACGTGACCAGAACCTTGACGTCTTTGTTCACCTCTTGACCGCGCCAACCAGTGTCCCTGAAATTAGCCTTTTCACCTCTTAACATCCGGGAGCGGAATTTACTTGTATTTTCTAAAATAAGGTTAAAACAATATTATTAGCCAAAGTATTGATTCCTAGCTAATATAAATATGGGTATAAAATATAGCACATACGTGCTTATCAATATTCCAACACTCCCCCATAATTTGTAATGGCCTTGATTTTTAATCTTCACCCAATCTCTGCTTTGTTCTTTGCTCTTCTTGCTCGCAATAGTTTCTTCATGTACGACTTGCTGTCACGCACATCATCTCCACACCTTCATTATTCTTCTGCTATCTTTGGTTCTTGTTCTTACTAGCTTAGTATTTGATAGCATCTCTTTTTCTTTCTTCGTATCACAAGTAGAGGTTAGAATCTCGTGACAAGCATGGATTTGTTTCCATCATCTTTTTTCAATATTTGAGGAAGCAATTTCGTATCACGAGTACAGGTTAGAATCTCGTGACCAGCATGGATCTGTTTGCATCTTCTTTTTTTAATATTTGAGGAAGCAATTGTATTGCTCTTACCCTCAATTTCTTCTTCATTTACTCAATTTGAGGAACAAATAAACTACTTCTCTTAGCCTCAAATTTTTATTCTTTGTTTTTTTTTTTTCCTTTTGATTGGAGGAAGCAATCTGATTATTGTTGTTATCCTCAAACCTTCTGATCACTAATTATAAAGTGACATTTTCTTCTTCCTTTTTTTTTCCTTATTATTTCATGTTGACGTCTTATCTTCAAAACTTCTGCAACTTCAATTAGCATTTACCTACTAGCAAACTTTTAATTTCTTTTATTTTTAATATTTATATTTCTTCGGTTTCTCTTCACTTAGAAATTCTGTAGCAGTTTTCATCATTTTATTTTATTTTCTCTTTCTACTTGGAATTGGGTGTGTTTTCTTCACTTGGGGGTTGCAACTTCTCATCTCGTTCTAATCGCGTCGGAAGCAACTTCACGCCCATATGGATCGAAAACAAGCTCTGATACCATGTTAAATTTTTAATGTTTGATGATACTTTTGATGTTATTTCGAGAGATATATGAGCATAGTGATTAGTTGCTCATATATAGCTCCTGTTAGAACAAGACTGTTGATGGTGGTTTTTAGCAAAGGGTAAAATTGTAAAACCCCCGAATAACCTAATGTCACCGTGACACATTTATTAGAATACTTAATGCATATAATTAGTAATTAATGGGGGTATTTTTTCAAATTAGGGTTACAACGAGCGAAACCCTAATTCCCATCTATGCCAATGGCAAATCATGCCAGCCACACTTAGCCCAAGCTAGCCGCGCCATGCCAAACGCACTCTTCCTTGGCCCTAGATATGCTAGTCATACCAACCGCGCCAAAGTATGCCAACCATGCTAGACGCACCCCTGTGCCAACGGAAAATCATGCCAGCCACACCAAACGCGCCAAAGCATGCCAACCATGCTAGACGCACCATCGTTCCAATGAAAAATCATGCCATCCATACCTAGCCCAAGCTAGCCTCGCCATGCCAAACGCACTCTGCCTTGGCCCTAGCTATGCTAGTCACCAAAAAATGCGCCAAAGCATGCCAACCATACTAGCCGCACCTCCATGCCAATGGAAAATCATGACAGCCACACCTAGCCCAAGCTACCGCGCCATGCCAAACGCACTCTTCCTTGGCCCTATCAATGCTAGTCACCAAAAACGCGCCAAAGCATGCCAACCATGCTATCCGCACCTCCATGCCAATGGAAAATCATGCCAACCACACCTAGCCCAAGCTAGCTGCGCCATGCCAAACACACTCTGCCTTGGACCTAGCTATGCTAGCCACTTTCCTTACCAAGCCGCTACGCCATTGGCACATGCCAAAGTAGCGCCCGCGCCCTAGGCTTGCAAATCGTGCAACCTAGGCCAATATGACCGTGCGTGCCATTGGCACATGCCAACACGCACCACTAGACACTTTCCAAGAAGGTATGCCATTGGCGCATGCCAAAGTAGCGCCCACTCCCTAGGCTTGAAAACCGTGCAACCTAGGATGCCATTGGCGCATGCCAAAGTAGCGACCGCACCCTAGGCTTGCAAACCGTGAAACCTAGGACAATATGGCCATGTGTGCCATTGGCACATGCCAACACGCACCACTAGACACTTTCCAAGCCGATATGCCATTGGCGCATGACAAAGTAGCGCCCGCGCCCTAGGCTTGCAAACTGCGCAACCTAGGCCCAAGTGGTCGTGCGTGCCATTGGCACATGCCAACACGCAGCCACTTTCCAAGCCGCTACGCCATTGGCACATTCCAAAGTAGTGCCCGCGCCCTAGGCTTGCAAACCGTGCAACCTAGGACAATATGGTCGTGCGTGCCATTGGCACATGCCAACACGCACCACTAGCTACTTTCCAAGCTGATATGCCATTAGAACATGCCAAAATAGCGCCCGCGCCCTAGGCTTGAAAACCGCCCAACCTAGGCCAAGTGGCCGTGCGTTCCATTGGCACATGCCAACACGCACCACTAGCAGCTTTCCTTACCAAGCCGCATATGCCATTGGCACATGCCACACGCTCCCCTAGCAGCTTTGGCATTGCGACTTACACTCAAAGTGTAATTTGCGGTCAAGGAATTCCGCACATGCCACACGCTCCACTAGCAGCTTTGGCATTGCCACTTGCACTCAAAGTGCAACCTGTGACCAAGGCATTCCGCACATGCTATTGGCACATGCCACACGCACCACTAGCTTCTTTGGCATTGCCACTTGCACTTAAGGTGCAACCCGCGACCAAGGCATTCCACACATGCCATTGGCATATGCCACACGCTCCCCTAGCAGCTTTGGCATTGCCACTTACACTCAAAGTGTAACTTGCGGTCAAGGAATTCCGCACATGCCTTTGGCACATGCCACATGCTCCCCTAGCATCTTTGGAATTTCCACTTGCACCCAAAGTGGAACCAACTCTCGAGACATCAATAAAAACTGGGGATGCTTTCTCAGGGTTTTGGTTTGGGGGTCATAGCATGCAGCGTACACTACGCTCGTATTAAGAAAGCATGAAAAGGAATAAAAGCGGTCAATTAAATGGGGAAATAAAAGTGTAAAACTTTTTCACTCTTAAACACGCCGGTTACCACCTCCTCCCATTTAACTACCCTTTATTTTTTTCCGTAATGAGGCCAGGGTACGTTTCAATCTCAACTTGTATAAATAGGTCTCACCTATTTCTACCAGACACAAGTCTTGGTCAGGAGAAAAATACAACACTATTAGAAAGCAACTTTTGTAAGCTCACCCAAAAGACATACATCTCTTGAAAGCATCCTAAGCTTCCACTTTTTATGATACAAGTCGAGACACTAGCCAACCAGAACTCTCTGGTCTCATCACCTTTCTTCGCTGTCCTCCCCAAATCAACCCTTATCATCCACTTTGTGACCGAAGCAAGTCTGGAACAGCCATTTTTTGTTTTACGTCAGACTTGTACAAATTGATATCTCGATCCTAAAAAGTGCTCAACGTGCAGCATATTTGTTTAGGGTTTAAACCAGTTTCTCACTCACCTACTGAATTTACCAAAATCGGCAGAAATAATTTTTACCCATAAACAATTGGCGACCACAGTGCGAGGATTGATCTATCGGCTATAATGTCATACTGTCAATCTCGTTCTTAGACCCAAATGTCAAGATAGTAGGGGAAGGTGACTCAATCCGATTAAACTACCAGACAACCCGGTTACCAGTCATAAAGACTGCACGAGAAAACTGGGGACTCGGTGAAGATGCTACCAGCGATTGGGGACTTGCTGGCGATGCTACCAGCAAGGCCGCCTTTTTCATGAAAACGGGCGTGTTCGCAGCAAAAAACCTATGAAGCGAGTAAGTTTAGACTGGGAAAGTAGGGTTCTTAGTAAAACCGTCATACTATTGTGTCTTGTGCCCATTGGTAGCACACACTTTCATAAAAGCAGTATCCCTATCACAAAGCATAATCAGAGTTATATTATCGAAACCATTCATCCCAAAAATAATCTAATATCCTCAAAAGCTACCAGCTATCTATCGAAACCGGCCGAACTTTAAACCAGACATCCAGTATGTCTTTCAAAAAAAAAAAGAACCTAAATAAAAGTTTAACAGAGAAGACATTCAAGGAAAATCATCCAACATAGGTCTAATCTTCTTGGAGAAAGTCAACTTTGAATCTTCAAGAGCTGCTCTCTTCATAGTCAACATCTTGGAAAGCTTTTCAATAACTACCTCTTGTAGTGTAATCTCCTCTGCATAAAGGATTTCGACTGCTACATCTTTCAACTTCTGGATCTCAGCATGGCCTTCGACAAACCACGAAGCGTTGAATTCCTTTTCTACACACACTTCGCGATGGTTCTCCCAGTCGGAAATGACATCTTGAGAAACGGTGTGGCCAATCACCCCACACATGCCCTTGATGGAAGATAAAGCCTCTTCCACACGCCTAACCAGCGCAAATCGACTAGCAATCTTCTTGGTTGTGGCAATATTTCCATACTTCTCCCAGATTCTAGTATACAACGCCTCATACTTAGCCAGCATGCTGAAACCACCATCCATCACATGACCTGGGTAAGGAACCAAGTACGGGGGACCAAAAATTGCGCATGTAACTGGACCCGCAACTTGCAAAGGGTCTTTTTCCATGTGTGCGGCAGTAACCATCAAGGAATCATCCACCATTTAAACCACATCTCTGCCCGGCGATTGGATAACTCCCATCTCCAAGTCGCCAGCAGCGGTCGATGTCACCAAAGGCAAGTTTTAGTGTGGCTCAGCCACAGAATCATCTTCCGAACCAGATTCCTCCTGTTACGAGCTAAGCAGGGGACTTAATGTTGATGGTGGTTTTTAGACAAAGGGTAAAATTATAAAACCCCCGAATACCCTAATGTCACTGTGACACATTTATTAGAACACTTAATGCATATAGTCAGTAATTAATAGGGGTATTTTTTTCAAATTAGGGTTACAACGAGCGAAACCCTAATTCCCCTCCGTTCCAATGGCAAATCATGCAAGCCACACTTAGCGCAAGCTAGTCGCGCCATGCCAAACACACTCTGCCTTGGCCCTAGCTATGCTAGTCACACCAACTGCGCCAAAGCATGCCAACCATGCTAGCCTCAACCCTTTGCCAACATCAAATCATGTCATCCACACCAAACGCGCCAAAGCATTCCAACCATGCTAGCCCCACCTCCGTGCCAATTGTAAATCATGCCAGCCACACCTGGCCCAAGCTAGGAACGCCATGCCAAACGCACTCTGCCTTGGCCCTAGCTATGCTAGTCACCAAAAATGCGCCAAAGCGTGCCAACCATGCTAGCCGCACCTCCGTGCCAATGGAAAATCATGCCAGCCACACCTAGCCCAAGCTAGCTGCGCCATGCCAAACACACTATGCCTTGGCCCTAGCTATGCTAGCACTAGGCCAAATGTTAGATTTGGTGACGGTTCAGAATTTTATACCATGATAGTTTTAGGAAAAAGCGTCATAATATCTTGCTGGTCAAGTATAGCTGACGGTCAACATAAGCAACCGTCATTGAATGATGTTATAAATCGTGACAGTTCGCACTAGCGTCACAGAAATTTTTTATGGTGACGGGTAATCATATGAACTGTTACAATAAGCAAAGTTTATGGTGACACTTGTGAACTGTTACTATACTTGATATATTGTGACGGTTCGGATGACACATGTTTAATAATGACAGTTTTGGTAAAAACTGTTACTGTATCTCATAACGTAGAATGACCATTATGGTGATAAACACGTCACAGTAACTCATACTATACATTGATGATTGATCAAATGTGATTGGATTCTTATTTTTGACTATACATACTTACTGGGTATATATAGACAACCTCCGTCGGCTTAAGGAACCTTTGAAGTTCAAATCGACTATGAGCTTCATATTTATCGATTTCAATGATATATCATGATACGTTTGAAGTCAAAACCCTCCTAGAGCTTCTTGGTTCATAGTTTCTATGCCGTTATACCATATTTAAAGTTCTAATCTAAGTTTACCAGTGTGAACTAAAGTTACTTCATAATATGTATGACTTTTCAAAATTACTTCATGACCTATGCAGCTAGTCGAAATCCAAACCGGAAGCACGAAGAGAAAGCACAAAGAAACACAACAATTATCGAATTTATTTTTCATTTTCCCAATTCATTTTTATACATTTTTTGGATTTTTTTATATCAAAATGACGATAACAATGTCCTAAATTTATTAATATTTTTTTTGGATTTTTTTTTCATGTTGAAGGTTGATAATAAACCGAATACATGAGTTCGTAGTAGCACAAAGAGATACAAAATCACATAAATTTACTACTGTACGGGCATGATATTTAGGCCCAAAAACACATTTCTCAATCCGTATGCTCATATTTTTACCAATCAACTTCAAGCATCTCTAATCTAATGGTCCTAAGTATATTCCCACGGATCAACAAAACAATTTCATTTTTCAGAGATACCGTTCGATTTCCAGTTATCTGCGGCTAGAAACTTAAAATTTCTATCAAGCGGATTGATGACATGTCCGGAATATTCTAGAAATATTCTTTTAATTACTTTTCTTCCGTATACCCTAACAGCTCAAACCCCATTCCATTCGATTCATTTTCATTATCTTCTTCTCTTTTATCTCGGCGGCAGCAAACTCTTTTCTTTTTTCACTTCACATAAACATAAATATCTTACCAAAATATTCATCCTCTTCTCTCCCGGCGGCAGATCTTTCTTTACAGTGTTGATCTAACGGTTTACTAGTCACCGTTAGTTAAGTCGATCGAGAAATCAAAAACTGATTTCGGTGTTTACATAGTAATTTTGTATTGTGATGGGTACTAGATTCTTAATTAATAATATACGATGAAAAAAATATGAATGGATTGTTTGTTGGGTATCAGATCTGGATTACAAAAACAATTTTGAGTTCTATTTGGAACAAATCGATTTACTAGTCTTATCGGTGAGTAATTGGTTCCCTCATTTAATGTTTTATTATAGGAATGATTAGTTCCTAGAGTGAATAATTATTTCCTTCATATGTATAATTTTTTTTCTATGATTTTGAATAGTGAAAAATGAATTGTTGATGATGGACTATTGTGCTGTTGAGAATAGAAGGTAAATCTACCGATTCATGTGTCACTTTTTTTTTGATCTGATTTTTCTTCTGTTGTATTTGCAGATGTCAAGTTCATATTTTAGAAGAAAGAATCTAGATTTGGAAATGATGTGTTTCAGATGTAAAATTGAAGAATGATGTTTCCTATGATTTGACGAGATAAAAATAAATATCAAAAAACAAATTGTAAAAATTTAATTTTGTATTTTATAAGAAATTGTAAAAATTCAATTTTGTAATTTTGTAAATTGAATATACATCAGAAATAAAAGTTAATTATGTTGACCATTTTCTTTTTCAACGGAATATGTTGTCAATTTTGTTTCATATATAAATCCACTATACATTTTAAATTAGTAGTACAAGAATGTAGATTGGCACCTTGTCAATGATCCTAAGGTGGCGGTTCTTCAAACAAAGTGTTACTTAAGGATATAATAAGTTGACGGTTCCCATAATAAACCGTAACAAATACATCTCATGCTGACGTTCATTTAGGAAAACTGTCAGCGTAATGCGGTGAAAATGGCGTTTCTATTGAGGAACCGTTAGATAATTTTCTTGCAATGACAGTTTTAAATAGAAGATAACACTTTTAATGGGTTAATTGTAACGGTTTTGTGACAGTTCGGAACCGTCACTATAGAAAGACCCCTACGGTGACATCGACATTGGTGACACTTTCAAATTTCACCAGAACCGTCATGGAATTGATATAGTAACTGTTTTGAAATGTCACCTATGTTGATATTTGGCCTAGTGTAGCCACTTTCATTACCAAGCCGCTACGCCATTGGCACATGCCAAAGTAGCGCCCGCGCCCTAGGATTGCAAACCGTGCAACCTAGTCCAATATGGCCGTGCGTGCCATTGGCACATGCCAACACGCACCACTAGCCACTTTCCAAGCCGCTATGCCATTGGCGCATGCCAAAGTAGCGCCCGTGCCCTAGGCTTGCAAACCGTGCAACCTAGGCCAATATGGTCGTGCGTGCCATTGGCACATGCCAACACGCAACACTAGCCACTTTCGAAGTCGTTATGCCATTGGCGCATGCCAAAGTAGTGCCCGCGCCCTAGGCTTGCAAACCGTGCAACCTAGGCCAATATGGATGTGCATGCCATTGGCACATGCCAACACGCACCACTAGCCACTTTCCAAGTCGCTATGCCATTGGCGCATGCCAAAATAGCTCTCGCGCCCTAGGCTGGAAAACCGCGCAACCTAGGCCCAAGTGTCCGTGCGTGCCATTGGCACATGCCAACACGCACCACTAGCCATTTTCCAAGCCGCTATGCCATTGGCACATTCCAAAGTAGCGCCTGCGCCCTAGGCTTGCAAACCGTGCAACCTAGGCCAATATGGCCGTACGTGCCATTGGCACATGCCAACACGCACCACTAGCCACTTTCCAATCCGCTATGCCATTGGCACATGCTAAAATAGCGCCCGCGCCCTAGGCTTGCAAACCGCGCAACCTAGGCCCAAGTGGCCGTGTGTGCCATTGGAAAATGTGATCATGCACCACTAGAAGCTTTCCTTACCAAGCCGCAATTTCCATTGGCACATTCCACACGCTCCCCTAGCAGCTTTGGCAGTGCCACTTATACTCAAAGTATAACTTGCGACCAAGGCATTCCGCACATGCCACACGCTCCACAAGCAGCTTTGGCATTGCCACTTGTACTCAAAGTTCAACCCGCTACCAAGGCATTCCGCACATGTCATTGGCACATGCCACATGCTCCCCTAGCAGCTTTGGCATTGCCACTTACACTCAAAGTGTAACTTGCGGTCAAGGCATTCCGCACATGCCACACACTCCCCTAGCATATTTTCCATTTCCACTTGCACCCAAAGTGCAACCAACTCTCGAGACATCAACACAAACTGGGGGATGCTTTCTCAGGGTTTTGGTTTGGCGGTCACAGCATGCAGAATACACTACACTCGTATTAAGAAAGCGTGAAAAGGAATAAAAGCAGTCAATTAAATGGGGAAATAAAAGTGAAAAACGTTTTCACTCTTAAACACGCTGGTTACCACCTCCTCCCATTTAACTACCCTTTATTTCCTTCCGTAATGAGGCCAGGGTACGTTTCAATCTCAACTTGTATAAATAGTTTCACCTATTTCTACCAGAAACAAGTCTTGGTCAAGATAAAAATACA
This sequence comes from Papaver bracteatum, assembly GCA_023529315.1. Classification (NCBI taxonomy): domain Eukaryota; kingdom Viridiplantae; phylum Streptophyta; class Magnoliopsida; order Ranunculales; family Papaveraceae; genus Papaver; species Papaver bracteatum. Next base: position 64,290 of record JAJJWX010003745.1, on the reverse strand, counting down.
ACACTATCATAAAGCAACTTTTGTAAGCTCAGCCAAAAGGCTTCCATCTCATGCAAGCTTCCTAAGCTTCCAATTTTTCTGATACAAGTCGAGACACTACCCAACCAGAACTCTCTGGTCTCATCACGTGTCTTCGCTATCCTCCCAAAATCAACCCTTCTCCTCCACTTTGTGACCGAAGCAAGTCTAGAATGGCCATTTCTTGGTTTAGGCCGGACTTGTACATATTGATCTCTCGAACCTAAAAAGAGCTCAACGTGCAGCTCATTTGCTTAGGGATTAAACCAGTTTCTCACTAACCTACCGAATTTACCGAAATCGACAGAAACAATTTTTACCCATAAACAAAGACTAACTCTCAAACTCTCTGATTTAAGGTAATTCTTGCTCAAATTTTACAAGGGATACACTTCTGCCTGTTTATAGGCTTCATTCACCGACTACTACACACTCTAGTTTTCTCTAGAGTTTTCTTTTCTAATATTTTACCGAATCACTAGGCTATTCTACTAGCTTTGTTCATACTACAGAACTCTTTAGACTTTTTAAGGACATTATAAATTATGATATTCAAACACTCCCCCGTAATTTGTAATGGCCTTGATTTTTGATCATCACCCAATCTCTTCTTTGTTCTTTTCCCTTCTTGTTCGCAATAGTTTCTTCATGTCCGACTTGTTGTCACGCAAATCGTCTCCACACCTTCATTAGTCTTCTGTTGTCTTTGGTTCTTGTTCTTACTAGCTTAGTGTCTGCTAGCATCTCTTTTTCTTTCTTCTTATCACAGGTAGAGGTTAGATTCTCGTGACAAGCATGGATCTGTTTCCATCTTTTTTTTTCAATATTTGATGAAGCAGTGGTATTGTTCTTATCCAAAATTTCTTCTTCATTTTCTCAATTTGAGGAAGCAATAAGCTATTGCTCTTACCCTCAAATTCTACTTCATAATTTTTATTTTTATTTTTTTATTTGAGGAAGCAATCTAATTATTACTTTTATCCTCAAACCTTATGATTACGAATTAGAAAGTGACCTTTTCTTTTCTTCTTTCCTTTTTTTTTTCTCATTCTTTCATGGAGACGTCTTATCTTGAACTCTTCTACAACTTCACTTAGTATTTAACCATGAGGAAACTATTCATTTCTTTTTTTTTAATATTTATTTTTCTTCGGTTTCTCTTCACTTATAAATTCTTTAGCAGTTTTCATGCTTTTATTTTCTTTTTTCTATCTACTTATTATCGGGTGTGTTTTCTTCACTTGGGGGTTGCAACTTCTCATCTCTTTTGAATCGCGTAGGAAGAAACTTCACGCTCATATGTATCGAGAAAAATCTCTGATACCATGTTAAATTTTTGATGTTTGATGATATTTTGATGTTATTTTTAGAGATATATGAGCATAGTGATTAGTTGCTCATATATAGCTCCTGCTGGAACAAGACTAACTCTTAAACTCTCCGATTTATCAATGTTATTTCTCAAGTTTTACATGGGATACACTTATGCCTATTTATAGGCTTCATTTACCGAATACTACACACTCTTGTTTTCTCTAGAGTTTTCTTCGTACATACTTACTAGACTAACTTCACATTCTTACACAACTTAATTTGTTGACTGTCTAGATTTTTCTTTTCTAATCTCTTACCGAACCATTAGAGTATTATAATAGCTTTGTTCATACTACAGAATTCTTTGGACTTTATTTGGAAATTTCAAATTATGATATTCCAACACTCCCCCGTAATTTGTAATGGCCTTGATTTTTGATGTTCACCCAATCTCTGCTTTGTTCTTTGCTCTTCTTGTTCGCAATAGTTTTTTCATGTCCGACTTGCTGTCATGCACATCGTATCTACACCTTCATTAGTCTTATATGCTGTCTTTGGTTCTTGTTCTTACTAGCTTAGTGTCTGCTAGCATCTCTTTTTATTTCTTCCTATCACGGGTAGAGGTTAGAATCTCGTGACAAGCATGTCTCTGTTTCCATCTTCTTCTTTTTTAATATTTAAGGAAGCAATTGTATTGCTCTTACCCTCAATTTCTTCTTCATATTCACAATTTGAGGAAGCAATAAACTATTGCTCTTACCCTCATATTCTTATTCTTTTTTTTTATTATTTTTATTTGAGGAAGCAATCTGATTATTTCTCTTATCCTGGAACCTTCTGATCACTAATTAGAAAGTGACATTTTGTTCTTCCTTTTTTTTTGTTTTCTTATTCTTTCGTGGAGATGTCTTATCTTGAACACTTCTATAACTTCAATTAGTATTTACCCACAAGCAATCTTTTCATTTTTTTTTAATATTTTTTTTCTTCGGTTTCTCTTCACTAAAAACTTCTGTAGCAGTTTTCATCTTTTTATTTTCTTTTATCTTTCTACTTTGAATTTGGTGTGTTTTCTTCAGTTGGGGGTTGCAATTTCTCATCTCTTTTGAATCGCGTCGGAAGCAACTTCACGCCCATATGGATCGAGAACAAGCTCTGATACCATGTTAATTTTGATGTATGATGATACTTTTGATGTTAATTTTAGAAATATATGAGCATAGTGATTAGTTACTCATATATAGCTCCTGCTGGAACAAGACTAACTCTCTGATTTATTAATGGTCTTGCTCAAGTTTTACAAGGGATACACTTTTGCCTATTTATAGGCTACATTTACTGACTACTACACACTCTAGTTTTCTTTAGAGTTTTCTTAGTACAGACTCACTTTACTAACTTCACATTCTTACACAACTTTGTTGACTATCTAGATTTTTGTTTTATAATCTCTTACCGACTGACTAGACTGTTCTACTAGATTTGTTCACACTACAGAACTCTTTGGACTTTATTTAGACATTACAAATTATGATATTCCAATAGTTATTAGTACATTTGTGCAATCACTATTTTCAATCTGGAACTCAGAAATATAAACCAAGTTAAACCCTATTGCAACTACATTGGAAGTAGTGGTACATATTCACATTAACACATGAGTTACCTCAACTTCTATAGTATAGTATTCTTATTCATTGCATTGAGCCAAAGCCAAGGATTTTTTTCACCATGTTTTCACCCCATTTACCATTTCGAATCTCATATCAAAATTTTCTAAGTAATTAGATTCGATTGATCCAAGTTCTACGTCTAAAGATTTCTCGAGTTCGTCGTCTTTGTTCTGAAGGGAGTTTAAGTCCTCCTCCTTATCATCATCAACATCCTCTTCTTCTTCCTTGGTGAGCTCATCATCAGAACTGAAAACTTGGGTTAAGGCGAAGAAAAAATCCACAAAATCATAAAAGTACCCACAAAAAACCGAAACTAACAATTTGTATGTAAATACACAATCTCAAGGATACATTTAAAATTTTGCACTTCTATATTTTTCACTTGGAACAAAATGACCATTAAGATGGACACTTCGATTACCCCTAACTGAAAACACGACATCCTTTAAAATCTTAAATTCAAAGTCCAATTGGACCGATTCATTCACATCGAGGAAGTAACGTGCATAGAGTAATTGGAGGCTCAATCCCAACATTATATTGAACTACACACTCCCGAACATCAGCACCTTCTGTAGCCAGACCAAAAGTTGCATGCACCATAAAATATTTTTTATTAATTCATTCAACTAACGAGGGTTTACTCAAAAAATAGTTTTAGTGATTTCTAAAGACTTTAACATATTTACAAAGTATTGTGTTATTGGTTGTGTACTTTTAAAATCTCTTTCAAAGTTTGTGTTACTAGTTGTAAATTGTAAAAATGTTTTCTAAAATTTGTATTATTCGTTAAAAACTTGAAAATTCAAAAACTTTATATACTTACCTATTTTCATGATTAATGTATATAAATTACTCTTATGATATGATTAGCAATATATATATATATTAAACATCTCTTTCAAATATGTTTTTAATTTAATTATTATGTGCTAATCACTTATCTAGAGTTGATCAATGCTAAGAAATTCAACTACTTCTTTCATAGATTAAGGATAATTAAGGATAGTTATACAAAAAGGGTTATTGCCCAACTAGTTTTTAGAGGTTATGTAAAAACTGGAAATATCTTCTAAATTTCGTCTATTAAAAAATCAAAAAAAAGGTGATATATATATTTAATATTTATTGTATTTTGTATTTTGTTAAACTAAAAAAGGATGTTATATATACTTGTATAGTATATCTTAAATTGGGGCATGATGGTAGGGTTTATCTTTTTGGGGGTAGTGGAAAACCTCATTTTCACGACTTCATGGCCGAGAAGAAGGGCTGGTTCTCTGAGGATGTACCAACACAGTTTGCAATAGACCGAATCTATGACGGAATGCGCCACTATTTTACAGAAGGGCCGGGGGATTGTGGTGGAATGGTCACAGTTTTTGCAATGACACCAAAGGGAATCCAAACTTTCAAGTATCTTCTGGATGAACATGTAGCTGAATATGGCACTGTTGTAAGTGATGGGTTATAATGTGGATGTTGATGATCCTGCTTATCATGATTGGGATTCATTCGAACAAGATGAATATGAAGATAAGTAATGGCCAGGTTTAATGTCTACTTGAAGGTTGAAAAACTTGGTTGACCTTTTTTTTTTTTAAGAATAACAAGTAATTGGCCACGTTTAGTTTAATGTCTGTGGATTAACGGTATTGATTTTTATTTTTAAATTTATAATACTATATTTTATCTTTCTAGTTTGTTTTTTTCTTGAAAACTATCTGATGACATACACTCTCTTGGCATGTAACATGCCAATTACTAACAATTTCATATTCATGATTTCTGAGTGTGTGTGTTTTTTTTCTTTGTTTTTTTTCTTCTGTATATATATAAGACTAGCTAAATTTCAACCTAGAAAATTATCTTTCTTGAAAAATGGACATAAGTGAGCTTCACAAATTCTAACAATGACTAACAATTGAATGTTTGAAAATCACACAAGACATTCCGGGGATATGTTTCAAGGTGAATATGAAAAAGGCTTTCGACAATGTTAACTGAAATTCTGTTCTTATGGTTCTGCACAAACATGGATTTGGGACTAGGTGGATCAGTTCTCGATTTTGGTTAATGGTGCTTCTTCAACTGATAGAACTGAACATTAAACAACCATTTTCTTTTTTCATTCCTAGTGGTAGAAATTCTATTGAAATTGATTAATGAGATAGGTTGCATGGGTTTCAAGTGGCACTATTATATAAATCATTCTTCTTGATGATTCTAAGAGAGAACCCATCATTCTGGTGATATTTCAGGTGTTGACATGTCCTTAAGGTGAATCTCTATAACTAGCAGTGGCGGAACTAGAAAACGAATGTTGGGGTGGCTTGAAAACAAATTGGCTTGACTTGGGATGGCTTAAGCCTAGTGTTTAGGCTTGATTTTTTGTAAACAAACACAATTACACTACAAAATAGAATTTTTTTTTGGATTTAGGGATGGCCCAAGTCATAACATAGATCCGCCCCTGATAACTAGTATCAGGGCTGATGAAAAGAGAGGACTAAAGCGAACTTACCAGAAAAGATAGGTGGAATTGGGATCAAAAATATAAAATTGGTGATCATGCGTTGTATTGTAAGTGGATATGGAAGTATGGAAATTAAAAGAAGGACCAATAATTCACCAAAAATTTAGAGGTAACCATGAATCTTTCCTTCCTAATTCTTACTCTAAGACTGTTGGTTCTAGTTTGTGGGATGGAATGTTAAGCAACATACAAATTTTGTTATTAAGAATGGCCATTGTATTTTGGTAATCAAACCCTACAAATGAGATTCCCGACATTATTCAAACTGTCTAGAAAAAAAGATGCTCCTATTTCTCAAATGATGACAACTGTTTGTGGGGCTTGGGATTTAGATTTTAGGAGAAATCTAAATAAAGATGAGATGGGGGATATGGCTCAGTTAATTTAAGTTATAGGTGAGCCACACTTGACAACAGAAAGTGAAAAATGGCAATGCAAACCAAAAAATACTTTTTCTGTGGCCAACTGCTATTCTACTCTTGATTTGGATGGTTATCTCTCTTTCCCAATGTTTGTAGGTGAAAATGGTTTCTGCGGATTTCGGTAATTGCAGGTGTGAAAGTGAGAAAAAATTTAAATGCTAAATTGTCAGATTTCAACGAATTCAATAATCTTATGGATAGAAAAGTGGATTACAAATGCAAAATTATCACAATTTAGTGAAAAAAGCGCGACAATCTTATGGTTCATATGGAAATGTAGATGCGAAATGGTTTTTGGAAATATAAGCCCCAATCTAACAATCCTAATTGACCAAATTAAGAATTCCAACATCTCTTCGAATATTAAAGACAAAAACACAACTCATGGAATTCAAAAAATGAAGAATACCAAGTATTTGTGGTCAAATCTAAAGATGGATTGGATAATATCCACATATGCCTCTTTTAAAAAAAAAAGAAATAATTATCTGTGGGTTTTGCTTATCTCCTCCCCCTTTAATGACAACAATAAAAATTGAAACCGTTACCAAAATTGAAACACGGAGTAAGAATTAGCCGTCTGATTTGATCACTTTAAAATTCAGTCATTGGATCTTGGGAATTGCCATGTTCTTTTTTCCGTGTGAAAAAATGACCAGAACCATTAGATCTTCTGACTTTATATGATCCAAGCCGTCGACAAGATAAAGGAGTTCGGGGTAATATGTAACGTATTATGGGGGTTTCATTATACGTAACTATAACTTTCAAGGACTTAAATTGAAAAACCATATAAAACCGAACTTACGCAGAAAACCGAATTTTCTCTCCGTTTTTTTTTTTTGGTCGAACTAGGGCTCTGAGAAGATAACGAAAATAGTGACGATGATGAAATATATATTCATCAGCATGAACGCCCAACGTACCTCGACGTGCAAAGCACATGCTCTCGGCTTGTATTTAGTAGAGACTGGAATTTCGACTATAGGTATTCTACCAGCAAATCATGCATTAATCTGTATGTTCCCACTTAGAAGATTACTGCGACATACTTTAAGTAGAATATGTATAGTGGAATTTCTTATTGTAGATATCGGGATATGAATCTTGCTCACAGTGATGAAACATGATGCCTTTGCCATATTATTGCTCCTGTAAAATATAATCGAAATAACTTCAAAACAAAGAAAAAAAAGTTAAGTTTAAATTGCTAACCTTAGAAAGGGAGATTTGTTTGAAGACAATTGAAGATGGACCTGCTTATAAATTATCTCATTGGTTTCTCAGTGTTTGATAATATATATGTACCAACGGTTTATTGCAGATGAATTTTCCCAAAGTGGGTGGATCATGCACATAGATATAACTATACGACCGATGCCACGGTGGGACGGCCGACCGGAAAAACTGACGCAAAACTAAATTTTATATAATGACTATGCAATCAGTTTTTGAAAATTTTGCTTAAAATGGAAACATAATTTTTTCTTGAAACGGATAGAGCACGTCGTTTTATTAGTTGCAACGAAAAATTAGTTAATGCCTAAACCAAAATATGGATGCATAAGGTTTGCATAATGGCTATGCATTCAATTTTCAAAAATTATGCCTAATAGGATAAACACCTCCGATTTTTTCGTAAAAACTCTAAATTTGATATTGTTGTGTGTACTCATTGCGTAGGTTTCGTTAAAATATTTCCAACGAGATAAAATTTGTGAAATTCCGAGGTACGGATTTTTAGATTTGTTATGTTAAAGTTTGTTTTCCAATTATACCCCTAAAAAGATAGGTTACATAGGAGTTATAGTAATTGGAATTAAAGGGAGGGTAGTGGTGTCATTTTAAATGGGACACCAAACAAAATCCAATCATTTTGCTTCAATTTGGAAAAGAAGTCACGAGCCACATTGACATCAAGTCACCATATACTAGATGACCGCTGCCACGGTGGGACGGCCGACCGAAGAAATCGGTGTATAAGTATCATTTTTCCTGATACGACACGAAAATATTAAAAGTATCATTTTTCTGACACGGCGTAAAAAAAAAAATGACACGACGTGAAAATATTATTTTTCCTGACACAGGGTGAAAATATCACTTTTCCTAAAACGGAAAATTAACCGATGGATAAACCAAAATATGATTGCATATTGTGTTATGCATCCTTTGTGGTGGTTTGCATAATGGGTATGCATTAATTTTTCGAAAATTATGCCTAAAGTGAACGTATCACTTTTCTTGAAACAGAAGCAGTACATCGTTTTATTAGTTGCAACGGAAAATAAGTCGATGCATAAACCAAAATATGGCTATATAAGGTATTATGTATCCTTTGTGGTGGTTTGCATAATGGGTATGCATTAATTTTTCGAAAATTATGCCTAAAGTGAACTTATCACTTTTCTTGAAACAGAAGCAGTACATCGTTTGATTAGTTTCAACGGAAAATAATTCGATGCATAAACCAAAATATGGCTACATAAGTTTTATGTATCCTTTGTGGTGGTTTGCATAATGGATATACATTTTTCGAAAATTGTGCTTAAAATGATAAAAAAACCTCCGAATTTTTCGTAAAAATTCTAAATTTGATATTGTTGTTTATACTCATTGCGTAGATTTTTTTAAAACTTTTCCAACAAGATAAAATTTGTGAAATTCCAAGGCATGTATTTTTAGATATGTTATATTAAAGTTTGGTTACCAATTATACCCCTATAAAAATAGGATACATAAAGAGTTATAGTAATTGGACTAAAAGAGAGGGACAAGTTAGTCCTTTCATTGTTGATTGAATTTTTTTGGTTACAAACACCAAATCTTTTTGTGTCAAATTGGAAAAAAAAAGTCATGCTTCACATTGACACAAAGTCACCATATATAGAGTCCTCCCTCGCTTCGCTCGGTCTGCCTAATGAGATATAATGTACTCAGATTTGTAAAGCCATCTACCAATGAGATAAATTATAAGCAGTAATTGGGAGAAAATATGTTCAAAAGAGATGGTTTATGTCAGTAATTTCTTCAAACAACTCACAGGTTGCATCAATATTTGCGAAAAATCAAAAGAAACTTATTTTCTTATCAGTGTAACTTGAATTATAAGTACTAACTTGAAACCCTTATACCTAAACTGAATTAACAAAAAATTAAACAAATTAAAAATATGGAGTAATAAGAAAATTCGACAAACCTGAGAAACAAGTAGTTGATAGAATTCCTTTATTCAATTAGGAGCATTAACGAAATCTGAATATGCATGTTTTCCCAGCAGGATTGCCGAATAGATTCTAGTTGATGAATTACGGGATTGGGAATTGGGAAAATCTTAACTCTCAAATTAAAATGCAACAATGATGAACGAAATTGATGAGGAAATGATTTTAATTTTGGTGCTAAGGTTTTGGGGGAAATTTGAAAATAAAATGAGCTTGGGAGATGAGAAAGATGATGAAATTGAAAGACCGTTTTAGTTTAGTCTATTGAGGTGCTTTTATTTCACAATGTGCATATGGAGATGGAGATGGTATTTGGGTATTAAATTTGTAAAAATTACCATGTGGTGGTACTGTGGTGGCAGGTGCCTCGGCATACGTAGGGGACGACATAGTACAGGTATTGATCGGATTTACGTAAGTCAAATTCGGTCAAAAATCTGGTCAACGATTCGTGATTCAGTAGTAATTCGGAACGGCTTACGTAGTGTATAATTCTGTTTAGAGATATGAATTCGGCATATGGTTTGGCTGTTCTTTAGACACAGTAAATTCTCATATTTCAACGAATTCAATAATCTTATTGATAGAAAAGTGGATTACAGATGCAAAGTTATCACAATTTAGTGAAAAAAGTGCGACAATCTTATAGATCATATGGAAATATAGATGCGAAATGGTTTTTGGAAATATAAGTCAAAATCTAACAATCCTAATTGAACAAACCAAGAATTCCAACATCTCTTCGAATATATATATATAATACAAAACAGAATGGATTTTTCAGCTTGGACGGTCGGATAACATTTTGAGAGATAAACGTTACATCCGACCATCCCAGCCTCATCCCAACGAAATACATCCGACGGACATTGTTTCTGTAACCCCTCCCATTATGAATCAAAATTTATTAATCTTTAATTATTGCATCACCTCTTAACTCAAGATATTCAAAGAAACATTAAAAGAAATCATAATATATCATACATGCATTAATTAGATTTAGTGGTGGCATGATGAATCTAACGGGAAATGAGATTTATTTGTTTATTTTTATACATAACTCATAAGTGAGATATGCATACACACTATTACTTAAATGATTTTGTGTTCGTTTTTGGATATTGTATATGAATAATTTTACAATGTACTTATATACATTATTTTCGTTTAAAATAAAATAGAAAACTATCTTGCAATGAAACAAGATTTAATTTAAAGTCCAGTAAAAAAGACAAATTACACCAGTCAGATATCATACTAAAGCAGTGTCGTTACGACACGAGTTATCTCTAGAACTCTTTGTTAACCTCATGTCGTGCCGTTATGGCACGAGTTATTTCTAGTTAAATACAAAAACACAACTCATGGAATTCAAAAAATGAAGATTACCAGGTATTCGTGGTCAAATCTAAAGACGGATTGGACAATATTCACAGATGCCTCTTTTTTTTTTTAAATATTACTTATGGGTTATGCTTACGTCATGTATTCAGTGGATCAATAAGCCTTTTACATTTTACGGTGGGTTCGGGATTATCTTCGCCATCTTTTCATGCGGAAGGGCAAGCTCTTTTAAAGGCGATAAGATGGTTATGAAATATCATTTTAGCTAGTGTAATTGTAACAGATTGTAAAATATTAGTAGATTCTATCAACAACAAAGACAAGGATACTTCTTGGCTATCTGAGAATACGGTCTAAGAAATCATTACCACTTTATCAGAGCTTCCTCAAGCGCAAGTCAGATACATAAGTAGAGAACATAATGCAGCAGCGGAATCGATTGCAAAAGAAGCAAGGAGCAGGAAAATTCAACACAGATCGATCTTTTTATATTCACCAAAGAGTTCAAAAGGGTAGTATTATTTCTAAAATTTTTGATAAAAATGAAATTGTAAACTTAGCGTATCACTAATTAGAAAGTGACCCTTTTTTCTTTTTCTTTTTTTTCTTATTCTTTCATGGTGACATCTTATCTTCAACACTTCTGCAAGTTCTATTAGTATTTACCCACAAGCAAAAAAAAATTTTAAAAATTAATATTTATTTTTCTTCGGTTTCTCTTCACTTAGAACTTCTGTAGCATTTTTCATCATTATATTTTCTTTTCTCTTTATACTTGTTATCGGGTGTGTTTTCTTCACTTGGGGGCTGCAACTTCTCATCTCTTTTGAATCGCGTCGGAAGAAACTTCACGCCCATATGGATCGAGAACAATCTCTGATACCATGTTAAATTTTTGATGTTTGATGATACTTTTGATGTTATTTCTAGAGATATATGAGCATAGTGATTAATTGCTCATGTATAGCTCCTGCTGCAACAAGACTAACTCTTAAACTCTCTGATTTAAGGTAATTCTTGCTCAAGTTTTACAAGGGATACACTTCTGCCTGTTTATAGGCTTCATTTACCGACTACTACACACTCTAGTTTTCTCTAGACTTTTCTTTTCTAATCTCTTGCCGAGTCACTAGATTGTTCTACTAGCTTTTTTCACACTGTTGAACTCTTTGGACTTTATTTGGACATTAGAAATTATGATATTACAACACTCCCCCGTAATTTGTAATGGCCTTGATTTTTGATCATCACCCAATCTCTGCTTTGTTCTTTGCTCTTCTTGCTCTCAATAGTTTCTTCATGTCCGACTTGCTATCACGCAAATCGTCTCCACACCTTGATTAGTCTTCTGCTGTCTTTGGTTCTTGTTCTTACTAGATTAGTGTCTTTTAGCATCTCTTTTTCTTTCTTTTTATCACGAGTAGAGGTTAGAATCTCGTGACAAGCATGGCTATGTTTCCATCTTTTTTCCCCTTCAATATTTCATGAAGCAGTGGTATTGTTCTTACCCAAAATTTCTTCTTCATTTTCTCAATTTGAGGAAGCAATAAACTATTGCTCTTACCCTCAAATTCTACTTCTTTGGGTTTTTTTTTTTTTGATTTAATGAAGCAATCTGATTATTTCTCTTATCCTCAAACCTTATGATTACTAATTAGAAAGTGACCTTTTTTTTTCTTATTCTTTCATGGAGACGTCTTATCTTAAACATTTCTGCAACTTCAATTAGTATTTACCCACGAGCAAACTTTTTATTTCTTTTTTTTTAATATTTATTTTTCTTCGGTTTCTCTTCACTTAGAAATTTGGTAGCAAACTTTTCATGCAAACGAATTTTCATGACCGAGGGAGTATGCAAACGAGTATGCGTACTTAAACCCATGGATTTGGATTTTAAATGATGTTATGCATACCTGGTAGGTGTACCATGAAGTCAAAACATCCCGAACTACTATTTTCAAACCAAAACATTTAAGAACCTTTTTAGAAGAATCCATTAGAATTATATAGCCTTACTGAACATAATATGTGTGCCCCAATTCTCGTGCTTCCATAACCGTATACATAGCAGGGCATTGCTTGGTGAGGATGCACTTACAACACAATCAAGTTATGTTGGGGTGAATAATGTCTTTCTCACCACAAGTGACATTTGTATTATCATATAAGAGATCGCTTTTATAACCTTTCACATCCAATTCCATTTTTTCAAAAAACTTGTTAAGTTCCAACATCATGGATATTGCCTTCTCCATAGTCATGGAATTTTCTGGATATCATTCCTTTTTACACTCTAAGCATCATTGGCTTTCTTTGGTACCCACTTTTGAATGCATTTAGGAACAACCGAAACCTTCTTCCCATTACTTTCTTCAAGATTTCTCGGAAGAGAATTTGATTGAATATTCTTTTGCAAGTTAGTCTTTCTCCAATTGGGATCATCGGATCTTGTCTTAGTATTTATGAAGTTATCCTTTTGATAACCATTACGATTGTGAAAAGGTATGACGTTTATAGGAAAATATAGAGTTATCACAGCACTGATTCCTTTGCCTAAAGATTGGACAGCTACAACCTGTGACGTTAAGGTGATTAGTCTTAACAGATGGTCTTGGTTCCACAACTTCTTTTGATGACCATACAAGAATATCATGAAGTTTCTCTATACGGAAACGACATCTCCTTTCCAGATGACCTTTATTTCCGCAATAGTGGAAAACATAAGGAATGTTATTACCTCCATCTGTATGTGCTTACTTTGGAGGTTGATATACATTGGTCTTTTGAACTTTAACTGCTGGTGAAGGTATTTCACTTTTTCCATCAGTGGAAACCTTTTGTTGAAAAGATTCACTAGCCTTGAAGTTTTTTTACCTCTTTACTAATACATGGAGCATCTATTCCCTTATAGCCTAATCTCCGTGTATCATGATAATTTTGACTTCCTCCTAGCATAGTGGTTAATTTTCTTGAACTAGTATTGAAAATTTTCAAGTCATCTTCCAACATCTTGATTTTGATTAAGAGCAGCAGCTAAATCAACCTCAAGGCATTTTTCTCGAGCGAGATAAGCGTTTTCTCAGTCATCAAAACTTGCTTTCTGAGTGTTAAGTCTTCCTTCAATTTTTGCAAGTTTCTCTTCCAACAAGAAGTATTTTTGATAAACACGATCACACTCAAGTGACTTTCTACTCAGGTTTTCCTCGGTATCTTTGAACACCGATTCGCAAGAGCGATTCTGACCATAAAGACCTCCGTAAATCCTTTTCAATTTCTTGTTTTCTCGACATAGGGGTTCAGAAGAGGTGTGACATGAGAAGTTGTAATCTTCTTCATTTTCAACAATCTAAATACTTAACATACTCTGATACTTCCTCATCAATATCTCTATCTCTATCAATATATGAATCACCTTCATCAGAAAGTTCATTTAACTGTTCTTCTATGTGTGTTTCCTAATAAACAGTTTTTACATCAAGAGAATGTTTAGATATTGACTTAGATGTAATAGTTGTCTCAGGTGAATCCAAGCTTTCAGAATCATCTGGTAATTTCTGAACTGGTATGTTATTAGAGACAGACTCGTCCATAATAATCAGATTGCTACAAACACAGACTTATGAGGTCTTAAATGTGTTTGACTGCTCTGATACCAATTGAAAGTGCGGGGGTCTAACAACCATACCCAATAATTCGTTTGGAAATCTGATAGGAGTTACTCCAATATACTTTCTAGATAATCAACTAGACAGTCAGACTCAATCTAGAATAAAGTATATCAAAGAGTTTGAATATATTTGTTTCAAAATGTAATCAGCAAATCAAACAGATAGAAATATGAGACCCTGATTATTATGTGAAACAACTTGAACGGTACCAAAGACCAATGTTCAAGTGTCAATCAATGTAAATCAACAACCAAAGGTTAGATATTCTAATTGATTGATCTTAACGCACAACCTGTGATATTTCAAATATATAATTCGGAAAATAAATAACACATATACCAGAATTTTTTTAATGAGAAAACCGCAAATGCAGAACAACTTCGGGACCTAGTCTAGTTTGAATACCACACTATATTTAACCGCTACAGACTCTAGCCTACTACCAATTAACTTCGGACTGGACTGTAGTTGAACCCAAATAAATCTCACACTGATTCAAGGTACAGTTGCGCTCCTTACGTCTCTGATCCCAGCAGGATACTACAGAGTTGATTCCCTTAGTTTATCTCACCCAAAACCTAGAGTTGCTATGACCCAAAGTTGAAGACTTCATAAACAACTCTGTCACACAAAGAAAAGTCTATAAGATTGAATAAATCTGTCTCCCACAGAAATACCCAAGAGTTTTTTTTCCGTCTTTTGATAAATCAAGGTGAACATGAACCAATTGATAAACCAGACTTATATTCCCGTAGAACATCCTAGTATTATCAATTACCTCACAATAAACTTAATCGACTAGCGAAACAAGTTATTGTTGAACCACAAACGATGAGACGAAGGTGTTTGTGATTACTTTTCTTTCTTATCTATCGGAGATATAAAATCTTGATTCAATTATTCCAATTGTACAAAACAAGATAAAAAAATCAAGATCAGATCACGCGACTACAAAGATAATAGTTGGGTCTGGCTTCACAATCCCAATGAAGCATTCAAGTCGTTAACCTACTGGGTCTCGAGAGAAAACATAAGGTTAAAGGAGAATCGAATCTAGTTATGCAACTAGTAACTCACAAGAGGTGTGGGGATTAGGTTTCCCAGTTACTAGATTTCTCCCTCATATAGTTTTCAAATAAGGGTTTGCAATCCAAGTCACCGTGGTAACAAAGCATTCAATATTCACCGTTAGATGAAAAATCTGATTCAACCAAGATAATATTTTTTCAACCGTTAGATCGAACTTAGCTTGGTACACACAAATGAAATGTACCCTCATTTAGGTTTATGTAACCGCGCGTACCCAAACGTGTACACCATGTTGGTTCACAAATAGTTAACCGAGTATAGCCATATGATTACTCACATATCAACCTTATTCACCTTAACCATAACTAGTTCAATTGACTCAAATGAAACTAGTTAATGAGTTGTTCAATTGCTATATTCTCATGAATTATACAAGAACACAATTGAAGCAAAATCGGTTTGATTCAATCGAATCAATTATGATCATTATTTCCACGGTTTGCAAAGATTGCATTCCTTAATATTTAAATGTTTAAGTTCATGAAAAAACCGATTTGATAAAATAACCAGATTAAGTATGCGTACTTAAGCAACCAGATTTTGAGTTTATTAAGTTTCCAAACTCATCAGAAATTCTTGGTTCGAAAACCTTCGCCAATATGCGTATGGGTATGCAGACTTAAGGTGACTAGTTTAGGAGTTTGTAATTCCCAAACTCAGCAGATATTTTCGGTTCGAAAACTCCCAATAGTATGTGTACGAGTTCGCATAATCATATTGTCTCCTTCACTAATTTTGTATACACACATATGCATACTCTTGGCTCCCGGTTTATGGATTTATACACTAATGTGTGAACACACTATATATGCTTATATCCAAAGATGGTTACATTATCAACTCTACATTTCAATCATTGAAACATTCTTCAATAATGAAAGTAGCCGTTTTCAGAAACTATTAGTATCAAAGCGATTTTCAAGTTATTGAAATGTCAACATGACTTTCGTCACGAGTAAATAAGAACATGGCTAAAGCGAAATATTTCCAACACATATTTCGAGAAATATGTGAGCAAGATATACTCAACTCGAAATCTCAAATGCGTATAGTAGAAAACTATATCGTAATACGAATTATGTCTCAATATATGAGATAGATTAGAAATAGACTTTCCAAGTGATAGATGAGTTTAAGTCTCCACATACCCTTTGTTGATGAAGTTCCACAAGCTCCCCTTAGTAGTTCTTCCTCTTCAAGTGATGAACGCCGAGAAATCTAAGCTCAACTAAACTATCTATGTCCTAGTCCGAGACATCTATAAATAGGTTAGAAATCAATACTTATAGTTTTGATCACTAACATTGACAAACATGCTTGAGATAGCAATGCATGCGAGTTCGACCGAGTAATGATCTAACAGCTCTTACCCTCAAATTCTTCTTTTTTTTCTTTTGATTTGGGGAAGCAATCTGATTAATGCTCTTATCCTCAAACCTTATGATCACTAATTAGAAAGTAACATTTTCTTCTTCCTTTTCTTTTCTTTTTTGTTTTCTTATTCTTTCATGGAGACGTCTTATCTTCAACACTTTTGCAACTTCAATTAGTATTTACCCACGAGCAAACTTTTCATTTTTTTTAATATTTTTTTTTCGGTTTCTCTTCACTTAGAACTTCTCTAGCTGTTTTCATACTTTTATTTTATTTTCTCTTTCTACTTGGAATCGGGTGTGTTTTCTTCACTTTGGGGTTGCAACTTCTCATCTCTTTCGAATCGCGTTGGAAGCAACTTCACGACCATTTGGATAGAGAACAATCTCTAATACCATGCTAAACCAGATTCTATTCGTCTAATCCACCTAGTAGTAGCTCACTCAAGGTGTAATTTGGTCGAATGCTTTATGTTTTGTGTGCTTATAGGTTGATCCTAGTAGTTAGACTCTTAGCTCAAGGTCCACTTTCTAGTGTTTTTTATACACAGAATCTCTCCACAGAATCCCTCTGTAAGATCTCGTGTTATCTACTTATGTAAAGGTTATTCGACGATTACTTATCTCCTAACTCAATACTAACAATAGATTGAATCAACAAATCAATTTAGTTGGCCACCTAAACAATCTATCAATCAATCATAAATAAATTCTCATATAGTATAAACAAACGATAAGCATATGAAGAAATTCAAAGTAGATTAATATAATAACTCATATCTCGTTTACAACTTAGAATTCATCCTCAATCAATAGGTATTTAGCTACTCATGGATTTAGAAACATCCATGATATACATATGAGAAAAGTAAAGAGATAACGTTACGATTGATAATCGCTCCGTATGATGTTTCTTCTCTCCAAACCCTAACAATTTCGTGACCTAATGATGTGATATGATTTACATAACCTAATACCTTTTTATAGGTTTACATTGCTTGGTCTTCACGTATTTAGTTTGGTTCAAGAACCCGACCCGAAATAACGAAATAACGAATCCAAATGTGCCCTTAGGTCTTCCAAGGTGCGAATACACGTTTCCCATTTGTTAAGTTCATGACCCCAGTCCGCAAACTTCAAATTCCAGCAGAATTTGTCGGAATTAAGTCTGCGAACTAGGTATGCAAACCTAGTTCGCAGACTTCACTGTCTTCGGTATTGAAGAAAAACTGTTTTGACCACAACTTCTTCATCCGAACTCGGAATGACCTCATTATTTTTGAATTCTTTTTATATTTAAATTATATTCAAGATGGAGATGAGAAATCCTTGATTTGAATGAGTTAAGATCGGTCTTTGGCCTGTGTCTTTATTTTGAGCGTTTTGCTCCTTTTCGTCGCTTTTCTTCCACTTCTCTTGGACTTTGGCACTTGGATTCTTGGAATACTTATGTTCCTATATTTTTTGAGCACTTTGTAGTTCCTTTTTGGATGGTTCACCTAATAGATGCAAATAATAAAAAACAAGAGTAATAATACGAAAATATGCAAGAATAATAACTTAAACAAGTATGGAATGGAAACTAAAATCATATGAATTATGCATTTATCAATATATGAGCATAGTGATTAGTTGCTCATATATAGCTCCTGATGGAACAAGACTAACTCCCAAACTCTCCGATTTATTAATGTTCTGGCTCAAATTTTACAAGGGATACACTTCTGCCTATTTATAGGCTTGATTTACCAACTACTACACACTCAAGTTTTCTTTAGAGTTTTCTTAGCACAAACTTACTTGACTAACTTCGCATTCTTATGCAACTTTCTTGACTGTCTAGATTTTTCTTTTCTGATCTTTTACCGACACACTAGACTGTTCTACTAGCTTTTTCCACACTACAGAACTCTTTGGACTTTGTTTGACATTAAAAATTATGATATTCCAACACTCCCCCATAATTTGTAATGGCCTTGATTTTTTATCTTCACCTAATCTCTGCTTTGTTCTTTGCTCTTGTTGCTCGCAATAGTTTCTTCATGTCCGACTTGATGTCACGCACATCGTCTCCACACCTTCAAAAATTCTTTTGTTGTCTTTGGTTCTTGTTCTTACTAGCTTAGTGTTTTCTAGCATCTATTTTTCTTTCTTCGTATTACGAGTAGAGGTTAGAATCTCGTGACAAGCATGGATCTGTTTCCATCTTCTTTTTTCAATATTTTAGGAAGCAATTTCGTATCACGAGTAGAGGTTAGAATCTCGTGACCCGCATGGATCTGTTTCCATCTTCTTTTTTCAATATTTGAGGAAGAAATTATATTTCTCTTACACTCAATTTCTTCTTCATTTACTCAATTTGAGGAAGAAATAAACTACTTCTCTTAGCCTCAATTTTTTTTATTTTGATTTGAGGAAGCAATCTGATTATTACTGTTATCCTCAAACCTTCTGATCACTAATTATAAAGTGACCTTTTCTTCTTTCTTTTTTATTTTTTTGTTTTCTTATTCTTTCATGTTGACGTCTTATCTTCAAAACTTCTGCAACTTCAATTAGTATTTACCCACTAGCAAACTTTTAATTTCTTTTATTTTTAATATTTATTTTTCTTCGGTTTCTATTCACTTAGAACTTTTGTAGCAGTTTTCATCATTTGGGGGTTGCAACTTCTCATCTCTTTCGAATCGCGTCGGAAGAAACTTCACGCCCATATGGATCGAGAACAAGCTCTGATACCATTTTAAATGTTTAATGTTTGATGATACTTTTGATGTTATTTCGAGAGATATATGAGCATAGCGATTAGTTGCTCATATATAGCTCCTGCTGCAACAAGACTAACTCTTAAACTCTCTGATTTAAGGTAATTCTTGCTCAAGTTTTACAAGGGATACACTTCTGCCTGTTTATAGGCTTCATTTACCGACTACTACACACTCTAGTTTTTTCTAGAGTTTTCTTTTCTAATCTCTTACCGAATCACTAGACTGTTCTACTAGCTTTGTTCACACTACAGAACTCTTTAGACTTTATTTGGACATTATAAATTATGATATTCGAACAATCCCCATAATTTGTAATGGCCTTGATTTTTGATCATCACCCAATCTCTTCTTTGTTCTTTGCTCTTCTTGCTCGCAATAGTTTCTTCATGTACGACTTGTTGTTACGCAAATCATCTCCACACCTTCATTAGTCTTCTGTTTTCTTTGGTTCTTGTTCTTATACTAGCTTAGTGTCTTCTAGCATCTCTTTTTTTTTCTTCTTATCACAGGTAGAGGTTAGATTCTCGTGACAAGCATGGCTCTGTTTCCATCTTTTTTTTCTTCAATATTTAATGAAGCAGTGGTATTGTTCTTACCCTTCTTCATTTTCTCAATTTGAGAAAGCAATAAGCTATTGCTATTACCCTCAAATTCTACTTCTTCTTTCTTTTTTTAATTATTATTTTTATTTGAGGAAGCAATCTAATTATTGCTCTTATCCTCAAAACTTATGATTACGAATTAGAAAGTGACCTTTTCTTCTTTACTTTTTTTTTCTCATTCTTTCATGGAGACGTCTTATCTTCAACTCTTCTGCAACTTCAATTAGTATTTACCCACGTGCAAACTATTCATTTCTTTTTTTTTAATATTTATTTTTCTTCGGTTTCTCTTCACTTAGAAATTCTTTAGCAGTTTTCATGCTTTTATTTTCTTTTTTCTTTATACTTGTTATCGGGTGTGTTTTCTTTACTTGGGGGTTGCAACTTCTCATCTCTTTTGAATCGTGTCGGAAAAAACTTCACGCCCAAATGGATCGAGAAAAAGCTCTGATACCATGTTAAATTTTTGATGTTTGATGATATTTCTAGAGATATATGAGCCTAGTGATTAGTTGCTCATATATAGCTCCTGCTGGAACAAGACTAACTCTCAAACTCTCCGATTTATTAATGTTCTTGCTCAAGTTTTACATGGGATACACGTCTGCCTATTTATAGGATTCATTTACCGACTACTACACACTCTTTTTTTCTCTAGAGTTTTCTTCGTACATACTTACTAGACTAACTTCACATTCTTACACAACTTAATTTGTTGATTGTCTAGATTTTTATTTTCTAATCTCTTACCGAATCATTAGACTATTATAATAGCTTTGTTCATACTACAGAACTCTTTGGACATTATTTGGACATTTCAAATTATGATATTCCAACACTCCCCCGTAATTTGTAATGGCCTTGATTTTTGATCTTCACCCAATCTCTGCTTTGTTCTTTGCTCTTCTTGTTCGCAATAGTTTCTTCATGTCCGACTTTCTAGCACGCACATCGTCTCCACACCTTCATTAGTCTTCTGCTGTCTTTGGTTCTTGTTCTTACTAGCTTAGTGTCTGCTAGCATCTTTTTTTCATTCTTTTTTATCACGGGTAGAGGTTAGAATCTCGTGACAAGCATGGATCTGTTTCCATCTTTTTTTTCTTCAATATTTGAGGAAGCAATTGTATTGATCTTACCCTCAATTTCTTCTTCATATTCACAATTTGAGGAAGCAATAAACTATTGCTCTTACCCTCATATTCTTCTTCTTTGTTTTTTTTATTTTTACTTGAGGAAGCAATCTGATTATTTCTCTTATCCTCGAACCTTCTGATCACTAATTAGAAAGTAACCTTTTCTTCTTCCTTTTTTTTGTTTTCTTATTCTTTCATGGAGACGTCTTATCTTGAACACTTCTGCAACTTCAATTAGTATTTACCCACAAGCAAACTTTTCATTTTTTTTAATATTTTTTTTCTTCGATTTCTCTTCACTAAGAACTTCTGTAGCATTTTTCATCTTTTTATTTTCTTTTATCTTTCTACTTTGAATTTGGTGTGTTTTCTTCAGTTGGGGGTTGCAATTTCTCATCTCTTTTGAATCACTTTGGAAGCAACTTCACGCCCATATGGATCGAGCACAAGCTCTGATACCATGTTAATTTTTGATGTTTGATGATACCTTCGATGTTATTTTTAAAAATATATGTGCATAGTGATTAGTTACTCATATATAGCTCCTGCTGGAACAAGACTAACTCTCTGATTTATTAATGGTCTTGCTCAAGTTTTACAAGGGATACACTTCTGCCTATTTATAGGCTACATTTACCGACTATTACACACTCTAGTTTTTTTTAGAGATTCCTTAGTACAAACTCACTTTACTAACTTCACATTCTTACACAACTTTGATGACTATCTAGATTTTTGTTTTATAATCTCTTACTGACTGACTAGACTGTTCTACTAGCTTTGTTCACACTACAGAACTATTTGGACTTTATTTAGACATTACAAATTATGATATTCCAATAGTTATTAGTACAGTTGTGCAATCACTATCTTCAATATGGAACTCAGAAATATAAACCAAGTTAAACCCTATTGCAACTACATTGAAAGTGGTAGTACATATTCACATTAACACATTAGTTACCTCAACTTCTATAGTATAGTATTCTTCTTCATTGCATTGAGACAAAAGCCAGGGATTTTTTTACACCATGTTTTCACCCCATTTACCATTTCAAATCTCGCATCAAATTTTTCTAAGTAATTAGATTCGATTGATTTCTCAAGTTCTACGTCTAAAGATTTCTCGAGTTCTTCGTGTTTGTTCTGAAGGGAGTTTAAGTCCTCCTCCTTATCATCATCAACATCCTCTTCTTCTTCCTTGGTGATCTCATCATCAGAACTGAAAACTTAGGTTAAGGAGAAGAAAAAATCCACAAAATCATTAAAGTACCCACAAAGAACTAAAACTAACAATTTGTATGTAAATACACAATCTCAAGGATACAATTAAACTTTTGCACTTCTATATTTTTCACTTGGAAAAAAATGACCAGTAAGATGGACACTTCGATTACCCCTAACTGAAAACACGACATCCTTTAACATCTTAAATTCAAAGTGCAATTGGACAGATTCATTCACATCGAGGCAGTAACGTGCATAGAGTAATTGGAGGCTCAATCCCACCATTACATTGAACTACACACTCCCGAACATCAACACCTTCTGTAGCCAGACCAAAAGTTGCATACACCATAAAATATTTTTTATTAATTCATTCAACTAACGAGGGTTTACTCAAAAAATAATTTTAGTGATTTCTAAAGACTTTAACATATTTTCAAATTATTGTGTTATTGGTTGTGTACTTTTAAAATCTCTTTCAAAGTTTTTGTTACTGGTTGTAATTGTAAAAATGTTTTCTAAAATTTGTATTACTCGTTAAAAACTTGAAAATTCAAAAACTTTATATACTTACCTATTTTTTCAAGACTTTGAGTGACTTTTGTGTATATATTTGCCTTGATTAAAGTCTTGAAAAATATGTAATCTATAAAACTCATATGATTAATGTATATAGATTACTCATATGATATGATTAGAAATATATATATATATATATATATTAAGCATCTCTTTCAAATATATTTTTAATTTAAGTATTATGTGCTAATCACTTATCTAGAGTTGATCAATGCTAAGAAATGCAACTACTTCTTTCATAGATTAAGGATAATTAAGGATAGTTATACAAAAAGGGTTATTGCCCAACTAGTTTTTAGAGGTTATGTAAAAACTGGAAATATCTTCTAAATTTCGTCTATTAAAAAATAAAAATAAAGGTGATATATATATATATATATAATATTTATTGTATTTTGTTAAACCAAAAAAGGATGTTATATATACTTCTATAGTATATCTTAAATTGGGGCATGATGGTAGGGTTTATCTTTGTGGGGGTAGTGGAAAACCTCATTTTCACGACTTCATGGCCGAGAAGAAGGGCTGGTTCTCTGAGGATGTACCATCACAGTTTGCAACGGACCGAATCTATGACGGAATGTGCCACTGTTTTACAGAAGGGCCGGGGGATTGTGGTGGAATGGTCACAATGTTTGCAATGACACCAAAGGAAATCCAAACTTTCAAGTATCTTCTGGATGAACATGTAGCTGAATATGGCACTGTTGTAAGTGATGGGTTATAATATGGATGATGATGATCCTGCTTATCATGATTGGGATTCATTCGAACAAGATGAATATGAAGATAGGTAATGGCCAGGTTTAATGTCTACTTGAAGGTTGAAAAACTTGGTTGACCTTTTTTTTTAAAGAATAATAAGTAATTGGCCACGTTTAGTTTAATGTCTGTGGATTAATGGTATTGATTTTTATTTTTAACTTTATAATACTCTATTTTCTCTTTCTAGTTTTTTTTATTCTTGAAAACTATCTGATGACATACACTCTCTTGGCATGTAACATGCCAATGACTAACAATTGCATATTCATGATTTCTAAGTGTGTGTGTGTTTTTTCTTTGTTTTTTTCTATATATATATATATATAAGACTAGCTAAATTTCAACCTAGAAAATTAGGTTTCTTGAAAAATGGACATAAGTGAGCTTCACAAATTCTAACATGCCAATGACTAACAATTGAATGTTTGAACATCACACAAGACATTCCGGGGATATGTTGCAAGGTGAATATGGAAAAGGCTTTCGACAATGTTAACTGAAATTCTGTTCTCATGGTTCTGCACAAACATGGATTTGGAACTAGGTGGCTCAGTTCTCGATTTTGGTTAATGGTGCTTCTTCAGCTTATAGAACTGAACATTAAACAACCATTTTCTTTTTTCATTCCTAATGGTAGAAATTCTATTGAAATTGATTAATGATATATGTTGCATGAGTTTCAAGTGGCACTGTTATATCAATCATTCTTCTTGATGCTTTTAGGAGAAAACCTATCATTCTGGTGATATTTTAGGTGTTGACAGGCCCTTAAGGTGAATCTCTATAACTAGCAGTGGCGGAACTAGAAAACGATTATTGGGGTGGCTTGAAAACAAAACGGCTTGACTTGGGCTGGCTTAAGCCTAGTGTTTAGGCTTGATTTTTTGTAACCAAAAACAATTGCACTACAAAATAGAAGTTTTTTTTGGATTTAGGGACTAAAGCGAACTTACTAGAAAAGAGAGGTGGAATTGGGATCAAAAAGATAAAATTGGTTAATCATGCATTGTATTGTAAGTGGATATGGCAGTATGGAAATGAAAAGAAGGACCAATAATTCACCAAAAATTTAGAGGTAACCTCTTACTCTAAGACTGTTGGTTCTAGTTTGTGGGATAGAATGTTAATCAACATACGAATTTTGTTATTAAGAATGGCCATAGTATTTTGGTAATCAAACCCTACAAATGAGATTCCCAACTTTATTCAAACTGTCTAGAAAAAAAGATGCTCCTATTTTTCAAATGATGACAACTGTTTGTGGGGCTTCAGATTTAGATTTTAGGAGAAATCTAAATGAAGATGAGATGGGGGATGTGGTTCAGTTAATTCAAGTTATAGGTGAGCCGCACTTGACAACAGAAAGTGATCAATGGCAATGGAAACCAGAAAATACTTTTTCTGTGGCCAACTTCTATTTTACTCTTGATTTGGATGGTTATCTCTCTTTCCCAATGTTTGTAGGTGAAAATGGTTTCTGTTGATTTCGGTAATTGCAGGTGTGAAATTGAGAAACAATTTAAACCCTAAACAATGTACTTCAAGGGAATGCTTTAGATTCAAGAGATCAATCTGTACAAGTCCGGCCTAAACCAAGAAATGGCCTTTCTAGACTTGCTTCGGTCACAAAGTGGAGGAGAAGGGTTGGTTTAGGGAGGGAAGCGAAGAGAGTGTTGAGGCCAGAATAATTCTGAAAGAATAGTACTTGACTTGTATCAGAAGATGAAATCTTTGAGAAAGCTAACAAGAGTTTCCTTTCTGAGTGTGGTATTTTTCCGTGACCAAAAACTGGTATCTCTGGTGGAAATAGGTAAGCCTATTTATACAAGTCTAAAAAGAAACGTACTCTGGCTTCATAAGAAAAGAAAATGGATGAGTTAAATGGGAAGAGGTGGTAACGCCTGGTATTGATGGGATTGATGGAATTGATGTCCCATAATGAACGAGCGTTTCACCATTGATCCTTGCATTTACTAACCGTCTTATTCTTATTATACTATCTTGAAACGGGCATTTGTGTATGCCGCACGCTATAGACCACCAAACCAATACCCTAATGAGCATCCCCCAGTTTATGTTGATGTCTCGAATGTTTATGGAAAACATGTAGCATGTTGTTGTGGCTTGGAAAGTCAAGATCGGGGAACTTGCTAGCCTAGTGACCTTCGACGGTCAATATTTTGCATCTTGAGAGGAGGGGCAACCGTTGATCATCGAACGCCTTCGTTTTTGTAGCCGCGTAGTGAGGGCCGACAGGGTGGCGCGGCTAAGGTGTGTTTAGACTTGGCATGTGGGGCCAAGGGTTCGCCTTGGGCGTGGCTAGCTTTGGCTAGGTGCGATTTTAGCTTGGCATATGGGGACAAGGATTTTCCATGGGTGTATGGCATGGATAGGGACAAGGCAAGGGCGTTTGGCTTGGTATGACCGGTCCGCATAGTGACGCATAATCATGGCGTGTCACGGAAATGGTAGCCTGGAAGATGAAGCTGCATGTCCGACGATGTAGCGCCAAAATGGCTGAGACAAGAAAGGTTACTTAGCATTGACAACATTATGCGATAGTGTTGTGTATCCTTATTCAGAGTTAGCCAAGCTCAAGGAAAGAATAAAGGATGAGATGCAAAGTCATGGAATGACTTTGTCATGGTTCTAAGTTGTGGCCAAGACTTAGACTATGCATATCCATCAATGGTAAGGCCAAACACGCCATTGGTGATAGTTGCTCGTTAAAATAGATGCAAGTGATGCATATGAAGCATGGAGATGGAACTAATCAAGTCAAGACTCAGTTGGCATAATACTTGATTGATGGCACTCAAATGAGAAGTGTACAATGCAAGCTATAATAACGCATCCAAGGCCATAATAGCAGTAATTGGTGAAAGTGCAAGCTGAGTTGCAAGTGACGATGTTGCGGGACTTGGGTTCAAGTGTACTGAGCGTGCGAGCAAGTTAGAGACGGTTATAAAGTGCTTTATAACCGAGTTTGGAATTACCCTAACCGTTGAAGACAGGTGTGGCGTCATTAAGCAATCCAACACTAAAGATGGAAGTTAAAAAATGGAACTGGCAGTTAGGGGAACTGCCCATGGATAGATGACTATTCATGGGGCGTGCAACAAAGTTGCATACGAACTGGCCCTGGTTCTTGGCATTATAAATAGCCAGAGAACCCTTGTAAACTAGTTGTTCAATAGTTCGAGTGTTAAGGAACCATTTAGGCAGTAGAGAATGATTGCTGCATAGGGTTAGAGAATAAGCTTGGAAAGTCCATTGGTTGGAAATTTTTGTATCTTCCCCTTAAGCTAATAAAAGTGAGTTTGTTGGCTTATGCATTTGGCTTTGGTTTCCTGTTGATTTGTTATACTCCCCTAATTCTGTAAAGCATAAACATGGAAAGAACCTCTTTGTAGTATGGGCTACATTGTTTGGTAGAGAAAATCTAAGTTATTCTTCCGTTGCATACTCTTGGTAGAGTCGGCGGATTGTATTGGTACAATCTTATAAGGCTGAGATACATTGGGTGATAAGAGATCACTGAACCACTGTATTTCCGGGTTATATCTTCGCGAAAAATTGCTTGGAGCATTTGAAGGTGTGATAGTACGGGTATCAGAGCACGGTTTGCTATGTTTCAGCTTTGCCTTTGGAAGATTTTCTCTGTTTTTGCTCGAGTTTAGTTGCTGAAATTGTTAGATCATAATGGCTGGTAAGAAGAGTTCGTTGGATGCCTTAACTGATAGGGTAGCGGACTTGGAAGACAGGGTTGGTGAAGAGGTACGCCATCCTAGTGATGCTAATTATGATGCTACGGTGATGGCTCGTATTCAAGCATTAGACACATATGTCGCTGATATGCTTGTAGCAAGCCAGAATGCAACTATGAAGCATGGTAATTTGGAAGGCCAAATCAATGCTGTTAAGACCATGTTCACAGGAGCCTTGAAAGAACTAAATGATGAGATCAGTGTCTTGAGGCGAATGGTGGGTGTGATTAGAACAAATCAAGCTACTGCAGGTGGTAGTGGCAGTGACTTTACGAAGATTAAAGTCCTAGAACCTAAGACGTTTTCTGGCGCAAGAGATGCGAAGGCATTGGAGAATTTCATGTGGGACATGGACCAATACTTCAAGGCCGCCAGAACCCCAGAAGAAAAAAAGGTTACTCTCGTTAGCATGTACCTGGAGGGTGATGCGAAATTATGGTGGAGGACCAGAACTGATGATGACCTTACTGCTGGTCGTCCAGGCATCGTGACATGGAATGTCATGAAAGAAGAATTGAAGAGTCAATTCTTACCAAGCAATGCTACTTGGATAGCCAGAGAGAGCTTGCGTAAGATGAAGCATACCGGTACACCACGGGAATATGTGAAAGAGTTCTCGTCTCTGATGTTAAAAATTCGCAACATGTCGGAGGAAGACAAGTTGTTTAATTTTATATCTGGTTTACAGCTGTGGGCTCAGGCTGAAGTGAGAAGGCAGGGTGCCAAAGACCTACCTTCAGCCATTCCAATCGTGGAAAGCCTTGCTGATTATAGATCAGTCAATACCTCAACTGATGCTAGTAGGAAGGGCAAGGATAAGAAAAACCATAAGTGTAAGGACAAGGATAAGAAAAGTTCCGAAGCCAAGGAGAGAAGATATCAAAGGGATGATAGTTTGGCTTTAAGGAACAACAAGGAAGGTGGTTGTTTCTTATGCAAGGGTCCTCACCTTGCGTGTGATTGTCCAAAGAAAGAAAAACTGTCTGCAATCTTCACTGAGTGTAGTGGTGACAAAGAAGAAGCTGATCAAGTGGAGAATGTTAATCCTATTCAACTATGCAACATAATAGCACAAACGGCAGCAGTACAGCATGGGCTGATGGGTGCTGGCCTTGTTTATGTGAAAGTTGGCATACACAACCATCATCTCTGAGGCATGGCAAACACAAGTGCGTCACATACTGTGATGAGTTTGTCGATGGCAGATTACTTGGGTTTGGAAGTATATCAAGCAGATCACTGCATGAAGACAGTGAATGATATAGCTAAGCCAATCAAGGGGATGGCAGTGGCGAATGTTGAAGTTGGAGCATGGCGTGGCCAGATTATCATAATGGTGATGCATCTCAATGATTTCGATATGATCCTTGGTAACAACGTTTTCAAAGAAGAAGAGGCAACAGTGATGCCTCACCTTGGCGGGATTTTCATACAAATTCCCAGTGCACCTTGTTTCGTGAAGGGTGTAGGGAAAGTTAGTCTGGTTGAAATGAAATGCGACAAATGGAAGGCAAGTGAGTTTGCACCAGTTTGCTCGTTCGAAGAAAGCTTAGCTGAGATTCATATGGAATTTGGATATCCTATGGATCATCCCTTGTTCGCCATGATTAGCACATGTTTGAGGCAGGGGCATTGCATTGCTGGTTGCAAGTTCCTGAACCTGCAAGGTTGCTGAAGTATGGAGACTTTGGCATATTATCTGTTTGCTGTTTCTGTTTTCAAGTTAAGTTGGGTGTTGCTGATCTTATGGTCTTAAAAATATAGCACACTTTAGTTGGTGTATTTGCTTTGGTAATGTAATTTGCTTTCGGTAAGGCCGAGTGTTGTCCAGTGGTGTAAAATAGAAGGAGTCCCTAAGTTTCTTATGTAAGGCTAGTGTAATGAATGAAGGTGGTGTTTAGGCAAAAACCTTGTCTCTTTTTGCTTAACATCAAACTAGTTCATTGGGGAAACACTACAAGTATACTTAGCTAAAGTATACAATAAGAAACGCTGAAATCAAAACCAAGTAAGGAAGTAGAGTTGGTGGCATAGGCAAGTTTGCTGTTGGGAAGAGTTACGTAGAAGTGTGACAGTATTTGGCAGCGATAGCATGGAGTAACGCAACAATAATGAATATGTAAGTCCATCAAGCATATGAGTTAAGAGTAACTCATAATTAGGAAGAACATGATGTTGTTTTTCCGCTACATTAAAGCGTAGCAGTTTGAAGGAACAAGTGAGGCCTTGTTAGTTTCAAAGGCACGTGAAGAGGAACCTTGGCTCGGTGGGAGAGTCGGTCTAATGTTAGGGGTATCCTAAGTCATGGCTAAAGTCATGCATTTCAGTCGAGTTTGAAAAGGAGTATTGCAACATGATTGAAGAAACACTTAGTCTACAGTAAGGCCTGTTGAATTGCAAGAGTGAAATGTCAGTCGGAATTGAAGGCAAGTAAGCTAAGTTATACATATCACCCAGATATGTTGGCTATTTGAAGTGTACACTTAGGCACGGAATAGCTTGGAAGAAAATTTATGTGCTGATGCAAGGGGCAGAGCAACAAATTGCAAATGGCATTTGGGTGTTGAGATGTGAATGAAGTAGAGATTGAAGCATAGTCGACGATGCGAAAAAGAAGATGGAATTTACAGGCTCAATAGCAAGGCAAACAAACTAAGTGGCGGCGTAAAGTACTAGGCAGAAAAGGTTTGGCAAAGTTAAAGGCCAAACAAAGTTGCTGATTCTGAGAGTGGCTCAGATGCGTACAAGGCCAAGGGAAGTTTGAAAGACTGAACTGATGTTGCGTTCAACGAGGACGTTAAACAGATTGGGTGGGGGAGATCTATGACCGGTCCGCATAGTGACGCATAATCATGGCGTGTCACGGAAATGGTAGCCTGGAAGATGAAGTTGCATGTCCGACGATGTAGCGCCAAAATGGCTGAGCCAAGAAAGGTTACTTAGCATTGACAACATTATGCGATAGTGTTGTGTATCCTTATTCAGAGTTAGCCCAGCTCAAGGAAGGAATAAAGGATGAGATGCAAAGTCATGGAATGACTTTGGCATGGTTCTAAGTTGTGGCCAAGACTTAGACTATGCATATGCATCAATGGTAAGGCCAAACACGCCATTGGTGATAGTTGTTCATTAAAAGAGATGCAAGTGATGCATATGAAGCATGGAGATGGAACTAATCAAGTCAAGACTCAGTTGGCATAATACTTGATTTATGGCACTCAAATGAGAAGTGTACAATGCAATCTATAATAGCGCATCCGAGGCCATAATAGCAGTAATTGGTGAAAGTGCAAGCTGAGTTGCAAGTGACGATATTGCGGGACTTGGGTTCAAGTGTGCTGAGCGTGCGAGCAAGTTAGAGACGGTTATAAAGTGCTTTATAACCGAGTTTGGCATTACCCTAACCGTTGAAGACAGGTGTGGCGTCATTAAGCAAGCCAACACTAAAGCTGGCAGTTAAAAAGTGGAACTGGCGGTTAGGGGAACTTCCCATGGAAAGATGGATGTTCATGGGGCGTGCAACAGAGTTGCATACGGATTGGCCCTGGTTCTTGGCATTATAAATAGCCAGAGAACCCTTGTAAACTAGTTGTTCAATAGTTCGAGTGTTGAGGAACCATTTAGGCAGTAGAGAGTGATTGCTGCATAGGCTTAGAGAATAATCTTGAAAAGTCCATTGGTTGGACGTTTTTGTATCTTCCCCTTAAGCTAATAAAAGTGAGTTTGTTGGCTTATGCATTTGGCTTTGGTATCCTGTTGATTTTTTATACTCCCCTAATTCTGTGAAGCATAAACATGGCAAGAACCTCTTTGTAGTATGGGCTACATTGTTTGGCAGAGAAAATATAAGTTAGTCTTCCGTTGCATACTCTTGGTAGAGTCGGCTGATTGTATTGGTACAATATTATAAGGCTGAGATACATTGGGTGATAAGAGATCACTGAACCACTGTATTTTCGGGTTATATCTTCGCGAAAAATTGCTTGGAGCATTTGAAGGTGTGACACTTGGCATGGTGTGACTAGCGTAGCTAGGGCCAAGGCAGAATGCGTTTTGCATGGCGCTTATATCTTGGCTAGGTTTGGTTTGTCTTGGCATGTGGGGGCAAAGGGTTTGCCATGGGCGTATGGCATGGCTAGGGCCAAGGCAAGGGCGCTTGGCATGATGTGACTAGCATGGCTAGGGCCAAGGAAAAGTGCGTTTGGAATGATGCGTCTAGCTCGGCTAGGTTTGGTTTGGCTTGGCATGTGGGGCCAAGGGTTTTTCATGGGCATATTGCATGGCTAGGGCCAAGGCAAGGGCGCTTGGCATGACGTGACTTGCATGGATAGGGCCAAGGCAAAGTGCATTTGGCATATCGCGGCTAGCATGGATAGGTTTGGTTTGGCTTGGCATGTGGGGACAAGGGTTTTCCATGGGCGCATGGCGTGGCTAAGGCCAAGGAAAGGGCGCTTGGCATGGTGTGACTAGCGTAGCTAGGCCCAAGGCATAGTGCGTTTGGAATGGCGCAGCTAGCTTGGCTGGGTGCGGTTTTGGCTTGGCAGGTGGGGCCAAGGGTTTGCCATAGGCGCAGCGTGACTAGCTTGGGGTAGGTGCGTGACCAAGATAGGGTTTTGGGGGCAAAGGTTGTTTGGTAACCTTAGATGGCCAGGATTTTCTCCTGGGATCGAAGGGCAACCGTTGTTTGTTGCACGCCTTCGTTTTCATAGCCGCGTAGTGAAGGCCAGTATGGTGGCGCGACATGGGGCCATGGCGAGGTGCGTTAGGCATGGCGCGGTAGGTGTGGCTGAAATGATTTTTCATTGGCACGGAGGTGCGGCTAGCATGGTTGGCATGCTTTGGCGTGATTGGTGTCGCTGGCATGATTTTCCATTGGCACAGAGGTGCAGCTAGCATGGTTGGCATGCTTTGGCACGGTTGATGTGGTTGGCATGATTTGCCATTGGCACACGTGGGAATTAGGGTTTGTCTTGTTGTAAACCTAATTTGAAAAATATACCCTGGTAATTATTTAGAGATACATTAAAGGTTTCAGTAAATGTGCCTAGTAAATGCTTGTTGCTTTAAATGTTATGACATCATTGTCTGGTAGGGTTTAGTGTTCTACGATTTTAACCCTAAGCTAAAAACCACCATCAACACCCACATAACCAAATTTGGAATTAGAAAGTTCCTTTAAAGGTTTCCTTCTTGGTTTGGACTTTATGTCATAAAGGAGCGCCAATAATGGATTTCCTTCACAGAGTTGGAAAAGTTCAGGATCCGACTTGTTTATTTTTTGCTGATGCCGTGGAGTCAAATGACCATTTGTTTATTTAGTGCAAAGAGATTTCCAAAATATGGAACTATTTCCTTGACAGTTTTGGTTTGCAATGGGCTTTCGCCGAAGGCGTGAAGACGAATATTTGGGAATATGGAAGAACAAGAAAGGAAGGAGAATGGTTAAGAAAATATGGGGTATGCTACACTTCGCAAATATGGGGTATGTAGTCTTATTTTTTGTTGGTTTCAATACTAAGAAAAAAGTAGCTGCATAACGTGTTATGCAAACGTTTTCTGGACTGCATAACAAGTTATGCAACCATTTGCTGGACTGCATAACAAGTTATGCAACAACTATTTTAGATGCATAACAGGTTATGCAAATATTTTCATAGCTGCATAAAAAATTATTCAACCATTATGACCAACATGTTGTACATCCGTAGTTTCCCAGCCAACAATGCTAACTCCTCAAACATAGATTATCCTCTATTCATAGCTTCCCAATCAACTATTACTAGTTGGATTACGAGCAATTATGGGCTAAGCATCCTCCAATATTATCCAACTTATCCATCTTGGATTAGCTACAGCCGGGCCCTCGAGTCCTATGTGAGTTACATGTTGTACGTCTGTTGGACATCCTAGTTGCTTCTCTTCTTCCTCTTCCTCATAATAATTTTCTTCAAATAGAAGAAAGAATATATAAAAAGCCTTTGAAGGTCAGATTACAAAAAGTTGGTGGGTAGCCTGGAAACAAGCTGGGCACCAACACCCTTTTGAATTGCTAAACCTATTCTATTAAAAAGAGTACCTCCTATCTTATGATTAACATCCTGATTGGTGATACAATTCTTCAACCTCTTCAAGAGAATGATAGTATCTTCGCCCAACTCCCCTAAAGTCGTAAAGGCTAAAAGCAAACCCGTGCCCGTTAGTGGAACACTTATCCAGGTATTTGATTCGTTTACGCGTTGTAGCTATCGAAATTGCCTGACCGGGTATAAAAGTACGCGCTCCCCCGCCAGTGAACGGTGAAACAACCGTAACATCAAAACAAACATCATGGCCATTCTCCCAACCGTGAACAAGTATATCATCCGGTCTCAAGGGTGTATTGTTGTCTGATAATAATCCAAGATCTACCTCTTTCCTCACATGTACGCCAGCCTTGTAACAAATATCAGCGAAAACATCCCTTGCGAGGTCATGGCGGAATTTGTTTCAACATCATTAGCGCAATGCACAGACATGATCTCCGAAAATATCCATATTTTTGTTGCAACTTGAGCATGTACTATCTTCCCGAAAAGAGGTATTCCCAATCTATAACTTAACACCGACCTAAATTGCCTCGGTCCTATACTTTGATTTAAACCAGAAATGGGAATCGCCTTAAAAATCCAACGCATGTGGCATCCATTGCTTTGCCATAAAACTGAATCTCTCACGACATATAAGATCATGACGGAATCCGCTTCTTCACAACATCAAAATATAACACTGCCAACGAACGCATTGGATGTGGGGCAATATTATTAATGTTGAAGGTAGAAGAAGGCAATCCACATACCTCTAGGAAATTTGTCAAGGCTTGCTTGAAGCTCTCGCTAGTCACCTCCTCAGGGGAAACATTTAGCATGGTCCGTTGTAAGCCCCTAGTCTGGAAACAAGAAGCGATGTAACAATACTGGCTAGTATCTTCCATTGTGTATACACTGAGACCCCCATCTTTAATTGGCAAGGTAGAGAGATGTTGTTGCAGTGGTCCGAATCCAGCGCCATCCCCCGTGACAATGTGTCTCAAAAAAAGCATCAAACGTTGATCAAACAAGGATTTAGCTTGAAGCAGTGCCAAGGGGCTGGCAGTCCTCATAGCAAAATATAGTCTTGACACCCAGTATAAACTGCGTAACAGAAGAAGCTCACTTTGAGGATCTTGCAGTTTCTTCACACTTTCCATTAGATAAATTGTTTTGTCAACTCTAGCTTGTATTATGTCATTCTGAAGTTAAGATCTAGGCTAACCGAGCGCCCGGTAGTTTCACCCCTCTAGAAGGTTCTACCGATGCCCGTTGAAAACGTTATCGGCTAAACTCCTAGGGTCAACAACAGAGCAGAAAATCTCAGTCTTCTTGATATTAAGATGAAGACCTCTGCTGTCGCCTTCTTGATCAATAATGCTTAAAGCCTTTGACACCTCCAGTATATCCCCTACCAAAGTGCCATCATCCAAGTACCACGCTTGTAGGTCAAGCTTGCATTGCGAAGTAACCATACGAGACCATCGGATGTAAAGCTAGAGCAAATAATAAGGGTCCCAAAGGATCACCTTGCTGAACCCCCTTTGCGAAGATAAATTGAAATCGTTATAATAAAGCCTTGCGGGCTTAGCATAACAAAACTCTACCCACCTCGCAATACCTGGGCATTTGCTCGCACCTCCTTGATGAGAGTGCACTGTCAACTAAATTAAAGGCGTTTGTGAAATCAACTAACAACATGGTCATATTCCCTGCCTCCCTTTCGACTCGAGTAACCTATTGGCCGGAGTGCGGACTGCTTCTCCTCCGCCGGGGATACCCACTCCGAATTGATGATTACCCAAGTAGACCACCATTTCCTTTCCCACCGCCGACGCTGCCAACTTTGAACACATCCTCCTCCAAACCGTTCCTACTGCTATTGGCCTAAGTCCACCTCCTGGCTTGAGCAACGGAGTTAAAGGAGCGGCCACAAACTCACCCGAACAGATGGACATCTACCTGCCAACCATAAGTTAACTACCCCAGCCATAGATGCTAGAAGATCGTCGGCCACCGTAAGTGTGCAGCCCCACTAAGAGCATCGCCAAGTCTTTGGGCTCGAGACCGTCCCTCCCACAAGAAGTCCCCCTAGGGAAACTCCTAATAGTGACTAATACTTCCTTAGCATCCACATAAACTGCCGCCCCGTTAATTTGTTCGAAGGTATGTCGGGTGGTTCGGCCGCCGGGTGCATGCGCCTCGATTCGTTCACCTTTTCGATGTATTAGGTGCGACACCACTAGAAGAAAGAATACGCACTGCCGCTTGCGTGGTGCCCTGAAAGCCAACTTTCTCTTACAAGCTTGAAGATTGGTTTTTTTCTTGGTGCCATGAGTAGGTTGTCTCTTTGTCTTGTCCGATGGACCCAACAACTTCCGAGCTAAGATAAGGCAGCCATTTTCTCCCTCCACACATTCAAGGCCCGATTTATGCTATTGCTTTGCAATCTCCTTCTATTAGCAAGATCTCGCTTCATTTGTATTCTTGGGGTAGTACAAAGTTAGAGTGCAGCTAGGCAATAACAACAATTTGATCCAAGATGTTACCTCGATGAGGCTTAGCCAGAATCTTGTCTATCGTCGCTTTCGGTGTTACGGAGAAGTTTAGCCTACACGATGGAGGAATGCTGCATCGATCGTACATACTGTTTCTTAAAAATTGCATCTAGCACTTCTAAGGTCAGAACATTCGCCTCCTCATCAATTGCTTCAATGCCCGCGTCCAGGGAACCTATGGAAGGTTTGATAATTCCATGAATCAAAAATGTTGCATTGTTTCCATCTAGGGGACCCGCAATAGTATCACCGTGATCACGACGAGGGACGGCTCCGAACACGAAGGTGCATACACTCACCGCACAACCACATCTTCAGGGTGTCTTAAACCCACCTCCCAAGCATCATAGATGTCTGCATCATTACCAATACGTGCTCTGCATACACCCTGCTCTCGTGAACCAAAATGTCGATCGTGAATATGGCTAATTAGAGAACTTGAGTGAAGCCTCTACCCTAACCCCATCCCTAAGCAATCATCAAAGATCCTAAAAGGACAATGGAAGGTTGAATCATCCAAGTGATTAATAACGTCCGAAGGAGAAGAAGAGTCTTGGAAGGAGAAGATGGTTGTCCTTCCCTTGTCATGACCAAAGGAGCGAAACGCAGCTCACCACAACCCTCCTGCTTTGCTCATCCGATTAGGGCTTTTTATCAAACACTTTCCGTGCGTTAAACAACTCACAGAAACTTAAACGTATATAATCACAAACGGATAAAATCACAAACGTGTTGAAACACAAACATATAGAGTCACCAACGGAACGAATCACCAACGGATCGAATCACCGAATCACAAAGCAAAAATCATGTTTCATGAATATCAAAATTCCAAATTTACTGTAGCAGGTGAGAGAAAATGTAGCAAAGGCATTAATCTTTAATCGTAATTTTGAAAATAATTACGAAAATAATGAAAATTAAAATAATCTACAGGAAAATGAAAAACTACCGAGCCTATCAAGATGGGATCAGAAGGAGCACTTTCTTTCTGAAAATCAACTTACCAAATATCTATGAAACGTATTTTAAGCCTTTTAAGATTCCTATCATTTTAATTCGTTCTTCTCATACATTAGGATGCTCGGAAAGAACATTTCTCATCCACAAAGCAGCGTCTATGAGGAAGAGCATGTTGTCAATTCGGTGAGCTCGTCAGGCTTTCATGCTTATCACATATCGAAACAAAAATCAATATTATTGATTCCTAAATCATTTTTGCCTAAAATAAATCTTTCTCGTCAATCTAAAGCTCTAGTCAAAACCATAATAAATTGATTTCTTCCCCAAAACTTGATCGATTGTAGCCCCTTCCCTAAAAAAGAAAACAAATCTAAGAAGCCTAAAAACCTTAAATATGATCTCCCCTTAAACCTGGAAATTTCATCTAAGAAATTGAAACTCTAAACAAAAATTATACTCCCTCCATTCCTTTTTAATAAGCTGATTTTGTTTTTAGAGAAATTTAAGGAAATTAAGAGAACTAATCATTGAAAATGGTCCTCATGAACTAAGCTGCATTATTTTGATTACCATAAAATGCAGCTATAAAAGAAGCTAAGTGAAGTGAAATGGTCCCATGACACTTGTCAGCAAAAGAAGTAAAGTGAAATGGTTCACATGACACTTGTCATCAAAAGAAGTTAAGAGAAAAGTGGTCCTAGAAAATTAAAGTAACATTTGACTTTCCTAATTAGGAAACCTGCCTATTTTTTGAAACATTTATTTATAGAAACCACCATATTAAAAAGGAACGGAGAAAGTACAATATAGGAAACAAATTTGAAACGATGAAAAAAAAAAAGAACGATGAAAGATCTCAATCTCTCCACTGCAGATCTCAAATATCTAATATCTCTCACGGAAGGAAGAATACGGTAGAAAAACAAATCTCCGTAATTTAAGAAAATATGGGTCTCACGATAATTATTTCCCCATATATGGGTGTGCCTGTGATATTTTGCGACGGTGGGGTTGAGGGCGCAGAAAAATGGAAAAATGGGTATAGTAAGTAGTAGTTCTCTCCCAAAAAAATCGTTCTACAAAACACTTGTCTATATTTTGATTTTGGTGCATTATAAGCCCAATAACTTTGGTCTACTTTAGAACACAGGTAAAACTTGACAACTGAAGCATACGTACACCTCATGGGAAGTAAAGTGGCAATCTCAAGCTTAAGGCTCCAAGCCAAAACTATGGCTCAGTGGAGGAAGCAATTCAGGGGACATTGCAAGTTTGACACAAAATCCCCATTTTCTTGTAAAAATGAATTTTATTCTAATAGATATATAAAAGACAAAGTCATTCATCTGCAAATTGAATGTTAACTTGGTAAGCCATGGTGATAACTCCAGCCTCTATGAAATATTTAACACAATCTTCATTCTTACTACACCTAAATATCAGAGTGCTGATCAATTACTACCCTTCTTAAGTGTGACAAATCACTTATTTTTGAGAGAAAAAATGATAGTGTTGTTGCTGAGAGATCCTTGATTGTGTGTATGGATCATTTATTTCCATCTGGTAAACAGGGATTGAAAATCAAAATCAAAAGTTTTTAGAGAACCGAAAGGCAGTCAAGTCTTTTAGTTTAGTGAGAGATGTAGTTGCCATTATAGTTACACGTCCTGAAACCCTAATGTGTGCCCCTTATCATTACCTGGCTTGTATATATTAAAGTAA
Source organism: Papaver bracteatum (assembly GCA_023529315.1). NCBI lineage: Eukaryota > Viridiplantae > Streptophyta > Magnoliopsida > Ranunculales > Papaveraceae > Papaver > Papaver bracteatum. The sequence goes on along the minus strand of JAJJWX010003745.1, from coordinate 25,480 downwards.
GTCAAACAGGTAATTTGACTGTCAACACTTTAACCAGGTTCACCAAATGGCCGATTCTTTTACTAACTCATTGTACTTAGCATTATGCTAGCGGCTCATCATGAACAATGCAACACAACTAAAACGGGAGAAATAACTGCACAGTGGAGAACTGTTTACAGAGACAAGTTTTGGGAACATGTCCGTTGCGATGTTCTGATGGTGCTGAAACACTTATAATAGATGATTTACTATGAAGAGAAAAAATTGTTATACTCCCTTCGTTTCTATAGCTTTTGGCCTATTTTTAGGCTATTATGCTGAAATGAAATAGCGATAATACTAAAGAAGAACAACAATTCGCTTAAAAATAATAGTAACAAGAATAATGACTTTGATTCCATATATTTATATTTATATACTAATATATTCAATGAGCCAAAAAGTTTTGTGAGTACATTCTTAGCCTTTACTGCTTTTGAACATACGAGTGTTATGCAGTATTATCCAAGGCTACAATTCTTCGGGGAGAATTATTGTCTGTGTATGACTCTGAGCAAGCTATCCAGTAGTTTTACAATTCCGCAATAAAGAAAGCAGGTGCTGCTTGAAATTGTCTAAAGTTGGGATTAGCTGCTATCAAGCATCAAGCACATTTTCATACTCGATTCTTGTTACTCTTTAGAAAACTAAAGCTACTGATAGCTATAGTAATGGACATTTGTCACTCTATGATAGGGGGGACACAAGGATGGTGGGTTTTCAGGTACAAAGGAATTGGTTGCTCGATTGATGCCCTGCATTTCTTCCTCCCTGAAACATGCGATACAAATAATGCAGAAATTTACAGTCTCGTAAATGGTTTTCAGAATATAAGAGCATCTCCAATAGAGTTTAGGTCTCTAAAAAAATTAGTGCCACATAGGATTTTAAATACCTTAAAATAAAAAACTCTCCAATGGTAGTTGGATAGTCAAAAATTAATATGAGTTGTCGGTTTGAGTTTGGATGAGAGTATCTAAATTTAGATACTCTAATCCATACCCACGTCATACATTTTTCTGTTTAAAATTATTTTGGCTCATATTTTAGATTAAGTAACCTATAACTAACTGACACTTGTATTAAAATAGATATAGATACATCCACCACCAGAGATGTTTATCAAAATAGGATTATATTTATACATAATGTTTATTAAAAGCCTAATTTTTAGGTTTCCACATAGGATATATATCGAGACACCATTGGAGATGCTCTAATGAAACAAATAATGCACAAAAAAGTAGTTCATTATATGCCTAGGAAAATAACTTATCTTGATTGTATACCGTTCACGGAGACCTGACCACGTTTTCCATGAACTGTACAGAAAACGAGAAGGAGACCGATTAATGGTGTCCAAAACGGAAACTTGAATTCATCTTTCATGGACTAGTATATCCTGAAGTTCCAAAATCCAAACCAAAAACCAAGATCTTTCGAATCTTCTAAACTATTATTATACCCACATAGTTGGTATGAGACTAATTGCAATATCAATTCCCAACCTCACTGTTAACAAACTCATTCAAAAGAATTGAACAAACCCAGATCCAATTTTTGGATAGAATAACATTCTTTTTTATCAAAACTGGACTGAAAAATAAAAGCACTCCCAAAGTCCAATAATAAGTAGTACTACACTATCACAAGAAACCAAAAAAAAATAAAAAAAAATCAAACATTAACAGATAACAAAAGTGGAGGGTTCAAATTAGATACTTTATTTTAGAAACAGAAGTGTTACATATTTGGTTGTGACATAATCACAGATAATAATGAAATGAATTTTTTTTTGAAATAGGTATACAAAATACCGAATCATTGATCTGCAATTAAATCTAAACTGAAACATGTACACCTCGGTGATAACTGTAGACTCAAAGAAATATTCAAAGACTACGCAAGAAATATTCTTACTGAGAATGAAATACCCATAAAACACAAGGGTGGGAAACCAAGATCGCATAATTAATTCTATTCCGCAACAAAACACTTTGCTGATCGCCTATATTTGAGAGGAAAATGATAGTGTTGCTACTGCTGACGAATTCTTGTTTGTGTGTATGGATTGTCCAAATCATATAAATCCATTTCATAAGCAGAGATTGGAAATCAAAATCATAAATTCTACAGATCTGAAAATCAAGAGATAGACCAAGGCGGCCTTGGTTCAGTGTGTGAGATGATAAACAAACGCTTTCTTTACACAATATATTTGCATTTATAACTACAATTCTGAACCCTAATTCTAAAACGATAGGTTGGCAGTAGTGAGATGGTTTGCCTTAGTTGTGCCCCTTATCACTATGTGGCTTGACCCTAATGTGTCCCCATGTGGCTTGTATATATTAAAGTAAGTCAAACAGGTGATTTGACTCATTTGACAGTGAACACTTTGCCCAGGTTCTTTCATAGTATACTAAGGCTGAGTTTGGTAATACTTTTATTTTTGGAAAAGCACTTTCAAAACATATATATGTCAATAATTTTTGAATTTGATGTTTGGTAAAATAAAAATCAAAGTGTTTTTTACCCAAAACACTTCTCAAATTTCTTAATTTTCAAAAACTGGGGAGGAGGAGCTTTTAAAAGCTACAAAAGCATAAGTTTTGGTCGCACCAAAATTTAATGCTTGATTTATCCTTTTTGTTCCTATTTTATTTTGTAAATGACAAAATTTCCTAATTTGTTACTATATTTAATTTTTCAAACTATTTTATGATACCATTTTATTTAATTTGTCAAAAATAAAAATAATATTAAATAATTACTTAATTTTAGTTTGATATTTTATTTGAAAATTATATATATATATATATATATATTAAAAGGTGGTTAAGTGATTTTTTTTTAACAATTTTAGTAAAAAATTAGTAAATTAAATATTTAATAGTAAAAAAATTAATTATTTTTAAACCCAATAAAATGGAATAAATCTATTTTCAGAGATATGTCTGTTTTTGTCATTTGCCACAATAACAATGGTTGAATATGATATTTTACCAAACACACTTTGATTGCTTTTTTAATCAACTTTAACTTTAATTAATATTTTACCAAATGTCTAACTGCTTTTTTTTTCTCACAGCATAGCACAACAATGCACAGCAGAAAAGTGCTTTTACAAAAGCCACAACAATACCAAACTAAGCCTAAATTTGAGCTTCGGTCATAACTAAGACACAACAAATGGTTTATCTTGCACCACTACCTTCTTAAACTTCACTGCATCAATACATCTGAGTGTTATGCACCAATTGTTATTATCCTTATATGAGTCTGAGTGCGCTTTCCAGACTCCGGTAGTTTTACATTTCTGCAATACCAAAAAAAATAAAAAAATAGTTGCTGTCGCAGATTTGGAGTAGGATAAAAAATTTGTTTTCATGATCATGTGCCCAAAAACAAGCAATATAATCACAAGCCTCAGTGCAGTAAAAGAAAATTGTCATGATTCTACTTGATCACCATAATAATAATTGTTACCAACCAGCAGTGAAACATAAACAGAAGGATATCACCAGGAAATTATCATTAAAGAAAAAGGATGGAATTTGATTGGATCCTTATGAGTCTCCAGCAAAGGATGTCCATCAGGTGATGGATTAAAAATATTGTATTCACCAACAGCCAATGCATTAGCTTTGATATCTTCCGGAATAATATCAATTACAATAATTGTAATTCCATATATTCTCATCCTCTTTTGGGTTCCAAATCAAGGCCAGCATTGCATCAAAACAAAAATTACTTTGTACAATCATCCTAAGTATAATGACAAAACAAAAACTTGAATTCATCTTCTGAATCTTCTCAAATATTATAACCAATTGCATCATCAAATCCCAACCTCACTATTAATAAACTCATTCAGAAGAATTCAACAAACCCAGTATCCAATTTGTGTATAGAATCACAATTTTTTTTATCAAAACTGAAACATAGAGGCACTACCAAAATTCAAGTACTACACTATTACAACAACAAAAAAATAAACAAAGAATTCCAAGATTAACATGTAACAAAAATGAGGGTTCTTCAAATTAGATACGTCCATTTAGAAACATAAGTTTTACATACATTTGGTTGGTAACAAAAATGAGGGTTCTTCAAATTAGATACTTCCATTTAGAAACAGAAGTTTTACATACATTTGGTTGGGACATAGTATTGAAATGATTTTTTTTTCAAACCGGTATACAAAACACAGAATCGTTGATATGCAATTGAATCTAAACTGAAACTTGGTAAACCATGGTGATAACTGCGGACTCTAAGATATATTAAACGAGTACATAAGATTATATAACCTTTCCCAGTCTTTCCCTCTTACTGAGAAACAAAACCAAAATCCCAAAATTGCATAATGAATTCATATTCCGCCACAATTTACCTTGCTTGTCTTAACCCTAATTCATATGCGGCTATCAAAACCAAGGCGTGCAATAATCAACAGTTTCCCTTCAATACAAAGAGCAAATCCTGGCCGTCTAAGGTTACCAAACGATCTTTTCCCCAAAACCCTATCTTGGTCACGCACCTAGCCCAAGCTAGTCACGCCATGCGCCTTTGGAAAACCATTGGCCCCACATGCCAAGCCAAAACCGTACCTAGCCCAAGCTAGTTACGCCATGCGCCTATGGAAAATCCTTGGCACTACATGCCAAGCCAAAACCGCACCTAGCTCAAGCTAGTCACGCCATGCACCTATGGAAAACCCTTGGCCCCACATGCCAATCCAAAACCGCACCTAGCCCAAGCTAGCCGCGCCATGCCAAACGCACTCTTCCTTGTCCCTAGCTATGCTAGTCACACCATGCCTAGACAAATTCCCTTGCCTTGGCCCTAGCCATGCCATGCGCCCATGGCAAACCCTTGGCCCCACATGCCAAACCAAACCAAACCAATCCAAGCTAGTCGCGCCATGCCAAACGCACTTTGCCTTGTCCCTAGCCATGCTAGTCACATCATGCCAAGCCAAACGCCCTTGCCTTGTCCCTAGCCACGCCATACGCCCATGGAAAACCCTTGGCCCCACAAGCCAAGCCAAAATCGCACCTAGCCAAAGCTAGCCACGCCCAAGGCGAACCCTTGGCCCCACATGCCAAGCCTAACCACACCTTAGCTGCTCCACCCTGTTGGACTTACCTACGTGGACACCAAAACGAAGGCATGCAATAATCAAAGGTTTCCCTTCAATCCCATGAGAAAATCCTAGCCATCCAAGGTTACCAGACGGCACATGGTAACCTTTGGTCCGAAACCTAAGTTTGGCCACGCCAAACCATGCAATCCCAACGGCATGCCAACCTAGTCGTGACACCACGTTGGCCCTCATTACGCGGCTACCAAAACGAAGGCGTGCAATAATTAATGGTTTCCCTTCAATCCCAGGAGAAAATCCTCGCCATCTAAGGTTACCAGACGACACATGGTAACCTTTGGCCCGAAAACCTAAGTTTGGCCACGCCAAACCATGCCATGCCAACGGCATGCCAACCTAGCCGCGCCACCACATTGACCCTCACTAAGCGGCTACCAAAACTAAGGCGTGCAATGATCAACGGTTTCCCCTCCTCTCAAGATGCAAAATCTCGACCGTCGAAGGTCACCAGGCTAGCAAGTTTCCCGAGATTGACTTGCCGATCCACAACAACATGCTACATGTTTTCCAAAAAAATTTGAGACATCAACACAAACTCGGGGATCCTCTTTGGGTATTGGTTTGGCGGTTTGTAGCGTGCGGCGTACACTACGCCCGTCATAAGGAAGTGTCATAAAGGTTAGGCGGTTAGTAAATACGGGAAGTTATGTGTGAAATGTTCATGGGACATAAAGCACATGTGTTAACAATTTTATGGAACATTAATTCCATAACGTTAGCAATTTCATGCGTTAACCACTTTATGGAACAACAATTCCATGCATATGGTTACCACCTCCTCCCATTTACTTCCCCACTCCTTAATGAGACCAGGGTATGTTTTTACTCCGACTTGTATAAATAGGTCTTACCTATTTCCATTGAACAACAAGTTCATACGGGAGATACAACACTCAGAAATATTTACTTTCTAGATCACCTTGTTATCTCTCTCACTTTTCTGATAACAAGTCGTAGTAACCCAACTACTCTTCCAGAATCAACTATTCTGGTCTCACCACTTTCCTTGTTTCCCTCCCCAAAACCAACCCATTCTCCTCCACTTTGTGACTGAAGCAAGTCTGGAACGTCCATTTCTTGGTTTAGGACGGACTTGTACATATTATTCTCTCGAATCTAAAGTACTCCCTTGCAGTATATTGTTTAGGGTTTAAATTGTTTCTCACCTGCACACCCGCAATTACCGAAATCAGCAGAAACCATTTTCACCTAAAAACAATTGGCGACCACAGCGGGAGGTTCGATCTTTCATTTACAATGTCAATTTTCAACCAGCGATCTCATTCTTCGACCCAGGCGTCCAGATGGTAGAGGAAGGCGATCCACTCCGACTCAGTTACTCGACGGCTCGATTATCAATCATGACACGACAAGGTATGACTGGGGACTTCTCAGAGGCTAGAAGCAAAATGATCCGCCCAGGGATTAACGACGCATTTATCAGACAACTCAGCGACGACTCGGAAGATTGGGGACTTCCCATGACCATGTTTCTCAAAAAAAAAACTTGGTCCTACACCCGGAAAGTTTATTCTCATCAAAAGACCTAAGAAACCGAGTAAGTCTTATCTAGACAAAAATACGTGGTTTGCTTTTTCAAGTTCTGATAAAACCTATAGCCATGTTTCATCCCATGTTATCTACCAACACACGGTTCCATGGTTTTCCTGGGATGTTTGCGTCACTTTCATTCATAGCCAAAGACAATTCAATTATAAACATTTCCTTCAAAAAAAAAAATATATAATCCAAAACTATCAAGGTAACATTTATCTATTAACCCGAGAAACTCAAAAAATCAAAAACCAAAAACCAGGCGTCTCATTTGCCTTTCAGAAAAAAGAAAAGCTAAAGATAAGAGGTCCAAAAGACGGATATATATTCAAGGGAAGTTTTCCAATAGCGGCTTGCTCCTTTTGGCAAAGGCCTCCCTCATGCTTTGGAGAGACGCCCTCTTAAGTTTTAGCTTCCTGCACAACTTCTTGGATTTCTCTTCCTGCTTCTTCATCATGTCTGCGGAAGGACCTTCAACTGCTCCGTCCAACGACCTTTCAACATCAGAGATACCTTCAACGAACCAAGGAACGTTGAATTCGAAGTCCACACACATGTCATGATAGAACCTTTATCTCGAGATTACATCTTCAGAAACTGTATGACCAGTCACGTTGCACATGTCATCAATCGAAGACAAGGCTTCCTCCATACACTTGAGCAACGCATGTCGACTAGTGATCTTCTTAGTCATGGAAATGTAACCGTAGCTTTCCCAAATCTTGGTGTACATTGTCGCATGTTTAGCTGGCACGTTAAATCCACCAATCAACACATGACCTGGGAAAGGGTCCAGATATGGAGGATTGAAGGTGGCACCTGCAACTGAATCAACAAATGGCTGGAGATCCCTAACTACGATTTCACCCCCCGAAGTGCTCTCCTCCACCTGAGTCACGGCAGCGCCCTCGGGACGATGAATCTCCATGTCCAAGTCGCTAGATGGCACAGTTTCCGTAATGGGAAGTACATCTACATCTTTACTCTGGTGGTCTTCCACTTCAAGATCATCCCCAGGAACGGTTTCCTCCTAAAAATCAAAATTTAGTGTTACTGCAAAAAAAAAAAAAAAAAACATGGAGGAGGCTCACTGATTCGGTTTCAGACTGACTAGAGGAAGATTCAGCGTTGTTATAGGAAGAAGTACTCTTGCCATCACTGGACTCTGAACTTTCATCCTTTTCGGAATCCCCATCATCGTGGATGAGCTCGGCACCCCCACCCTCTATATCGAAAAACGATGCTTTCTAACTACCTGCAAGTTTGGCAAAGGCATTCGGGCTGCTGAAACCCTGGACGAGATACAAGGACGCGTTCTCAGAAAAGAAACAAGGATATACATGATCCATTTGAAGTCAATAAATAAATCACACGTACGCTCATGTTGGATGAACTAAAAGTCGGTAGAGCTGTGGAATCTGACTGGAAACCACCTGCACGATTTTTAGACCTTCGCTCCTTTACTTGGGGACTGTTCACTCAAATCAATCATGAACATTATAGCCACGGTTTGTAAAGATTGCATTCCTTAAGATTTAAATGTTTAAGTTCATGAACATACCGATTTGATAAAATAACCATCTTAAGTATGCGTACTTTAGCAACTAGATTTTGAGTTTGTTAAGTTTCCAAACTCAGCAGAAATTCTCGGTTCGAAAACTTCCGCCAGTATGCATCCGGGTATGCATACTTAAGGTGACTAGTTTAGGAGTTTGTAATTCCCAAACTTAGCATATATTTTCTATTAGAAAACTTCCGCTAGTATGCGTACGAGTACGCATAATTATATTGTCTCCTTCACCAATTTCGTATACACACATATGCATACTCTTGTCTCCCGGTTTATGGATTTATACACTAATGTGTGAACACACTATATATATTATATTCAAAGATGGTTACATCATCAACTCTACATTTCAATCATTGAAACATTCTTCTATAATGACAGTAGTCATTTTCACACACTATTAGTATCAAAGCGATTTTCAAGTTATTGAAATGTCAACATGACTTTCGTCACGAGTAAAGATGAACATGGCTAAAGCGAAAGCTTTCCAACACATATTTTGAAAAATATGTAAGCGAGATATACTAAACTCGAAATCTCAAATGCGTATAGTAGAAAATTATATTGTAATACAACTTATGTCTCAATATATGAGATATATTAGAAATAGACTTGCAAGTCATAAATGAGTTTAAGTCTCCACATACCTTTTTTCGATGAAGTTCCCCAAGATCTCCTTAGTAGTTCTTCTTCTTCAAGTGATGAACGCCGAGAAATCTAAGCTCAACTACACTATCTATGTCCTAGTCCGAGACATCTATAAATAGGCTAGAAATCAAGACTTATAGTTTTGATCACTAATATTGAAAAACATGCTTGAGATAGAAATGCATGCAACTTCGACTGAGCAATGCTCTAACAGCTCTTACCCTCAAATTATTATTTTTTTATTCTTTTTTATTTGATTAAGCAATCTGATTATTTCTCTTATCCTCAAACATTATGATCACTAATTAGAAAGTAACCTTTTCTTCTTCCTTTTATTTTTTTTCTTGTTTTCTTATTCTTTCGTGGAAACGTCTTATCATCAACACTTCTGCAACTTAAATTAGTATTTACCCACGAGCAAAATTTTCATTTTTTTTTATATTTATTTTTCTTCGGTTTCTCTTCACTTAGAACTTATCTAGAAGTTTTCATCCTTTTGTTTTCTTTTCTCTTTCTACTTGGAATCGGGTGTATTTTCTTCACTTGGGGGTTGCAACTTCTCATCTCTTTCGAATCGCGTCGGAAGCAACTTCACGCCCATATGGATCGAGAACAAGCTCTAATACCATGTTAAATTTTTGATGTTTGATGATACTTTTGATGTTATTTCTGGAGATATATGAGTATAGTGATTAGTTGCTCATATAGAGCTCCTGCTGGAACAAGACTTACTCCCAAACTCTCTGATTTATTAATGTTCTTGATCAAATTTTACAAGGGATACACTTCTGCCTATTTATAGGCTTCATTTACTAACTACTACACACTCTAGGTTTTTTTAGAGTTTTCTTAGCACAGACTTACTCGAATAACTTCACATTCTTACGCAACTTTCTTGACTATCTAGATTTTTCTTACCGACTCACTAGAATGTTCTACTATCTCTGTTCACACTACAAAACTCTTTGGACTTTATTTGACATTACAAATTATGGTAATCCATCACTCCCCGCAATTTTTAATGGCCTTGAATTTTGATCTTCACCCAATCTCTGCTTTGTTCTTTGCTCTTCTTACTCGTAATAGTTTCTTCATGTCCGACTTGTTGTCACGCACATCGTCTCCACACCTTTATTAGTCTTCTGTTGTGTTTGTTTCTTGTTATTACTAGCTTAGTGTCTGCTATCATCTCTTTTTCTTTCTTTTTATCACGAGTAAAGGTTAGAATCTCGTGACAAGCATGGATCTGTTTCCATCTTGTTTTTTCAATATTTGAGGAAGTAATTGTGTTGCTCTTACCCTCAATTTCTTCTTCATTTTCTCAATTTGAGGAAGAAATAAACTATTGCTCTTAGCCTCAAATTCTTTTTTTTTTTTTTTTATGTGAGGAAGCAATCTGATTATTGATGTTGTCCTCAAACCTTCTAATCACTAATTATAAAGTGATCTTTTCTTTTTCCTTTTCTCTTTTTCCTTTTCTTATTCTTTCATGTTGACGTCTTATCTTCAAAAATTATGCAACTTGAATTAGTATTTACTCACTAGCAAACTTTTAATTTTTGTTCTTTTTAATATTTATATTTCTTCAGTTTCTCTTCACTTCGAACTTTTGTAGTAGTTTTCATCATTTTATTTTATTTTCTATTTCTACTTGGAATTGTGTGTGTTTTCTTCACTTGGGGGTTGCAACTTCTCATCTCTTTCGAATCGCATCGGAAGCAACTTCATGCCCATATGGATCGAGAAAAATCTCATACCATATTAAATTTTTAATGTTTGATGATAATTTTGATGTTATTTTTAGAGATATATGAGCATAGTGATTAGTTGCTCACATATAGCTCCTGCTGGAACAAGAATAACTCTCAAACTCTCTGATTTAAGGTTCTTGCTCAAGTTTTACAAGGGATACACTTGTGCCTGTTTATAGGCTTCATTTACCGACTACTACAGACTCTAGTTTTCTCTAAAGTTTTCTTTTCTAATCTCTTACTGAATCACTAGACTGTTCTACTAGCTTTTTTCACACTACATAACTCTTTGGACTTTATTTGGACATTTCAAATTATGATATTCCAACACTCCCCCGTAATTTTTAATGGCCTTGATTTTTGATCATCACCCAATCTCTGCTTTGTTCTTTGCTCTTCTTGCTCGCAATAGTTTCTTCATGTCCGACTTGCTGTCACGCAAATTTTCTACACACCTTCATTAGTCTTCTGCTGTCTTTGGTTCTTGTTCTTACTAGCTTAGTGTCTGCTAGCATCTCTTTTTCTTTCTTCTTATCACGAGTAGAGGTTAGAATCTCGTGAAAAGCATGGCTCTGTTTCCATCTTTTTTTCTTCAATATTTGATGAAGTAGTGGTATTGTTCTTACTAAAAAATTCTTCTTCGTTTTCTCAATTTAAAGAAGCAATAAACTATTGCTCTTACCCTCAAATTCTTCTTTTTTTTTTGATTTGAGGAAGCAATCTGATTATGGCTCTAACCTCAAACCTTATTATACCAATCAGAAAGTGATATTTTTTTTTAATATTATTCTTTCATGGAGACGTCTTATCTTCAACACTTCTGCAACTTCAATTAGTATTTACCCACGAGCAAACTTTTCATTTCTTTTTCTTAATATTTCTTTTTCTTCGGTTTCTCTTCACTTGGAAATTTTGTAGGTGTTTTTATCATTTTATTTCCTTTTTTCTTGGAATTGGGTGTGTTTTCTTCACTTGGGGGTTGAAACTTCTCATATCTTTTGAATCGCATCGGAATAAAATTCACGCCCATATGGATCGAGAAAAAGCTATGATACCATGTTAAACTAGGAAGTAACCCGTGCTCCGCACCGGGTATCTATCTGTTTCTTTGTAATTTTGTTTTGTTTTACCAGACCTCATCGTGCGTTATTCAATTTTGCACTTCGCTGGTGCTTTTTTTTTTTTTAGAGAAAAGGCCCAAGCAGGCTTAAATTAATCAAAATAAACTATTAGATACAATATCAAGTGGTAAGAAATTGGAAGGGAGTCTAGCAACAATCCGAACCCCAACCGCCTTTTGAATGACAACACCTATTCTATGGAACAGAAAATCTCCAACTTTGACATTTGCATCATTACTAGCCATATAGTTACGTAGTCTCTTAAGAAATTGGATGGGGCTATCACCGAGCTCACCTAAGGTGGTGAAATCAAGGGCCTTGAATCCCAGTCCGTGCTCTGTGCATTTCTCAAGATACTTAGCACTTTTACGATCAATATCCTTAGCGAGAGCTTGTCCAGGGGTAAAATAACGTACACCATCACCAGTGAAGGGAGAGACACCTGTCGCATCCATACAAACATCACGCCCATCAATACAGTTATAAACTAGAATATCCGTTGGTCTTAGGTCCGAGCCAGTATTAGAGATGAGACCTAAATCAACCTCTTTCATGCATGAACACACCTTGCGTAACATATGTCAAAAAAGGTGTCACGAACAAGATCGTGACGAAACTTAATGCCAATATCCTTGACATAATGTAAGGCGTGATCTCCAAAAATATCCATGTCTCTGCCACAACAAGGACAAGTACTCCCCTCTTCGTAAAGTGGGATGCCCAGTCTATAACACATAACCGCACTGAATTGTCTAGGACCTACCTTCTGGTTAAGACCCTCAATTGGAACAGCCAACAAGTAATCTTGCGCATGTTTAATCCTGTTGCATTTCCAAAGAGCAGCGTCACGTGCGGACAAATTAAAGTTAATGGGTAACTCTTTCAACACAGCACTAAAGTATCTAGCCGCCAAAGAACGCATAGATTGGGGGAAGGCATGATGGATACTAAGTGGTGATTCAGCAATACCACATACTTGATTGTAAGCACTAATAGCATGTTCCAGATTAGGGCTAAAACCAGAAACCTCTGAGTGACGCAAGATATTACTTTGTTGCGAAATAGTTTGCAAACTAGATGCAACATATCCATATTGCATAGTATCATTCATAGTATAGACACCCGCACCACCATGCTGAATGGGTAAAGTAACTAACCTTTGTTGAAGCCTACCAAACCCCGGGCCGTCTCCCGTGACAAGGTGCTGAAGATATGTCATCAAAAACTCATCAAAAAAAGGCTGAGCTTCACTCAAATGTGCTGGTTTGGCTGTACGCATAGAGAAGTAGAGCCTAGAAACCCCTGTACAATTGCGCAAAAGGAGTAACTCACACTGCGGATCCTTAATATTTTTGATAGCCTCCATTAAGCCTATAGTTTTATGAACTCTTTTAACCAAAAATTCCTTACATAAGTGGTCATTCATACTCACTGGTCCACCTAACAATTTTACACCATCGGAGGGTCTGCTAATATCCTCTGGAAATACCCCCGGCAAAACACCCCTATCATCCACTGTGGGCCAATAAATCTCTGTCTTGGCCACATTAAGATGTAAACCAAGAGCCTTCCCTTCTTGTTGTACTATCTCCAAAGCCTTAGCCACCATAATGGTATCACCGATCAAAGTCCCATCATCCAGGTACCATGCACCGAGTTCCAACAACGACGAGAAATGCTATGAATAAGAGGGTGTAGAGTTAATGCAAATAAAAGAGGCCCGAGAGGATCCCCTTCTTTGCACTCCTTGCGCAGAAACTAAAGACTGGTCCATATAGTACAATTTCGCAGGAGCTGAATAGCAGAACTCTACCCAATAAGAGATGGAAGGACATTGTTTTCTAACCTCTTTTAGCATAACAATACGGTCCACCAAGTTGAAGGCGTTGGAGAAATCAACAAGCAGCATCGTACGTGTATTGGAGCCTCCATGAACCTCCAACATACGATTGACAGAGTGGAAAATAGCTTCCCCTCCACAGGCCACACCCACACCAAATTGATAGTCCCCTAAATAGGTTTCCATCTCCTTACCCACATGAGCAGCTGCAACTTTCGATACCAAGCGTCTCCATACAGTGCCGACGACAATGGGTCGTAAACCTCCACCTGGTTTGACAAGGGGTGTGAGTGGCGCAGAAGCAATGAAAACACTCAGCTCCGAGGGGCATAATCCGGCCAACCAAATATTAACAATATTCGTGATGAGGAAACCAGCTCGTCTGAAATGGCCGCAGCAGAACCACTTAATGCATCTATCAAGTTTTGGGCGCGTAGCCCATCTCTACCACAAGACGTCCCCTTGGGGAAACTCTTGATTTTATTCAAGACCAGATCTTTAGAAGATGTAAGCGCAGCTTGAGTGTGAAGCTCAGTAGGAATTGTAGGCAGAGCTGCATGTGGGTGCTTGCGTCGTACCTCCTCCAAAGTAGCAAAATTAGCAGGGGCAACACCGCTGGAAGTCAGAGTGCGGATAGCTGTTGTGTACATCACATAATTCATCTTCTTACGACAAAGGCGTATGTTCTTAGCCTCTTGATTATCCGTTTTCTTCTTCTTTAACTTCAGCAGCTGCTCCTGCCAATCTTTGTGCTCCTCAAGAACTCGATGAACCAGAACAATACACCCTTGAGTGTCAGACCACAACGACAGTGCAGAATTGATGGCTGCTATCTGTATCTTTTTTTTGTTGCCTGATTGCTCCTCCTCACTACTCTTAGGGACATAGGTACGAAGAACACAAACAGGGAATATCAAAAGCTGGATCCACATTTTGATGTCCTTGGGATTGTGTAAGACTCTCTGTATAGCCGTGTTGAAGGTTCGAGCAAACAAAAGCTTACATCTCAAGCAAGGTAAGGGATTAGATGCACAGATGGTTTGAGGTGGACTGTTGCTGGAAGGTTCATCTACAGGGCAGGGAATGTTATGAATCAAAAAATCCACATCAACTCCATTGAAAGGTCCTTTGATGACCCCTTCTTTATGGTTTCTGCATGAGCTCCTCCAGACCTGTAAATGCATACATTCAGTACAAACCCACATCTTCAGTTGGCGCAAAACATCTTCCCACTTTTGGTAGACTTTGTTGTTGCTGCTGATTCTTCCACAACAAACAGACTTACACTCTTCATTAGGGTAATGCTTATCACGCAGGTGTGTAAGTAATGAGCCCTTGGTATAGCCTCTTCCTCGAACACCGTCTGAGCATCCGTCAAAACCATTGAATGGACAATGGTATCGCGCATCAACTGAAGACTCAGCATCATCGTGAATGGTGTCCAAGGTGGAAGAACCTCTTGTACTTACCATGGCTAATCAAAAGCCCATGTGAAAACCCTAACTGCGTGATCCTGAGATAGAGATGCAAATGCCAAACACAGGGTATCAAACAAAAGCTTGGAAAAAGGGGAAAAAGATGAGACAAAAATCGAAGATGAAGGATTTGGATAGAACTGGTTTGATCAAAGAAAACCACGACCTAAGCCAAAATATCTTCAAAATCGCCAGTCGCCTAGCTGCGCAGGACCTCATTGTTCGTGATTGGATTTTGTAACTTCGGTGGTGCTGCTATTTTTTTTGCACCGGATCTCGTCGTTTGTTTTTTTAATTTTGCAGTTGGTACTTCCTAGCACGGGCTGAGATGATGTATAAATGGTGCACAATCCACTGCAGGCAACTGAACAACCCCCCTGCTCAAAAGATGGTTATTGAGGCCCCAGTTTGGCATGAACTCGTATACCAGAAGCAATTAATTTTGTTAGTCCCACCAAACTATGAGATCTTTACAGAGGAAAATGCGAACTGCGGCAGACATACTTTAATGACCTACAGAATAATAAATTTATAGTTTAAATAAAAACTAAATCAACGTTAGAAGCCGAGAGTCTGTAATTGATCATATCAAAGAAGACCGAAATTGGTCCTCATTATTTTTCCATCTGACTGAAGGAGTAGTAGCCCAGGCAACAGTGCAAAATGATTAAATTAGGGTTTCCACGGTAAATAAAAATCCAAAGAGAAAGAGAGAAATAACATACCCAGTAAGTAAGGTTTTGCACAAAGGATTTCTATGGTTTGGCTTCATCTTGGTCTTTGGTTATTGTTTTGTGTATGGTTATTGAAAGAGATTTCGAGCAGTTTTGGATGAAGAATAAAAGTGGGGGTAATTATGAAACATGGGTGCAGAAGTGGTAGCAGTAGGTTTCTTTTTGGGTTTGTATCGATTATTAAAGGTGTAAGTATGGTGTAACCATAATAGATGAATGTGGGGTCATAATCAATGAGATAGCTCTATTGTTTAATATTCTCACCATATAGATCCACATAAGCTTTTTGTGGGGTAAGAATGAAAGAGACTCAAGTATTTAGATTCAATTATCATATTGTTATATTTTTGATGTTTGATGATATTTTGATGTTATTTCTAGAGATATATGAGCATAGTGATTAGTTGCTCATATATAGCTCCTGCTGGAACAAGAATAACTCTTAAAATCTCTGATTTATTAATGTTCTTTCTCAAGTTTTACAAGGGATACACTTCTGCCTATTTATAGGCTTCATTTAACCGACTACTACACACTCTAGTTTTATCTAGAGTTTTCTTCGTACAAACTTACTAGACTAACTTCACATTCATACACAACTTTGTTGACTGTCTAGATTTTTCTTTTCTAATCTCTTACCGAATCACTAGACTGTTCTAATAGCTTTGTTCATATTACAGAACTCTTTGGACTTTATTTGGACATTTAAAATTATGATATTCCAACACTCTCCCGTAATTTGTAATGGCCTTGATTTTTGATCTTCACCCAATCTCTGCTTTGTTCTTTGCTCTTCATGCTCGCAAAATTTTCTTCATGTCTGACTTGTTGTCTCATATATCGTCTCCACACCTTCATTAGTCTTCTGCTATCTTTGGTTCTTGTTCTTACTAGCTTAGTGTCTGCTAGCATATCTTTTTCTTTCTTTTTATCATGGGTAGAGGTTAGAATCTCGTGACAAGCATGGATATGTTTCCATCTTATTTTTTCAATATTTTAGGAAGCAATTTTATTACTCTTACCCTCAATTTCTTCTTCATTTTCACAATTTAATTAAGGAAGCAATAAACTATTGCTCTTACCCTCATATTCTTCTTCTTTGTTTTTTGTTTTCTTTTTTGTTTTTTGATTTGAGGAAGCTATCTGATTATTGCTCTTATCCTCAAACCTTCTGATCACTAATTAGAAAGTGACCTTTTCTTCTTCATTTTTTTGTTTTCTTATTCTTTCATGGAGATGTCTTATCTTGAACACTTCTGTAACTTCAATTAGTATTTACCCACGGGTAAACTTTTCATTTTTTTTTAATATTTTTTTCTTCGGCTTTTTCTTCGCTAAGAACTTCAGTAGCAGTTTTCATGCTTTTATTTTCTTTTCCCTTTCTACTTGGAATTTAGTGTGTTTTCTTCACTTGGGGGTTGCAATTTCTCATCTCTTTTGAATCGCGTCGGAAGAAACTTCGTGCCCATATGGATCGAGAACAAGCTCTGATACCATGTTAATTTTTGATGTTTGATGTTATTTTTAGAAATATATGAACATTGTGATTAGTCACTCATATATAGCTTCTGCTGGAACAAGACTAACTCTCATACTCTCTGATTTATTAATGTTCTTGCTCAAGTTTTACAAGGGATACACTTCTTCCTATTTTTAGGCTACATTTACTGACTACTACACACTCTAGTTTACTTTATAGTTTTCTTAGTACAGACTTACTTGACTAACTTCACATTCTTACACAACTTTGCTGACTGTCTAGATTTTTGTTTTATAATCTCTTACCGACTAACTAGAATGTTCTACTAGCTTTGTTCACACTACAGAACTCTTTGGACTTTATTTAGTTATTACAAATTATGATATTCCAATAGTTATTAGTACAGTTGTGCAATCACTATCTTCAATCTGGAACTCAGAAATATAAAACCAAGCTAAACCCTATTGCAACTACATTGGAAGTAGTAGTACATATTCACATTAACACATTAGTTACCTCCACTTATAGTATAGTATTCTTCTTCATTGCATTGAGACAAAAGCCAAGGATATTTTTACACCATGTTTTCACACCATTTACTATTTCGAATCTCGCATCAAATTTTTCTAAGTAATTAGATTCGAGTGCTCCAAGTTCTACGTCTAAAGCTTTCTCGAGTTCATCGTGTTTTTTCTGAAGGGAGTTTAAGTCCTCCTCCTTATCATCATCAACATCCTCTTCTTCTTCCTTGGTGAGCTCATCATCAGAACTGAAAACTTAGGTTAAGGCGAAAAAAAATTCCACAAAATCATAAAAGTACCCCCAAAGAACCAACACTAACAATTTGTATGTAAATATACAATCTCAAGGATACATGTAAACTTTTGCACTTCTATATTTTTCATTTGGAACAAAATTACCAGTAGGATGGACACTTCGATTAACCCTAACTGAAAACACGACATCCTTTAACGTCTCAAATTCAAAGTGAAATTGGGCCGATTCATTCACATCGAGGCAGTAACGTGCATAGAGTAATTGGAGGCTCAATCCCAACATTACATTGAACTACACACTCCCGAAAATCAACACCTTCTGTAGCCGAACCCAAAGTTACATGCACCATAAAATATTTTTTGTTAATTCATTCAACTAACAAGGGTTTACTCAAAAAATACTTTTAGTGATTTATAAAGACTTAAATAGATGTACAAAGTATTATGTTATTGGTTGTGTACTTTTAAAATCTCTTTCAAAGTTTGTGTTACTGATTGTAAAAATGTGTTCTAAAATTTGTATTACTCGTTAAAAACTTGAAAATTCAAAAACTTTATATACTTACCTATTTTCAAGACTTTGAGCGACTTTTGTGTATATATTTGGCTTGATTAAAGTCTTGCAAAATATGTAAAATTTTGGAAGACTACCAAAAAGATTAAAACCAGTTTTTTATTATCTTTTATTTTATATTCCATCAAGAATACAAAACAAAGCTAGGCTAAGTTTGCATTTGTTAGTGGTAGTCAGGATTTGTCGGTGGGAAAGATAAATCAAAGGTTGTGGTTCTCCCTGCCACACCCTACAAGTCGCACACGTGGTGTTAATTCCAATATTATGAATGAAAAATGAATACTCAAGTCAAGATATGGAATTTCAAAAATTATAACGGGGAGGTTCGAACTCATGACCTATTGTGTCATAAGAGTGTCCTCTAACCATTATTCCACCTTGGTTGGAATTGATAGAAAAGATAAATCAACATTGGTGGTTTGTTCAACTTAAATACCCTAATTGGTCTATTAATTAGTGTTTCACTAATTGCACATAATAAATAATCTATTCATTATAAAGTGTTTTATTAATTAGTGTTTCACTAATTGCTCATAATAAATGACTAATCATTTTTTAATTATAAATGTTTTCTTAATTAATTATAATATTTATTTCTATTAATAAGTAATTTTGATAAATAATATCAATAGACATTTTCTGCAACAATGAGTAGTAGAAGAGGTGGAGGCCGAAAGATTAGTGGTGGTTAAGGGCGGAGCCAGGCACAATTATATTTATTTTTGTTCTTTTATTGTAAAATGGGATACAAAGTCTTTTTTTAACATGTTTCCAGCTTGTCAAGAATTTTTTCTCCCTCTCCTCAAAATCCTGGATATTCCCCTGGTTTGTGGGGGAAGAAGTAGTGACGGTGAATGCTGGTGAGTAGTGATGGACAATATTAATTTTATGTTGTCGTTACAACATCGATAACATCGTAGTGTGGAAGATGTGTTTGGTTGTTTTTAACACTTTTGATAACGGAAGGTACCATATATTTCAGGGATGATATCATACAAGACAACATTTTCATGATCGTAGTTGGATCACCCAAATGGTACCCCTGTTATTATTGGTACTATATCGTATAAATCATGATTTTGTAATGATAAAATAAAATTGATTGCAATACAAAAAAATATATACACGGAAACAAATTAATGAAACTAATCAATTGACAAAATTTTGTTCAATCTAAACCTCATAATGGCATTTGTGATTGAAAATTAGAATTGCGTCCAACAACCTACATGGGATGGGAAGAAGTGATGGTGGCAGTGGTGGAGTCAAAAATTGACATTGAGGAGGCCTATTTAAAAAAAAAAAAAAGAGAGATGTAAACTTTGGTAGACTAAACCATAAATATACATGGACAAAATATTATTTATAAAATAAACTAAAACAATTATGTAGTTATTAAGAATTTAAGGGGTTAGAGCCAGGTTAGTCAATTCTTGGCTCCGCCACTAGGTGGTGGTGGATAAAAATAGTGGATTCATATGGTTTTATGGTGGTGGTGGGTATTGGTGAACAAAAACATATTATGCTAATTTCTTAACGCCACAAAATGTGTAACGTTATATTATAAAGTATAAAACGTGGTTGATCATTCTAATGTTAAAATAAACTCGATAAAACACAAGTCCATTTTAAAAAATTGGTGCAATCAATTGCCATGTTATGTAATAACTAAACGAATGACACGAATCAAGATCAGAACATATGAAATTATTTATTATCGATTTGTTTATGTAAATAGTGGTCAGGATTTGTCCTTGCCAAAGATAAATTTACCGCTGGGGCTTGTTCAACTTAACCATTTTTAAACATTTTATTAATTAGTGTCTCATTGATTGTTCATAATGATTAATTAAATTTCTATTATAAATGTCCCTTTAATAATCTAACATAAATACATAATTTTATTAATAAATAATTTTACTTAAAACTATATTAATTTTAATGGTGGTAGTGGAAGTAAGGTTATTATAAGCGGTGGTGGGTGTTTGTGAATGGTAGAGGCGGTAACATTACTATTGGTGGAAGAAATAGTGGCGGTGGATGGTTTTTATGGTGGTGGGAGTTGTTAATAGTAGTGTATAATAGCTTTTTCTTTTTAGTGAGTTTTATTGACCAAGTAGAAAAATAATCTTCACAAAACATGCAACATTGTATTGTAAAAGATGTAATTGGTTGTTTTTAGCACGATTGATAAAGACAAAAACCAAATATTTCGAGGATGATACGGAACGTATAAGACAATATGATCCTGACTGTTCGATCACCCGTATTATATAAAGGCAATTGGTGTACCCGCGTAAGAGAACATTACCGCTCTCTCAAGTACTATTACATTCTTTTTCCTGAAAGACCATCAATGTCGAGTTGTTTCGCGAAAACTACCTACTAAGACAACAACTTTCACTCAATTCTCGATATAAATCCTTATTGACCGGGAAAATGTATTTGCATTCTAAAATATTTGTTTGAAAAGTATGTTTGTTCATCAAAATCATCATAAAAAATCTCTAAATCATAAATCTAAATTTCGCCTCCGATGTTTATAGAATATTTTTTATATTTTACATTCTCAAATCATGCGACCTCTTGATGACAAATCAATAATATCAAATTACAGATCAATATGTATAGGTTTCATTCCCTGGGTTAGAAGGTAGAGTAGACACAGATGGGTAGATCACACAAAGCAGAACATGAATGAGAATACTTCAATAATTTGGTTAAGAGATAAAGTCAAAATTTTAAGATTAACTTTATATAGGACTAATTAGATCGGCTTCGATAGGAGCTGACTAAAATATGGATTAATAATAATTTTCACGCAAGACAATTGCAAAACATAGTTTGGCTAACTCTGCCTATGTAATAAAGAGTGGTCAAGATTTGTCCTTCCTCAATTGCTATGTTATGTGAGAAGAAGGTGATATCTAAGATTGAGGTATAATTCAAATCTATTAGATTCATACCATTTACAACTGGATGCCTTGAAGAAAAAATTGACGTGTTGTTATTATTATTACAGGCAAGGGATACATTGACCACACTTGGGCAAATAGCTCACTTCGCAAATGATTGGTGTTGCATATACAGTCTAGAATGCAACGAGGAATTTGAGGAAATAAGGCACCAAAAGAAGTGTCCAGGGTATTTTGGATATAGTAACTTAGACCCGATGTAATACTTATGTTCTTTTTTTTTTTAATTTTTTCCAC
This sequence comes from Papaver bracteatum, assembly GCA_023529315.1. Lineage (NCBI taxonomy): Eukaryota > Viridiplantae > Streptophyta > Magnoliopsida > Ranunculales > Papaveraceae > Papaver > Papaver bracteatum. The sequence goes on along the minus strand of JAJJWX010003745.1, from coordinate 3,557 downwards.
AATCTATTTATTTAAGAAAAATGAACATTGCAAATACATAAAATCAACAAAAATTAGACATATTGAGTTTGACAATAATGGCTACTGATGGTCCGGAAACGACAAAAGAAATGAATTGTTGTAGAAGAATTGTTGGGATATACAACGGATTACTTAATACGAATGAAATAGGTATAACTATTTCGATTATGAAATCACATAAAGTTCACAGTAGAAGTTGACATCAAGTTCAAAGTTAGTCAAAAACATAATATGGCTAACTAAAATGGTGGATCGACATCATCTACGAAGGTTAGTAGATTAGTTTGGTTTTTATTATGTTTTTTACTTATCTACACCATTTTGGTGGTTTTATCTACTCTTTTGAGGTTTATCTTCGCTTTAATGGCGATTCTTGGTTATTGGGTTGAGATTTAAGTTAGTCAAAAACATAATATGGCTAACTAAAATAGTGATGCTCTCCAATGACGAAACCTTCATCTTGGTTGTCTCCGACGACGGAATCTATATCGGAATCTTCATCATCAACTTATCCGGCGACGGAACCTCCATATTTGGTCTTTTTGACGATGGAAGCTTTATCAAAAAAATACTATTCTCTGCCTATTTGGAGGATCGACAACATAACCATGATAGATGAGTCAGATGGAGCGAAATAGGAGCATGTGGAGACTTTTATGGACGATATTGATTAGTTCCATGTTCATGTAGAGCATTATCTTATTATAAGCAATGAACCTAAATAAAAAAGTGTCTGGAAGTTAACATTATATTTCTTTCGTTTGAGCAAATCTCCGACAGTAAAATATTAAAGTAAAAAACAAAGAAAAAAAGAGAGGAAAATCACAACTATTTTTATGAAAAACACATATTAAATCATAAGGAGTTGATAAGTATTCGGGACACAAATTATACGATATATTAAAAATGAACCAACATCATGGCCCGTGCCGTTACGGCACGGGTTAAGGGCTAGTAAATATACAATCTATAAAACTCATATGATTAATGTATATAAATTACTCCATGATATGATTATCAATATATATATTAAACATCTCTTTCAAATATGTTTTTAATTTAATTATTATGTGCTAATCACTTATATAGAGTTGATGTCAATGCTAAGAAATGCAACTACTTCTTTCAAAGATTAAGGATAATTAAGCATAGTTATACAAAAAGGGTTATTGCCCAACTAGTTTTTAGAGGTTATGTAAAAACTGGAAATATCTTCTAAATTTCGTCTATTAAAAAAAAAAAAAAAAGGTGATATATATATATATATATACAAGGATATGACCCGTGCCGTAACGGCACGGGATTAGGATTGTGATACCGCTAGGTGCGACCTCACGTTTCTTATACATAGGCTATTTGGTAAGTAAACAAAATAATTTTTCATGGATTTTTTATCTTTCATGTTACTCCACATGTTCTTAGTTGGAGAGCGTCCAATCATCCGCGGTACTCTTAGCTGTGGACCAAATATTATATGTGAGGCCTGGTGATGATAATGAGGATTACCATATCAACATTTTAGTGACAATTCATTTAGTGCGTGCCATGTTTTTGTTTAGGGTGATGTGCAATGTGAGATCATTTAATTTCGCATTACATGAGTTTGAGCAAGCGGACATATGATTACAGGAACTCATATGAGCATCTCTGCCAATGGTAATAAATCTCTCTCTATTCTTATGCCCCAAATTTTTACTTCGAACTTAATATATTTGCTTGCCGATATCGCTGAGTTCATTATAGACACCCCTTATCGGGTCGCATTGGTTTTTCCAATGTACTACCCTTAATGTTGTTTAATTCTTAATTATTGTATAAACTCATCCATATACCGAAGGAGAAACCATGACCTGTTATGTTGCTCCATCTTGATTTCGCAGTCATGCACCAACAATGTGAAGCCAAGTTTTATAACTCAATTACCGTATGATATACTAAAAATAAATGATGGAAATGTGGACGCTTGGCTGCACAGATTTGCTTTTAACATAAGAATTCATCATTTTCAAAATTAGAACTCATCATTGACTAAATTTTTTCTAAGGCATGCAACACATCAGCTCTCTTTTTATTTACAAAAAATTGGGATGTATATGAACATCTACATATATTCATGTCGAATGACATAAAAAGATACATATTCACAGCTGACCAACTAAACGAAGTATTCAATTTTGGTTGAGAGGCTGGCAAAAAATTTGGCCGGCCCCTTTTGGGGTGTGAACAATTCCAACAACTGCTAGAACCTTCATGCAAAGTGGCTTGAATTGGTGTTCAAACCTATCATTTTTTTTCTTTTAAAACAAAAAATAGGTATACAGGCCGGAGTCAGCAAATATGGTTATACAAATTTGAAGTGGACCAGGTTAAACATCATACATTTTTTGTTTCTATATTGTTAATTATGAATCTATGAAACCTGTGCCAGCTGAAATTCCTTGTAATAACTCAAAATAGAAATGTCTAAAGAAGCTGTCTATACGGGAAAAAAAAACCAATAAACCATACGCATAAATCACCGCATGACTGTAACTGCAGCTACACTACGTCTGGAAATGTAAGATAGCATATGGCGAAGAAGAAAAAAACACTTGAATAAAGAGAACACCAAGACATCATTTCACATGGTTCATAATGCAACAACATTTGATATCACGTCCCGCCTTTCAATCTCCATACAGAGGTTCGACACATTCTTCCAACGTGGGCCTTTTAGGAGGGTTTTCATCCTCAAATCTAAGGGGGATTCATTCTTGACAGTGGGAAGCCTGTGATTTGTGTTAGGCGCAGGATGTTGTCTTAAAAAATTCTTTCGATATTCACTGTGAATCTAGGAGACGCTTTTTACTACATGTGGAACATATGAAGGTCTTTTGATATTCAAAATATCTTCAACAGCTGCAACCACCTTAGCGTTGCCTTCCTCTTGTCTCGAAACTATTAGAAAAAACAATGTTTTGTTTTAATCAAAAAATGCATGGACCATGTTTTGATCCCAAGACCTATTGCTCCCTAGATGTTTTTTCATGTGAATGAATAAAACATTAGTCCCATATAGACTAAAACACTAAGAGTTTTAGACTTAAATAGCATTGGTTTAGCCTTAAGGGTATGGCCCTTTGGGTCTTTAGACCTTTGTGTATGGGGAAAGCCCTAGACTATGGCAAGGTTGCCTAAACCTTATTGCATTTCTTATTGCCTTTCCCGTTCGCGCAGTGCTTCGCACAGAAGCACGCTCGGAGTGGGAGTGGGAGTATCCGACCCTTTCTTTTTACTGAAAATTTCCACTCATTTCTCCCACACATGTAAAGAATTTTATTCTTTGCCTTCTCGGTTTTGGATATCCGACAGCCACTAGAATCATCTTTAGTCACACACGGTTAATTCTCACGCGTGAATTCTCTTAACTGTTTTCATCAAGAGAATCTTTAATCTCACGCGTGTGGACACCTGTGCGAGAGATTTCGTCGAGAAGAATCTTGCCCGATTCAGATGTGTTTTTCTTTGTTATTTTAACGGATGCTTTTTGCTTTTAC